>CM056059.1:42947801-43358007 GCA_029574335.1 Rana kukunoris
TTTATTTACATTATTATCCCTTTTTTCTTTCCCTTGTTTGACAATGGCAGTAATTGCAGTCAGATAGGTGAGGTATTAGTGGATTTGCTATTCCCACATATTTGAACACATCCCTTATCCAAAATGGCCACATTAGCTTCAAGGATTCTGGGAGCTCAGATGGGGGCGGGACCATCTGTGTCTGTTAGATATAAATTTGCGGTGAGTCAGTACGCCGCTCGTGCCCCAGGACGAAGTCTTTTTGAGACAAACGGCGTAGTGGTAGCGGCGTGCTGACGTCCTTCTAAACCGCAAACTGTGTCCCGGAGTGAACGGGTGTGCTAGCCGGCCGGCTATATATTTCACATGCAAATTTTATCTACTTTCCTGTAAGTGTGATTTTAAATTTTTTCTAAACAAGTTTTTTTTTGTAATTTTTTGTATTTATATATATATATTATATATATATTATTATTAAAGGGCCCGAATGATAACCCCCCCCTTTTTATATAAAGAAAACATGTTTTTGTATATATTTTTATTTTTATATATATATATATATATATATATATTTTATAATTATTATTATTATTGATATTATTATTATTATTAAAGGGCCCAGAGGTCCCCAAGGCCCCCGGATGGCAACCCCACTTTTTTTATAAAAATTAAAAAAATATATATATATTTTATTTTTTATTTATGTTTTCCTTTTTTATATATATATATTTTTATTTTTATTATTATTATTATTATTATTAAAAAGAGCTCAGAGGTCCCCAGGGAACCGGAGGTCCCCAGGGCCCCATGTGGCAACCCCCCTTTTTTTTGTTTATTTTTTTTGTTTATATATATTTTTTTTATTAAAAGGCCCAGATGTCCCCCGGGCCCCAGATGGCAACCCCCTTTTTTTTCTCTTTTTTTTTTTTATAAATGTTTATTTTTTTTATCTTTATTTTATTTGTTTTTTATTAAAGGGCCCAGAGGTTTATTTTTATTAAAGGTTTTTTATTAGAGTTTCCCAGGGCTCCGGATGGCTACCCCCCTTTTTTTATAATTTTTTTATATATATATTTTTCTTTATTTCTTCTTTTTTCTGTAAAGGGCCCCCCCGCCCCCGCTTCTCGATTTCAGGCAGCAGCTTCCCCCCTCCCCCCACTCCTCTGCTCCAGGGGGCCCATGCTTGAAGCTGTGTAAGGGGCCCCAAAATTCCTGATGGCGGCCCTGGTCACCTTCATCAATGCCCTGGAACAAGGCTGAGGCTGCCGTGGGGGAATACTTGACCTTAAGGCAGGCCTCTACTTTTAGAGATGAACATACACCCTGTACATTGCACTACAACAGTTCCCCAGTTAACGCTCAGTTCCCCGTGACATTGTACACCTTCTCTGTAATGTGCATTTCGTAAGGACATGCTCCTCCCCAATAGTGGAGTGGGCCCCGCCATGCACACTGGATAGTTTCCACACACGCACTTAACGTACCATTTGAACTTCCGTACCTCTATACAGGATGGGAACTTGTGTCGTGCAAATCCACTCCCATTGCTCTGGGAGACAGACCGCTGGTGGAAGGAGTGCCAACATCATCTCCCTCGCTGCTAGAGGCCGTGCCACCTATAACAGGTACTTTCAACAGGCTGCTGGTTAAACTTCTGTTACTCCAGGTAACCACTTGTGTCGTCACACCACTCTACACCAATGTCTTCCATACCTCAATGTGTTTAAGACCCACTCGGTGAACGATGTGTGTGCTGGTTACTTACATTAAACCTCTTTCAGTACCTTCAGACCAGGCAAGGATAAAGAAGTTCCAAACGCTTTACTTAAGAAAAATGCAAATAGATATTTCTCTGTCCAACAGATAAATGTAGTATTATTCCCTAACACTAACTTCAGGCTTGAGTGCTGCCCTGGCATATTTGCAAAGGTGTAGTCCAAGCAAAGATACACTATATTGCCAAAAGTATTGGGACGCCTGCCTTTACAGGCACATGAAATTTAATGACATCCCAGTCTTAGGCTGTAGGGTTCAATATTGAGTTGACCCACCCTTTGCAGCTATAACAGCTTCATCTCTTCTGTAAAGACTGTCCACAAGGTTTAGGAGTGTGTCTATGGGAATGTTTGACCATTCTTCTAGAAGAGCATTTGTGAGGTCAGGCACTGATGTTAAACGACAACGCCTGGAGGGTTTTTTTTTGCGCATATCCATGTGAGGGTGTAGTGATGTGAGCTCCCGCTCCTCGTTCGGCCCCGTGTGGGACAAGTGGGCAGTAGCGGGACACTAAGCGGGACATTCAGAGCCAAGGACGGCTGCAAGCAGTGGTGGAGGAGCGGTGGAGAAGTGGCGGTGGCGTGCAAGCCTGAGCCTGGACCCGGACCTGTGAAGTAGAGGGGAGTGCGGGATTGGGCTACGGCCTGCAAAGCAGCTTCGATAGCGCAGGAGACAAAGGTAGCAGAGCAGCAGCTGGAGATCCAGAGGTACTTCCCAACGGTACCGAGGGGGGACAGTGCTCCGGAGGTAAGAGCGGAGAGGCAGACGCAGCAGACGCGGGACAGTGTGGTGGGGGGGTCTGTAGGCCAGCGGGTCAGTCTCAGCCTCAGATGTCAGTAAGAGTGGATGTGGAGGCTTTGCAGACGGACCCCAGAGTCCCCGTGTATCAGCAATTCTTGCCAGGATGACATCTCCCCACCCCCCGCGAGAGACAACTGTCCCCCAAACCAAAATGGAGGATTTAAAACTGTTGATCCAGGCTCTCCCAACTAGGGCGAATATAAGTGCCCTTATTAAGAAGGTTGAGGAGGCACATGCCAAAGATTTGGAAGAGATCCGAGGGGGGTTACAGACTCTGGAGGATCGTGCAGCAGAAGGAGAGGGTGTAGTAAAAGATTTGGAGCAGCGGGTGAGTGTGCTGGAAAGAGAGAGGCATATTCAGATGGAGGCCTCAGTGTCCCTACAGCTGCAGTTGGAGGATCTCCAGGACCGCAGCAGACGCAATAATGTACGTATACGGGGACTCGTGGAATCGGCAGACTAAGAGGATCTTCGAGAGACGGTAAAATGTATCTTTCAAAAAATTTGGCGGAAGGAATGGGAAATAGGAACAATAGAATATAAGGCAGCCCTCAAAAATTCCACTCTTTGCTCGCAAAATGCGAGTAGAATTCAGTCCAGGGCGAGTGAGGAGCGGGGGTGAACCAGGCTGACAGTTTCCTGGCTGAAGCGATCAGCCAGGAAACTGTCAGCCGAATGACACAGCGAGCGGCAGGGCTGGACTGCCCTGGCGCCGCTTTGAGCCGTGGATGCAGCTCTCTCCTTCTCCTCCTCTCATATCACAGAGGCGCAGCGCTTCTGCTATGTGTCATGGAGCTGGGTCTGTGTCTGAGAAAGCATTCAAGACTCTGAGGCACCCGGGTAACCAGAGCTGCGGTCAGGACAACTTGCAGCCATTCTAAACATGAATAGCTCAGAAACCTCGGGACTGCACTCTCCGCCCCCTGTACCTCCCCCAGCAGCATTTCAGCCTCTCTCCTGCAGGCTGCTGCTTGAGTGGGCGGGATGGGGATGTGCCTTTTCCCAGAGAAGACGCTCGTCTGGAAGAGGTCTGCACTTTGCAGCTGAGCAGAGGGAAGCCATGTGAAAGTTCCTGCAGGTGAGCTCTGCTGCTTGCACTACAGTGTGGATTTGTTTACAGGCACCACTATGCAGAGTTATTGCAACCTAGCATAGAGGTGCTGTTAGCTGACAAAACAGATCTTCATTCATGACAAGTGAGAAATGTAACTCATTTAAAGGATTATGACTGCCCCCAGTGTATGCTCTCCTGTTCCCTCCCCTCCAGTGTATACTCTCCTGACCCCCCCCCCAGTGTATGCTCCCCTGTTCCCTCCCTTCCAGTGTATACTCTCCTGACCCCCCCCCCCCTCAGTGTATGCTCCCCTGTTCCCTCCCTTCCAGTGTATACTCTCCTGATAGGTGTATGCTCCCCCTGTTCCCTCCCTTCCAGTGTATACTCTCCTGATCCCCCCCACAGTGTATGCTCTCCTGATCCCCCCCCCCCCGCAGTGTATGCTCTCCTGATCCCCCCCCCCCCAGTGTATGCTCCCCTGCCCTCCCCCAGTGTATGCTCCCTGATACCCCCCCCCAGTGTATGCTCCCCTGTTCCCTCCCTCCAGTGTATACTCTCCTGAATCCCCCCCCCTCAGTGAATGCTCTCCTGTTCCCTCCCTTCCAGTGTATACTCTCCTGACCCCCCCAGTGTATGCTCCCCTGTTCCCTCCCTTGCAGTGTATACCTCCTGACCCCGCCCCCCCATGTTTCTTCTGCTTCTGTTCCCTCCCTTCCAGTGTATACTCTCCTGATCCCCCCCCCCCAGTGTATGCTCCCTGCCCCATACCCCCCCAGTGTATGCTCCCTTCCAGTGTATGCTCCCCTGATCCAGTGTATACTCTCCTGACCCCCCCAGTGTATGCTCCCCTGTTCCCTCCCTCTCCTGTCCCCTCCCTTCCAGTGTATGTGATACAGTGTATGCCTCCTGACCCCCCCCCCCAGTGTTTTCTCTTCAGTGTATGCTTCCCTGATTCCCCCCCCCAGTGTATGCTCCCCTGACCCCCCCCAGTGTATGCTCCCCTGATACCCCCCCCCCAGTGTATGCTCCCCTGTTCCCTCCCTTCCAGTGTATACTCTCCTGAACCCCCCCCCCCCCTGCCCAGTATATGCTCTCCTGTTCCCTCCCTTCCAGTGTATGCACTCTCCTGACCTCCCCCAGTGTATGCTCTCCTGTTCCCTCCCTTCCAGTGTATGCTCTCCTGTTCCCTCCCTTCCAGTGTATGCTCTCCTGTTCCCTCCCTTCCAGTGTATACTCTCCTGACCCCCCCCCCCGCCCAGTATATGCTCTCCTGGTCCCCTCCCCCATTGTATGCTCTCCTGTTCCCTCCCTTCCAGTGTATGCTCTCCTGTTCCCTCCCTTCCAGTGTATGCTCTCCTGTTCCCTCCCTTCCAGTGTATGCTCTCCTGATCCCCCCCCCGCAGTGTATGCTCTTCTGATTCCCCCCCCCCAGTGTATGCTCTCCTGATTCCCCCCCCCCCAGTGTATGCTCTCCTGATTCCCCCCCCAGTGTATGCTCCCCTGATACCCCCCCCCCCAGTGTATGCTCCCCTGATACCCCCCCCAGTGTATGCTTCCCTGATACCCCCCCCATATGCTTCCCTGATACCCCCCCCCCAGTGTATGCTCCCCTAATACCCCCCCCCAGTGTATGCTTCCCTAATACCCCCCCCACAGTGTATGCTCCCCTGATACCCCCCCCCCAGTGTATGCTCCCCTGATACCCCCCAGTAGCAATGCTGCATTGATGGGGCACACTGAGGCTGCATTGATGGGGCACACTGAGGCTGCATTGATGGGGCACACTAAGGCTGCGTTCACGGGCACAGATGGGTACTGATATGCTTTGTTACTATTGTTAATATTTATTTTTGAAACGTAATTCTGCATAAAATATTTAACAGTGTAATTTCATGAGATAATTTACAAGGTCCTGTTTAGGGGCGGACTTAGGGGTAGGGCAGGGGAGGTGTTGGGTGGGGCAACTGGTGGCGAGTAACTCTTAAGGCCTGGCTAGTGGCTCAGGACTTGAAATTTTGAGCCCTGTATAAGGAGTCACAATTGAAGATTCTGCCGGATTTGTCAAGTGCCACTCTTCAGCGTAGAGCATTACTTTGCCCGGTTTTAGATCGGGTGAGGGACCGGGGGGGGGGGACAATGTGGTAAGGTGGATGATTGGGGGGGCTGGGGGATGGTTTTGGTTTAGTTTGAGTATGGTATAGTGGGTTAGATGTCGTTTTTTTTTTGGGGGGGGGTACAGGGTGGGGTTGTTAGGTAGGAGGCAGAGGGACAACAAGAGGCAGAGTGGAGGGGCAGGGGGACGGAGAGATACAGGGGTGGGGGCTCCTTACTTAACTGATGCTCTCTTTCACACTCCCCCTAAGGGGCCCAGGGGGTACCATCAACACAAGTACCTTAAGTGGCACAAGTGTTCGTCTTTTTTTTGGGTACACATGACAGGAAGTACACATGGTTCATACATTGTTCACAGTAAGGGATGAAGGGGTATCCCCTTAACGTTGGAACATTTTACTGAAAACGTCTCTAAAACACTATTTAAAACTCATATAGGCACAACTGCATCTAGGTGGATTGTTGACTAATTAACGATTCACCCTTTTTTTTCACCCTTTTTTTTTTCTCACGACAAGAATGGGGAATGAGGGATTGAGGAATTCTCAGAGGGGGGAGGGTCAAGAGGGAAAAGGGTTTTCAGGGGAATGGGGGGAGCTGGTGATATCACAATTTATTTTTTAGGAATAGGAGCACGGTTAGATAAGCGGAAGGGGATAAGGATGGGGGAGAGGTACTAGGGGGGTAAGTTAGGAACACTTAGGTATGGACACACAAGAGGGGGATGTTGGATTGGGCCTGGGGGGGAGGAGGGGGGAAGTGGAGTAAGAAATTGTGTCGGAGATAGCCCCCCCCCCCCTTTAACCCTGTCTTTGGTAACGGATGATGACGCCCAAAATATGTGGATAATTGATAATGATAGCAATCAATGATGGTAATTTATAAATCCGTAATATCTCTTCACGCCCTTTTTTTTGGGGGGGGGGGGGGAATGTATAGGAAATGAAAAGAATATAATTTTTCTGTTGTATCTATAGTGCCTCTGTTCTCAGATGGTCATGTTGGTTTAAAGAGACTGGGCTGAAAGGCCTAAATTTTAAAAGGTGGATGCAGGGGTGGGGGAAAAAAAGTGGAAGTTACTTTGTATTATTGTTATGTTGTTATACTGTTATATTGTATATTATGCTTGTTAAGACCAATCTGATGGGAAAACTAAATAAAACTGGATAATTCAATTTCAGGATGAAGCATGAATCTGGGAGGGAACTCTGCCAAATATCTTAGAAGAGGGAGGGGGGAGGTATTGGTAATAGGGAGAAGGGGGGCACAAGGGTTCTTAAACGGGGGGTTCCCCCTTTTTCCTTTTTCTTTTTTTTTTTCTTTTAGAGTAATCAAAATGACCAAAAGGGTCAGGAATGACACTCAGAGTTTGGTACTGGAGGGGGGGATCTTAAATAACATTATTTGGTACTGAGAAGTATGGAAGGGACTCCCTTTGCAGGGGCTTGCTCAACCAATTTCCGGCTTAATAGGTATACACTCAGGGGGATTAGGGTAGTTGAGTGTTAAAGCAGTTAGCTTTGATTGTCTTTGTGGGGGAGGAGAGGGATTTATACCCCTTCTCGTTCCATCGACAATAGGTTAGTGTAGGGGGGGGGGGGGGTTCTTTCCTGTTTTTTTTTTTGTTTTGTTTTGTTTGTTTCTGACCCCTCTCTCTTTCCTGGACATCCTCAAGTAGGTTGTACCTGCCTCCCGGTCCTCTGAGATTACATTTTAGTGTAGCGGTAGAGCAGAAATGGAAGTCTTCTTAATAGTATCAATTAATGCGAAGGGATTAAACATCCCAGAGAAGAGGCGGGTTTTGCTACAGGAACTAAAGAGGAGGAAGAGATGTAGCATTTGTTCAAGAGACACATTTTAGAACAGTTCTCCCCTTCTTAGGAAATAGAGCGTTTCCAATAGTACACCACACCACAAATCCGGTGGCAAAGAAGGGGGGGGTGTCAATCCTAATATCAAATAAGGTCCCATGGTCGCCTATAGACTCACTAGTAGATCAGGGGGGTCAGTACCTAATGTTGAAAGGGAAAATAGGGGGAGTCGTGGTAACTCTGGCCTCCTTTTATGCGCCTAATATTCAACAGGACGTTTTCTTGGGGAAATTCCTAGATAAACTGGTAGGATTCCAGGAGGGACAGCTGATTCTAGGGAGGAATTTAAATATCCCACTTGACCCGAGGGTGGACACCTCATCTGGGGGCTTAACACTTGCGGCGGGTATACGGAAACGAACACTACGACGGATACAGAAAGCAAAATTAATAGACGTATGGGGTTTAATGCACCCAGGAGAGCGGGACTACTCTTTCTATTCTATTCCCCATAAGATATACACGCGCATAGATTATTATCTTATCCCACATAACGAGTTACATGCAGTTAAAGAAGTTGGGATTGGGAAAAATCACATGGTCAGACCATGCACCATTTTTTTTTAAATACACTTTGGGAGAGTCCCGGCCACAGGGGTTGGTGTTCTGGAGGCTAAATGAGAGCCTCCTACAAGATGAGGTAGTGCTGGAAGACGTACAGAAGGAAGTAAGATGGTATTTTCAGACTAATGATACGTCAGAATGTGATTTAGGGGTGATCTGGGAAGCCCACAAGACGGTGATCAGGGGAGTTTTGATGAAACATGGGGCAAGGTTAAAGAGGGAAAGGGAATTTAAATTAACAACTCTTCTGGCTGAGATTGCGCGGTTAGAACTCGTACATAAACAGAGTCTTAGTCTGGTTGTAGAAAGAGACCTTTTGACGGCACGAAGACAAGTTACGGACTACTTATGTACAAAGCGAAAAGGGCAATACAATCAGGTAGGAAACAGAACTATGAATGTGGGAATACATGTGGGAAGAGTTTAGCTAGCATATTGAGGGAACATCAAACAAAAACATACGTACCAAGGGCCAGAAGGAAAAAAAAATTTGTCTCCCTAGAGAGATTTCGCAGCGGTTTGGGGATTTTTATAGTGCCCTGTATAATTTGCAAACGAGTCCCGGGGACCAATCCGGAATGGAAAGATACATAGCAACATCAGGTATTGCAAGGTTGACGTTAGAAGCAAGACAAGAGATGGAGAAACCAATTACCATGGTGGATATTCAGGAGGCGGTAAAGAGAGGGAAGGGAGGCAAATCACCAGGTCCGGATGGGTTTACCATTCAATACTATAAGCTTCTCTTGCCGATCCTGGGATCATTTATGGTAAAACTGTTTAATGGGCTGGGAAACACAAGTTCCTTCCATATTGAAACCTTGAAAGCTATGATTGCGATCATACCTAAGGAAGGCAAGGACCCCTCCCAATGTGGGAGCTATAGACCGATATCGTTATTAAACACAGACTTGAAATTATTCTCTAAAATCTTGGCAATGCGGTTACAACAGCACGTACCCGACCTGGTGCACAGGGACCAGGTGGGATTTGTGCGGATGCGTAAAGCTCGGGATAATATGATCAGGACGCTGAATTTGGTCCACTGGGCATCCTCTTCCCGAACCCCATGTGTCTTTCTAGGGACAGATGCAGAAAAAGCTTTTGACCGTATAAATTGGCAATTTATGTTCTGGGTATTAAGGCACATGGGAGTGAGAGTGTCCCTCCCGAATTTGCTTCGGGAATTGGACATATACGGGAAGTTGACAAATTTCAAGATTAACTATGCAAAGTCTGAGGCGATGGGTGTGGCGATCCCCAAGGAAGATTTGAAAAATCTGGAATCTAACTATAAATTTAAATGGACAGCTGTGGCTTTAACGTATCTGGGGACATATATCTTGGTGGACCTCACACAAATATTTGAGCTTAATTTTTTGCCATTATTGGTCAGGGTGCGTAACCTCCTGGATGGATGGCAGAAGGGGTTTCATTCATGGTTCGGGAGGTGTAACATTATTAAAATGAGCATCTTGCCAAAATTCCTGTACCTCTTTCAGACACTCCCCATTGATATTCCTAAATCTTTTTTTAAGCAGGCACAATCCCTGTTTGGCAAATTTATATGGTCAAACAAACGCCCAAGAATTAGGGGAAGTATATTGTCATTGGCTAAACGAGACGGGGGGATATCAGCGCCAGACATCTATAGATAGTACCAGGCGGCCCTAGTAAGTCGTCTGATTGATTGGAGCAGACATGGCGGAGAGAAAATGTGGCCGGGTTTGGAGCAGGCCCAGTGTGACAGTATACTACATTGAGCTGCATGGTGCTAAAGGGAGCTTCCAAAAGAGATGAAGAGACATCCATTGATAGGCCCCACTCTCCGGATGGGATATGGATTATTCACGAAGGGGAAACTTTCAACATTAGACTCACCTCTTTCCCATCCTAGGGAATCCCCAATTCGGACCAGGAATGAAGAAGGGACCCTTCAGCAGATTGATGGAACAGGGGCTCTTTCAAGCCTCCAATTTTGTGAAGGGGGAGAGTGGCTTACGATGCAGGAAACAGGAAATGATGAGGGAAGACACACCCTATCAGTTAGATATGTGGAGGGCACTGCAAGTATGGCACTTCTTGTATACACTGAAGATACCAAGTAGGTATGAGCGAAGGCTAACAAGGTTCGAGGAATATTGTAACGGGAGAGGAGTGCTCCAACATGCTCTGTCTAGAATTAGTGAACTATTGAATACCCCCGCGGAGGATTTCCATTTACCGTTCTTTGACAGATGGGAGGTGGATATGGGTAGGACCTTTACAGAAGAGCAAAAGAATAGAATATTACAACATGTATTTGAATCATCAGTTTGTGTGAGGACACAAGAATTACATTTTAAGATACTATCACAGTGGAACCGTACCCCCGCAGTCTTAAATAGGTGCTATCCAGATATATCAGATAGATGCTGGCGATGTGGGAAAAAAGGAGGGACACTAATACATATATTTTGGACATGTCCTAGAATATGGAGCTACTGGAATGAGGTGAGGAAGATAGCGCAAAAGTTTACTAAGGAGGAGTTACCGGGGGAGTGGACTATCTTTTACAGGATTCGGAGATCCCAGTTGGAAGGTACAGGAAGTCGTGGTTTGCCATCTCATGAATACAGCAAGAGCTTGCATTCCAGCGATGTGGAAACAGACACATCCCCCATCAGTAGGGATCTGGCTTAAACAAGTGGAGGAGTTGAATAGGCTGGAGGACTTGGTCTGGACCGATAGGCAGAAACGGGGGGGTCTATATGGACGAAGTGGAATCATTTCAAATACACAGAGGAGGGACAAACTTTGATAGATGCAACCGGATAGAGGGGGGGGGGGAATTGGAGGCAAGGGGGAGGGAGCGGGTGCGGGGGGGGTTGTGTTTTCCCCCCTTTTTTCCCCCCTTTCTTCTTCCTGGGTTTGTTTGGGGAGGGGAGGTGGGGGATACAAAAGATCAATGGAAATGGAATTAGATAGACCAAGAGAGGGATTGAAAGCTCCTTCTATCGGATCAAGGAAGAGCGGGGGCCCCGAGGGGAGGGGGATTAGACGCCCAAAGGTATAAAGGGGTGTAGATGATAGATTTAAGGAGGAAGAGGAATAAGATGCCCAAGGTAGGGCCAATGACGGTCAATAATATGATGTAATATGAGACTGTGGCGGAAGGGGGCTACATGATTAAGAGATGTTATGAATTTAACCTCATCAAGGTTACAGCTGGATACCTGTATTGTATATGCCTCTTTTTTTGTTTTGTTTTTTCTCCTCTGTTTCTTGTACGATGAAATTAACGCCTGGCTTGCGGTCTCCATTCTTTGTTTTTCAATTTCTTTATTAATTTTCATTATAACAAATATATATCCAAATAAAACAAAGCTTTTATCAAATACTGACACAATTTGTCATTATTATATTTGTAATTAATTTCTATGGTGTTACTGTCAATTGCCGTTGTAAGTCTCATCTTGAAAATTCTCCCCAAATCTTGGTCTCTCTCTCCCTTACCCAATTCTTCTTCCCACTTTATTATGAATGGCAGTATTTCCGGCCCCTTTAATCTCATAAGCACTTTATAGATCCTTGAGATCCCCCTCTTTGTTCTTGCTACATAGCTGCTCAAAAACGGCCGTGGATCCTCCTCTGATCTTACCAGTTGTGGCAGTGATGTAACAAAGTGTTTCAGCTGGGAATACCACCTAATTACCATTAGGTCTTTTTTATATTTTAGATCCTGTAACGTGTATTTTACCTTAAGGGCCCTTCCACACCCTCAGGGCTCGCTAGATCCCCTCCTGGAGACCCAAAAACCACAGATCAATCCCCACATCCCATCCCTTAATTTCAGTTTGGGCACTACACTAAAGTTAGTGGGGGAGTGAGAGAGTTATGTTGCTCTCACTCTTAAATTTTGTTAGATTTGCGCTGCTGTCATTTTAGAACTGTCCTGTGGGTCAGTCTGCGCTCTGGGGGTGTCAGTCTCACCCCCGGACGACAGGTGGTGCCAGAGGGGTTCTAACAGAGCCGCTTTTCCCCAGCAGCCAATTGGAAGAGTTTTTCCCTTGCAGGGCATGCTGGGGAGGGGTATATCTGTGGCAGACGCTATTTTCTTTTTTTCGGGTTCCAGGTTCCAGGTGCGGCACCCACCTTTAGGGTGTGCGCATCCAACGGGCCCCGGCGATATGGCCTTCCAGGCTGGGGACCACATGCTACGCAGAGTTCCAAGCAGATGCTGAAAGGGGCCCCAGTGACCTACTGGGTCCCCAGCTATACTAAAGAGATCCTAAGCTGAGGGCTGTATGATGGGGAATTGGCTTGAAGAGAACCCGGAGGCAGGTTGTCTGAGAGATTTGAGTGAACCATCGAGGATCTGGTGACCGAGCAGTGACTGGTATATTTCAACTGTCAATCGGTGACCCTAGCTCAATTTACTGGGAGGATCTGCTCACCTAATCAGAAACTACAAAGTACTAAGCCTGTGGCAGAGACATCCTTAGAGCCAGGTCTGTGGCAGGGGCCTGTTACCTACCAGCAATCTAAAGTGACACTTCGGCTACCAGGCTTATGGCAGAAGTCTGTCCGGGGGCACTTCACCCACTCTGGCTAGAGTGGCGACGAACAGTGACTATTTCCAGAGGCGTATCTAGAGCATTTGGCACCTGGGGCGGATCCTATATCTGGCTCCCCCCCCCCCATGGTAAAATGTAAAAACACCCCACTGCGTCCCCTGCATCCTTCAATATCTCTATGTCACTACTGTGTATCCCTCTCCACTACTGCACCTCTGGACCCCTTTACATTACACAGCACCTTGCACCTCTGGACCCCTTTACATTACACAGCACCCTGCACCTCTGGACCCCTTTACATTATACAGCACCCTGCACCTCTGGGCCCCTTTACATTACACAGCACCCTGCACCTCTGGGCCCCTTTACATTACACAGCACCCTGCACCTCTGGCCCCTTTTACATTACACAGCACCCTGCACCTCTGGACCCCTACATTGCACCCTGCACCCCTTTACCCTGCATTACATTACACAGCACCCTGCACCTCTGGCCCCTTTTACATTACACAGCACCCTGCACCTCTGGGCCCCTTTACATTACACAGCACCCTGCACCTCTGGCCCCTTTTACATTACACAGCACCCTGCACCTCTGGGCCCCTTTACATTACACAGCACCCTGCACCTCTGGGCCCCTTTACATTACACAGCACAGTGCCCTTTGAGAACGACAATTGTGTCAAAACTGGTCAGGGCGGTGCTACGTATGTGACGTCACCACGTCCCCACATGACCCCGCAAGCACCGGTGTTCGTTTGTTTATTTTATTTTATATCATGTTATTTTAGCCTGCCGGCTAGGATTTTTTTATACACTGTTTTTATGCATGGGAGCTTTTAAATAAATATCCCCAATTTTTAAGAGGATAATGCACATGTTGCCTCTTCTTTGCTGTTACAACTTTTATGGTCTACGGTTTACATCTGCTGGAGAGAGGACAACACCCCTGGGCTGACGTATACTGATCGAGGAGGACACTCCGGGAGATCTACAGCTGAGAGGGATTTTCTGCATCCACAAACCTCCGCAGAGGTTCATATCTGCACAGGCGCTTTTGACCTTACATCTTAAAGGTCCAACTTATGTGGTAAGGGTCCCCCCCTTCTATTTCACTTGACACTGGAGAAAAGATATACGGTGGTGGTGGCCTCATCTTCATCCTTGTCTTCACTTATCCATTCCCTTTCCTGCATGGGACTCTGAACTTTTTATCTTAATATACACAGATTGCTGTTTTATTGTTTGTTTTTGAGCAGGACTTCTGTTCATTTTGCTTCTGTTTTTGCTACTTTGGATATTGCTCTCTGTTTTGGCTCAGGACAATTCCTATTTTCACAGTAGTTCACTGAACTGTGCTGATATAACATTATTTTTCACAAGAATCAATCTTTGTGGCTTTATTATCATCATATTGTATACTTAGTGCAACTATTTGTTTTTTTTTCGTTTTTATCACCCTGCACCACTGGACCCCTTTACATTACACAGCACCCTGCACCTCTGGGCCCCTTTACATTACACAGCACTCTGCACCTCTGGACCCCTTTAAATTACACAGCACCCTACACCTCTGGACCCCTTTAAATTACACAGCACCCTACACCTCTGGACCCCTTTACATTTCACAGCACCCTACACCTCTGGACCCCCTTTACATTACACAGCACCCTGCACCTCTGGACCCCTTTACATTACACTGCACCTCTGGACCCCTTTTCATTACACTGCACCTCTATATCTCTTTACATTAGACTGCACCTCTGGAGTGCAGACCCCCCCCCCCCTACAATACAGAAACCCCCCATACAGATATCACCCCCAATACAGAACACCCCCCCTACAGAACCCCCCTATACAGATACCACCCCCCCATACAGAACCCCCCCTACAGTTCACCCCCCTACAATACAGAACACCCCCCTCTACAATACAGAACCCCCCTATACAGATAGCACCCCACTACCCTACAATACAGAACCCCCCCTCATAAAGAGTATCCCCCTATACAGAACCCCCCCCCACAATACAGAACCCCCCCATATACAGTACCCCCCTCTCACAATACAGAACCCCCCTCATATACAGTGCCCCCTCTCACAATACAGAACCCCCCCTCATATACAGAACACCCCCCACAATACAGAACCCCCCCTCATATACAGAACCCGACCCCCCTATACAGAACACCCCCCCACAATACAGAACCCCCCCTCATATACAGAACAAACCCCCCCCCTCATATACAGAACACCCCCCCCCCCCCCACAATACAGAACCCCCCTATACTAACACCCCCCACAATACAGAACCCCCTCATATACAGAACCCCCCTATACTAACACCCCCCCACAATACAGAACCCCCTATACTAACCCCCCCCCCCCACAATACAGAACCCCCATACAGAACACCCCCCCCACAATACAGAACCCCCCTATACTAACACCCCCCCACAATACAGAACCCCCTCATACAGAACACCCCCCCCCCCCGACCCCCCCCGACAATACAGAACCCCCCCGACAATACAGAACCCCCCCTATACAGATACCACCCCCCTACAATACAGAACCCCCCCTACAGTTCAGACACCCCTACAATACAGAACACCCCCCTCTACAATACAGAACCCCCCTATACAGATACCACCCCCACTACCCTACAATACAGAACCCCCCCCCCTCATATAGAGTATCCCCCTATACAGAACACACCCCCCCCCACAATACAGAACCCCCCTCATATACAGTACCCCCTCTCACAATACAGAACCCCCCCTCATATACAGTACCCCCCTATACAGAACACCCCCCCACAATAAAAAAAAAAACTCATATACAGAACAACCCCCCCCCTCATATACAGAACCCGACCCCCCTATACAGAACACCCCCCACAATACAGACCCCCCTCATATACAGTAACCCCCCCTATACAGAACACCCCCCCCCCCTCATATACAGAACAACCCCCCCTCATATACAGAACCCGACCCCCCTATACAGAACACCCCCCACAATACAGACTCCCCTCATATACAGTAACCCCCCTATACAGAACACCCCCCCACAATACAGAACCCCCTATACTAACACCCCCCCACAATACAGAACCCCCCTCATATACAGAACCCCCCCTATACTAACACCCCCCCACAATACAGAACCCCCCTATACTAACACCCCCCCCACAATACAGAACCCCCATACAGAACACCCCCCCCCACAATACAGAACAACCCCCCCCCTATACTAACCCCCCCCCACAATACAGAACACCCCCCCCCCCGACAATACAGAACCCCCCCCCCCCCGACAATACAGAACCCCCCCATACAGAACACCCCCCCACAATACAGAACCCCCTCCCATATAGAAAACCCCCTCATATACAGTACACCCCTCATATACAGAAACCCCCCCCCCTTACAATAGTGCAGACTGCAGAGTGACTGTGACATGACACCCCCTTGCCTTCAGGCTGAGTGCGCCGCACAGAGCAGAGCACGTGTACGGAGGAGGGGGAGACGGCCGCAGCTTCACACTCGGCTGTGTGACTGTCAGACAGAGACAGTCACAGCTGATAGTATCAGAGCCGCGGGCGCGGCGCTGCGCTGCCACGGAGAAGGAAGGGGATCATTGCGTTGGGTCCCCGGCGGCGGGTATAACTCGGTACGGCTCGCAAACCCCCCACCCCCCCTGAATAGCCCAGGCTGTTTTACCTAGTCTGTCATGTCGTGCCATCAATCATGCTGTCACCGCGGCCGCGCCATGCCTCAGTCGCAGCCTGACACCCCCCCCCAGTGTGTGTCACCCGGTGCGGCCCGCCCCCTCCGCCCAATGCTTAGTCCGCCGTTGACTATTTCTACTGAAAGTAGGCTTGCTTTCATGTTTATCCAAGCCTGATACTGCAAGGTTCCTTTACTTCATCAACCTGTCCTGTCTACCTCCTGTTGATGTTGGTGGTGTTTGACTGAGGAATAAAGCATTTAGAAAACTTCACCCTTTGGCTTGGACATTCTATTACTGCTCTTAGGCCTCGTACACACCATCGGACATATCCGATGAAAACGGTCCGCGGACCATTTCCATCGGATATGTCCGATCGGGAGTTTGATCCGATGGCGTGTACACACCATCGGATCAAATTCCCCACCGCCGGACGGCGCGGTGATGCGGCGGTGACGTTGACGCCGCCATGTCACCGCCACGTCACCGCACCAGGAAGTTAAACACTTCCGCGCATGCGCCAAATCCATTCGGCGGCGGCGCGGCGGCGGTGGGGGACGACATGTCTGCTGGTAAGTGTACTAACCAGCAGACATGTCGGGCGGACAGATTCCACCGGATAGATTTCAAAGCTTGCTTTGAAATCTGTCGGGTGGACAAATCTGTCCGCTAGCCCATACACACGAGCGGAGATGTCTGCTGAAACGGTCCATCGGACCGTTTTCAGCGGATATATCCCCTCGTGTGTACGAGGCCTCACAGTTGCTGCAATCAATTTCCCTAGACTCGTCAAAGGTAATTTAACTTATACATTTTTGGGAATATACTGCGCAGGTCTCAAAGTGTGTAAAAAAAATTAAATTGTACAAAATTAATTATAAATAATGCTGCTGCATCAAAAATGTCAGATAGAAACATTAATAACAGATACATTGGAATATGCTGCGCTGCATAAATAGACTATTTACATTCAAATGAAATAATTAATAAAATAGTGAATAAACAAATTGATCACAAAAAACACAAATCTAGTGCACAAAGACACCTGTGCAAACACAAAAGTGACCTTAATTGTGCAAAAAAATTAGATAGGTAATGTGAATGACAATAGTCCATAGGAGATCCAAATCTCCATGTAGTTCCAAAGAAATTTGTATAAAAAACATTGCCAAACAAGTCCAAGGGAAAACGTGCCAGACAGGAGGATAGATGAAAGCCTCCACCTCTTATCCCCTATCTGCTTACCAACTCAAGTTGATCTCTGTAATTGAGATCACATGCGTGTATGGCTAGCAGCCCTGCTGGAAACTTCCTGGGACCTCTTATCCAATGTACTCATTTGCGCTCCACCTTTATGTTCTCACACATGTCACCTCAATGTGGATGACCCAAAAAGGAATAATGCTAACATAGTGTAGTACCATAATGTAAATTTATTATAGATAAAAACACAGATTGCACTCACATGTAGTAGAATAAAAAAGTGTGTGTAATATAAGCTGTAGCCGGCCAGCTCTCACTATCTACCCGTCCTTCTGGATAGCAGCGAGGTATACTGTGGTGACGTCAGCACGCCTCTCCTCCCTACGCCGTTTCGTCAAATCGCTGACTTCTTCCAGGGGCACTTAACTTAACCAGATCTCACATCTAACCAGCGGCTCCTGAGGGGGTATCGCTACAAGTAAATACCCAAGTTGGACTCCAGCTCCAAATGCCGAATGACCAACCCCCCTTGACGTGCTATAAACCTACCCACCACCCTATTGACCCGGATCCTAGCCCTATTGATTCTGGCCACAGACCGGGCCCTGCACCACTGTGTTCGGGCAACAATATCCGACCACACCAAAACAGTCAAAGGAAAGGCCAATCGTAGCCGTTCAATGTCCAATTTGACGTCCGTGATCAGAGCCCTGATCTTACGGACACCCAAATCATTGTCCCCGGCATGAATAACAATCAGGGGGACTATCCAGCCTAGCATACCGCTCAACCTCCGGCAACACTCTACCCCACATCATGCCTGGTACCCCCAACCACCGCAGTGCCGCCTCCCTCCTTGAGATACCCAATTGTCTGCCATCAGGTCTCACATCTGCTCTCCTGGCCCCCCAACAGACATACGAGTGACCAAGTATCCATCCCCCAGCTTCTTCCCCCCCTTTTTTTTAAATTGACAACCAAGTGCGGCCTCACATAAGAACGGAACCTCTGTGATTCCCACTTCCCAATTCTCCGTACCGCAGCCTCACCCATCCCACACCTGGCAGCTTCAGTAGCCACCCCAATGCGAAAGGAGTGAGAAGCATACGCGGAACTAACCAAACCCACTCTCTGTAAGCACCTACGAAACACCACTACAAATTGATACCGGGACAAAAAGGACCCATCAGCATGCCTCAATAATTGCCCGCCCCCAGTCGGCCTGACCCCCACCAACTCTCTGACAGCTGTTACCGGGCAGACCTTAGCCCCTGGCAATGAAAACAGTACCACGTCTACCCCTCTGGTCCGTTTTAGACCGACGCAGTCGAACACACACCCTGTCCTCTGCCACCCTTACATCCTTCCCCAACAACCCCCCGTCAAGCTGCGGGAAAGGGCTAAAAAGCTTGCTGATCCGAAAAGCCCCATAGAAAGCTAACTAAAAGGCCGCTGTAAACAGCAGACATTTGTACTGAACCGTACACACCCCTTCCAAGGCCTCACAGATGTTCACGAGATTATAAAAGGAGACCGGCCTCCTAGTTTCCTTCACCCTGTGCCCCTTTTTGTAGCCCTTCACAGACTGTTTAACCCAGAAATCCTTAGTCCAGTCCTCGCCGCCCAAGAGCTTAAAAAAGAATGCTAAACCAGCCAACTTATTTTCAATGGCAGACGCCGACACCCCCCATGTTCCTAGCCACGAAGTATACCACCTGCAACCAAGCTTTAGGCCCCTGGCTGGCGACCCCCGCCTCGGTCCCGAGGTCCAACCATTCTCTCCATACCTTGGCGTAGGCCGACACCATGGCCTCGCTCACTGCCGGATCCATGTGGTGGCGATTCCAACGCCAGCTCCCAAATCCAGCCCGGGCAAGGAACTCTGTACGCCTCCACAGCCGGGGCCAGCTCTCTGAACTTGTCCCACTGAAATTGAGACAAGGAGTCAACCAGTGTGTTATCGATGCCCGGGAGATGCACGGCATTGATGAAAATGTTCAACTGCAAGCACCTCAACGCCAAATGCCGCAGCAGCCGGATGACCGGTTGTGAGGACGCGGACATGGGGTTCACCACTTGAACCACGCCCATGTTGTCACAATTCAGCCTAAGTTTTAGGTTACGGCACGCCTCACCCCAAAGCTCAATGACCAAGACCACCGGAAAAAGCTCCAGCAGCACCAGGTTTCGCTTTTACTCCTAAAGATATTATAAATAAATATTTTGCAAGATTCAACTTGTTGCCAACTTCAGTGTGGATTGGATGATTCCTGTATTGGCATTGGGAGGACGCAGTCCAGCATGGTGACAGTACGGAGATAGCCTTAGCCCCTTCTGATCTGTCTGAAGGGTTGCAGGTCTGCAAGTTTTGGAGTTTAGTTTGGATGGACTTCATTTAGGTGCTCCCCATTGAAGCATATTAGCACAAATTGAGGGCTTGGCCAACAGTGCAGCAATAATTTTTATGGAGACTTTGTGAATCACACAAGGACTGGATCCGGTAATTGAGCTATGATGGGATCAAGTTACAAGGGTGTTCCCTCGTGACACCAGCAATATTTCAGATGATTTGGCATGTAAGAAGAAATTTAGCAAGTTGTTGCACGCCAGGAAAGCAGAAGTTACAGTGTGATGGGACTTAACGGGGCCTAAACAATATTTATCTGAACAAAATAGTTCCCCGGGTTTACGAATTAAGAAAATACCCACCACAGTCTATTCAGAGGACATCGTAATAAAGTGCTCTTTTGATCTAATGAAGCTTATTGTAGAACATGAGGAACAGCATTTGGATAAGATTAATACTGACATTAATGCGAAGGTTCACCCAAATAACATCTATATAAGACCAAATTCTTTATACTTCTAACATGTACAGTAGGCACTTTTTTTTTTTTTTTAGGCTGTACATACATTTTTTAGGCTGAACCGGTGAACCAGCATGCACCGGACCCCTGCTGTGAGCCGCAATGCGGGGATGGTGTGAACCTGGCCTCAAGGTAATGCAAACAAACAAGGTTTAAATCAATAAACATGTAGCCTTGGTAAGTGAGTTTTTGGCTTTACTAGAAATAAATCCACAAGATGGAATTACATTGAGATGTCTCTTTGTCAACACATTTCCTGCATGAGTATATCTACTGACTACATCCTGTGAGGAGGAGGAGAGACCAGACGTTTTTACAAAGGGATTGGAATTGCTTAAACACAGTGGGCCAGATTCTCAAAAGAATTACGCCGGTGTATCTACACATACACCGGCGTAATTCGAATATCCCGCCGGCGTATAATTGTTTTGTATCCACAAAACAAGATACGCCGTAATTACGCTAGGATCCGACTGGCGTAAGTCACTTACACCGTCGGATCTTAGATGTAATTCTACGCTGGCCGCTAGGTGGCGTTCCCGTCGATTTCAGCGTTGAATATGCAAATGAGCCTGATACGCCGATTCTCGAACGTTTTTGCGCCGCTTCGTCGTAGTTTACGTCGTTTGCCTAAGAGTAAGGTTACGCCTGCTATATGAGGGGTAACCTTGCTTAGGTCCGGCGTACGCCATGTTAAGTATGGCCGTCGGGTTTTTCGTTTACGTAACTCGTCGCGAATAGGGCTGTGCGTTAATTTCGTTCACGTCGCAACCAATGTATTTGTGGCGTACTATGGAGCATGCGCACTGGGCTACTTTTACGGCCGGCGAATGCGCAGTTCGTTTGGCACCGGGGCGCGCTTAATTTAAATAGAAGCCGCACCCTTTGAATTACGTGGGCTTACGCCGGGCCATTTACACTACGCCGCCCCAAATTACAGAGCAAGTGCTATGAGAATACGGTTGCGGTGGCGTAGTGTAAATAGGATACGCTACGCCGCCGCAGATTCTACGTGAATCTGGCCCAGTGCCTTTTGCCCCTGCAGGGGTACAGCCATCTGATGAGTGTAGGGGGGCACAAGGAGGGAGCACCTATTCACCGGTTGGATACTGTTACACAAATTTTTTTTTGTGTGCTATTTGATCACCTCTGCAGTTTTTATTCTTTGCTAAACAAATAAAAAAAGCCTTCACTGATGGGCACTGATAAGGTGGCACCGATGAGGTGTCACCAATGAGGTGGCACTGACAATGGGCACTGGTAGGTGGCACTGATGGGCGGCACTGATATGCAGCACTGATGGGCATTGATAGGCGGCACTGATGACTACTCATGGGTAGCACTGGTGGGCACTGATGGGCACTGATAGGCGATACTGGGCACTGAAAGGCTGCACTGGTGGGTACTTATGAGTGGCGCTGATAGGCGGCACTGCTGGACACTGATAGGCTGCACTGCTGGGCACTGATGGTCACTGATAGGCGGCACTGATGGCACTGATAAGGATCACTGATGGCACTGGGTATGGGCATTGATTGGCAGCTGCCTGGGCACTGATTGGCATTTCCCTGATGGTCTAGGGTGGCATACCTGGTGGTCGAGTGTGGTGGCCATTCCTGGTGGTCCTGGACGACATCCTGGTGGTCCTGGGTGGTCTTCCAAGGGGGGGCTGTGCTGATAAACAATCAGCACAGAGCCCCCTGTCAGGAGAGCAGCCCATCGGCTCGCCTCTACTCACGTCTGTCAGACGCGAGTGAAGAAAAGCCGATCAATGGTTCTTCCTGTTTACATCGTGATGACCTAAGATTAGGCACGGTTGATCACATCATAAAGAGCCTCCGTTGGTGTAGCAGTGTGTTATCCTGCTGGACGTCATATGATGTCTAGGCAGAATAACTGAGCCATCGCCCGGCAGTCATTCTGCTATAGGCCAGACGGGAAGTGGTTAAAGCACAAGTCACCTTGGACTAGGATAGTTTATATGGACTTATACTATTCATTTTTTTATGGCACAGCATGTTGTTTTTGCACATACAGTGGGTATAAAAAAGTCTACACGCCCCTGTTATAATGTCAGGTCTCTGTGATGTAAAAAAAATGAGACAAAGAGAAAATGATTTCAGAAATTTTTCCACCTTTAACTGCTTCCTGACCACTGTAGCTGTACTTTGGCTCTTTAACCACTTAACGCCCGCCGCACACCTATTTACGTCTACAGAAGGGCACGGACAGGCAGATGGACGTAAATTTACGTCCCTGCCTACTAGCCGTTCGGGGGTCCGATCAGGACCCCCTCCGCTGCGTGCGGCGGGCGGCTTACCTCCGGGAGCGATCCGACTCGAGGGGGCGGCGGTTCGTTTCTGTCCGCCCCCTCGTGATCGCTCCCAGCCAATCCTGTGCGCCGCGGCCGTGTCACTTCCTCTGCCTGTAAAATGTAAACATAAGCAGAGGAAGTGATGCAGCGCTCATCTCGGCAGTATTTTCAAACCGCCGAGATGAGAGAAGAGGCACAGTGAGTCGCACCAACACTACACTGACACCAGTACACGCAGGCACATTTATCCCCTTGCGATCACCCCCACCCCCTGTCACACTGTCACTGAATGCAGTGATCATACATGTATGATCACTGCATTTAGTGTCAGTGTGACAGGCAGTTAGTGTTAGGTTCAGGGTAGCCCCGTACCCCCCCTAATAATGTTTTAACCCCTTGATCACCGCCCTAGTTAACCCTTTCACTCCCTATTGCCAGTGTCACTAAACGATCATTTTTCTGATCGCTGTATTAGTGTCACTGTTGCTGCTAGGTAGCTAATTTTTTTTTATTGCAATTTTTTTTTTACTAAAGACATGTGGCTGAATACATTTTGGCTTAAATGTTTGACTAAAATTTAGTTTATTCAATTTTTTTTATAACAAAAAGTAAAAAATATTGTTTTTTTTTTCAAAAATGTCGCTCTATTTTTGTTTATAGCGCAAAAAATAAAAATCGCAGAGGCAATCAAATACCATCAAAAGAAAGCTCTATTTGTGGGAAGAAAAGGACGCAAATTTTGTTTGGGAGCCACGTCGCACGACCGCGCAATTGTCTGTTAAAGCGACGCAGTGCCGAATTGTAAAAACGCCTCTGGGCATTTAGCAGCATATTGGTCCGGGGCTTAAGTGGTTAAAACGCTGTAGCAGGCGCGCACCTGCAGCGCGTCCCCGAAGCCGATGTGCGTGCCCGGCGGGCATGATGACCGTCGAGCACCCGCGATCGCTCGTGACAGTGTGAGAACTGGGATCTGTGTGTGTAAACACACAAATCCTGGTTCTGTCAGGGGAGAGAAGACAGATTGTGTGTCCCTACTAAGTAGGAACAATGATCTCTCTCCTCCTCTAATCAGCCACATCCCTCCCCACAGTTAGAAACGCACATTAGGGATGTGGTAACCTATTGATCGCCCCCTAGTGTTAACCCCTTCCCTGCCAGTGACCTTTATACAGTAATCAATGGCTATTTTAAGCTCTGATCGCTGTATAAATGACACTGGTCCCAAAAAAGTGTGAAAAGTGTCCGATGTGTCTGTCGCAATGTTGCAGTCCAGATAAAAATCGCAGATCACGCCATTACTAGTAAAAAATAATCATAATAATTAAAATGCCATAAATATACAGTATCCCCAATTTTGTAGATGCTATAACTTTTGCGCAAAGCAATCAATATACACTTAGGGCCAGATTCTCATATCTGGCGGCATAGCGTAGCGTATGCTATTAACACTACGCCGCCGCAACTTACAGGAGCAAGTGCCGTATTCTCCAAGCACTTGCTCCGTAATTTGCAGCGGCGTAGTGTAAATGGCCCGGCGTATCTCCGCGTAATTCAAAGGGGGCAGCTTGTATTTAAATTAATCACGCCTCCGCGCCGAACGAACTGTGCATGCGCCGGCCGTAAATACATTGGTTTTGACGTCTACGTAATTAACGCACAGCCCTATTTGCAACGAGTTACGTAAACGACAGAAACACACAATGCGGTCCCGACGTCCATACTTAACATGGCGTACGCCGGACCTACGCAAGGTTACCCCTCATATAGCAGGGGTAACCTTACGCTTACGCAAACGACCTAAACTAAGACGACGGCGCGCAAATAAGTTCGGGAATTGGCGTATCAGGCTCATTTGCATATTCGACGCAGAAATCGAGGGGAACGCCACCTAACGGCCAGCGTAACATTGCAACTTAGATCCGACGGTGTAAGTGACTTACGCAAGTCGGATCTAAGCAAAATCTATGCGTAACTGATTCGAAGAATCAGTCGTATAGATACACAGAAAAAAAAACAGAGATACGACGGCGTATATGGAGATACGCCATCGTATCTCATATGAGAATCTGGCCCTTATTGTTTTACCACAAGTATGTAGAAAAATACATATCGGCCTAAAGTGATGAAGACCTTTTTTTATTTTTTTATTATTGGGATATATATTATAGCAAATAGTATAAAACAATAGTGTTTTTTTAAACTTTTCACTCTTTTTTTTGTTTATAGCGCAAATAAAATAAAAACCGCAGAGGTGATCAAATACCACCAAAAGAAAGCTCTATTTGTGGGAAAAAAATCTATTTTGTTTAGGGTACAACCGCGCAGTTGTCAGCTAAAGTGACAAAGTGCAGAATCGCAGAAAATGCTCTGGTGTATACGATTTTTTATTAATTTCTCCATTTTATTCATGTGAACTGTGTGTATATATATATATATATATATTGTACTTCGTTGCACATTGCACTTTGCACATATGCATTTTATGATCACACTAGATGAACTGAAAATAAGAAATGTGATTCATTTCACTCAGTACTTTTCCATAGAATCATACATACATACATATTGGCCCAGATTCACGTACATCGGCGCATTGTCGGTCCGGCGTAGCGCACCGCCATTACGTTAGACTTGCGCCATCTAGCCGCGTAATCCCCCGATTCACGTAGCTTTTGCGCAGGAAATAGCGCAAGCGTAAGGTTTTTTCCTGAGGCGTAAGGAGTAGTAATACAAATTGGGAGGGACGTGGGCGTGTTACATTGAAATGAGCCGTGACCCCATGCAAATGAAGGGCCGGCCGGCTCGCGCATGCGCGTGTGAAGGAGACCATGTCAGCTCCGCTGTGCGCATGCTCACAACTCGGGAGCGGCGCAATCAGTGAAATTGGAAATGGACTAGGGAAACGTTGTGAACTACGCAGACAGCATAAATAGACACACACAAACGCACTTGCATTGCAAAAGTACATCCCTTTGTGTCCCTTCCCATTTAACCAAGTGCTTTTGTTCCTGTTGTTCGTTGCAGTGTGTCTTGTAGTTGTCAGATTAGTGTTCTGTGTGATCAAGTTCTTGTTGGTATATTTGTGAAAGTGTTTTTTGATAAGTGTTTGAGAGACTGTTTGTTTGATTGATATATTTCTGAGCGTTTGTTTTCTTGCTTTATTTTTTCTTTTTTCTTTTTTTGTCTTACTTTTTTGGCTTTTTTTTTTGTTTTTTTGGCTGACATTTTTTGCATTTTTTTTTTTGCTGACATTTTTTTTAAATTTTGGGTTGTGCATGCTGTTTGAATGTGGGGGTGACATTCCTGCTGGAAAAGGGGCGTCATCCTCAATTTTGGTGGAGAAGGGTTCCCCAGGACCAGGGAGAAGTGATTCCCAGGTCCGTGTGAATGGTGTATGAATGTACAGTGACATAATTGGAGCCTTGACGTGGCGTTACTGCTCACCAGTCGTGCATGGTGGACTGGTGCCAATCCAATTTGATGTGGATGTGATGTGTCTGTGCTAGGGACCACAGTGGTGTGCATGCATGCATTCTCATTGTGCCATGATTAATGTGTGTGTTTAACGTGCAAAGATGCCCAATATGAGCTGTCTCCTGACTGCTCTTCCCTCAGAAGACGGGGTATCCTCGGTTAGGGGTTGATTGTCTGGTTGGGGGGTCAGGTCATCACGTAGCTCAACCTGCAGGCCCTTCCTCACTGCGAGATTGTGCAGCATGCAACATGCAACGATGATATGGCACACGAAGTTTGGGGAATACAGTGTACCCCCAGACTTATCCAGGCATCGGAAACGTGACTTCAGGAGGCCAAAGGTGCGCTCCACCACTGCTCGGGTTTTGATGTGTGCTTGATTGTATCTTTCCTCCCCTGGGGTTTGGGGGTTCCGGATAGGAGTCATGAGATGGGGTCCCAGTGCATATGCAGAGTCACCTGGAAGGGAAAAGACAGGAGAATGTTAGTCATGCATGTGCCACTTGTGAGGTGTGCATCACGGGAGGGGATAGTCATGCCTGACTCCCATGTCACTCACCAACCAGCCAGGTGTTCCCATACACGTTCTGATAGAATTCCATTCGGATGTGGCATTGATTGTAGATGTAGCTGTCATGGGTGGATCCGGGGTGTTTGGCACGGACGTGCCATATGAGTCCTTGGGCATCAACTATCACCTGTACGTTGATGGAATGCCAATTCTTCCGATTGCGGTACATGTGCTCTGTCTCCAGGGGGGGCTGGAGTGCCACATGTGTGCAATCAATGGCCCCGATGGTGCGTGGGAATCTGGCAATTCTGTAGAAATCTGTCATTGCCTTCAGCCGCAGGTCCTCAGTGGTGGGTTTGATGATTAGGTTGGCCAAGCGTGTGAGGATTGCTGGGACAACCTGGTGCACACATCTGCTCATGGAGGACTGTGACATCCCAGCCACCACTCCACTTGTACGCTGAAAAGAGCCACTGGCAAGGAAATGGAGTGTTGCCAGGACCTTGACCAGTGGCTTCACTGGATGTGAGCGTTGTGTTGGGCTGGTGATGTCCTCCTGCAAGGTTGTGGTTAATTCCAGGATGGCATGAGGGGGGAATCTGAAGATGCGATACAACTCAGAATCACTCATGCCAAAGAGGTCTATGCGTGTGCGGTATACCCTCTCCCGTGCCATCCTCCGTGCCCTCCTCCTTCTTTGGTCATCTATGAGCGACGATGCCCCTGGCATGTTGGCAGTCAAATTGTAGTGCAACACGTGTGTGTGGTCTGCTCCTCAGAAACTGTGTTGCTTTCTGTGAGATGTAGATGTTTTTTCAAAATTTAGACCAGCTTTTATGTGCTCTAAATTTAGACAGGACATTTTGCTGTTGCGCACATCACGTAGCCTGCGCAGCAACTGCGTTTTTTTGTGGATCCCCGCAACTCCCTCATTAGCATATTTGACTAGCAAATCAATGGTGTGTCTAGCGCATTTTTGCGCGGACGGATGCGTCTGTATAACGAAATTACGCCGGACAAAAAAAAGTAGATTTCTGGCGTAAATCGTTTTCTGAATCGCGCGCATCTAAACGCACGCGCACATTTAGACTTACGCACGCGCAACACCAGTTGCGCAGGCGTAATCGCTCTGTGAATCTGGGCCATTGTGTTTAGATTCATAAACTGCAACACTATTTTTTCTTTTTCAGAGCTTTATTTAAAGGGGCAGTGCACTAGCACACTTATACACTGATACTGGGCAGCGCCACCCATACCTCTCTGTATCTATTAGAAAGTACCTGGTGTCTAGTGATTAACAAAGGCCATCTTTCAGTGGTGTAACGGATGTAACGGGAGTCACTTTTGGGCACAGATTGAGCCAGAAAATAATGGACATGCAGAATATGTCTTGGACTACCTGAGATGGGACTGCTGTGTGGAGAACTGGTTGCTGTTTGTTGATTCTGAACTCAACAGGTTAATTGAAAGAGTGACTCATTCATAATGTGGGGACACATACTGTTAGGTGTTACTGTCATCAACTCCAGCCCACCTGTCTGTCTATTGTGATGTAAATGAATCTAGGATGGCTTCTGAGGATCTGTCATTGTGGCTTGTGCTAATTGACCCTGTATTGTGTGAAGGAGTCTTGTGATTAATGTGTATTGCAAGTTAACAGACAGTCTAAAAGTCATGTGTCTGAGACATCAGATGTAGTTAATTAGCTCATGTAAATTAGATCAGGAGCCAGAGTCATGATGTCTACCAAAAAGATGTGTATTGGGTCATTGTTCATTTTGGTTATTGAAGGATCCTAACTGTATATAAAAGCCTGATTTTCTCATTAAAGGGGCTATTCATGTGGAACCTCAAACAGAGCTGTGTGTCTCGTTATTGGGGTTTGTTTGCCTGACTGTGGAGTGTTGGTAGCTGTCTTGGGTTTGGGAATGGAATATCTTAAACGGCTTTAACCCCTGTCCCATTTGGGGTTCCGTTACAAGTGGGTCCTTTCTTTAGGTGGTGCACTGTCCTTTTAAGAATGTGGTTGGATGATAGGAGATAGGCTGCTAAGTAGAAGCAGTCTCTATTGGGACTAACAGTGTGTGGTGGGCATTTAGGATGTGTAGTTAAGCTCATCTTGTCCCAATGCCTTGGTCATCAGCAGGTCCTGGTCCCCCACACAGACTGCAGTCTCTCAGCTCCAATCCTGGGGACAAAGAGACTTTTTCTCTCTCTCAAACTCAGTCTCTTAAGGTAGGTTTGGAAGACTGGAATGACTCTGGTCTCTCAGATGTGAAGCACAGACTCTGACAGTAAGTCTGTACCCATCGCTGTCTTGCCTTGACTGTCACAATCTTGGTTGATTTGCCCGGGAAAACAGTGAAGCTCTCCTTCTCCAGGAGCAGGGATTTGTGGGAACTGAAGTCCACAGCCTACCAGCCTACATTAACAAGTATGGTGCAGTGCCATGTTAGGAACTACAATTCTTATAGTCCACAGCTTCTGCACAGCAGTTCTTTCTGATGTTTAGATTGTCACTACTCTTGCTCCCTCTAATTGGATCCGGTCTGCACTGCCAGAAGAGAAAGGGGCAGAGGAGCGAGCAGAGATTTTACACTGCCCACTCTCACACAGATCCTGCTCCTGCGACAGTTAACAGTGCAGCAATGAAGAAGCAACAGTGAGAGCCAGTGGCTGCACATAATTCCACAGTACACCTGGCAGGGGCAGGGGGAGGCAGCAGCATTCCTACAGTCTGCTCTATGTACACAATAGGCTGGCGGGGAAGGAGGGCAGGAGAACACTTGCCATTCTGAGTGCATAGCTGCCCCGACACTGGGAGCACAGAGAAGGACATGCAAGGCACATGCCTTGAGTGCTCATTTCTAGCGACTATGTCCAATGTACCCCAGAAAGAATTGTCAATTATAGAGTAATTGAGTACCACCCCTTTCAGGTTTCCACCATTAGGATAATTACACAATATAGTTACATAGTAACTATGTAACTATATTGTGTAATAATTCTTCATAGTTGGTAATGTTGAAAAAAGACAAAAGTCCATCAATTCCAAACTGTGGGTGCTTTTATATCAATATTAGATTGTATATACCTGTATGTTGTGGTCGTTTAGGTGCCTATCTAATAGTTTTTTTAAATTAGCTATGCTTTCTGTTGAAACCACTGCTTGTGGAAGAGAATTCCACATTCTAACATCTCTTAGGCCCATTTCACACCTGCGAACCGTATATGTCCACTTTTTCATCATTACTGATCCGCCCCGTGTGAAAGGGCCCTTACCGTAAAGAATCCTCTATGCAGTTTCCGGTTAAATGGCTTCTCTTCTTATTTTAGTGAATGGCTGCTTGTCTTTATAAATGCCCTTTCACTGAAAAGTTTGATCCCTATTGTGGGGTCATCAGCACGGTATTTGTACATTGAAATCATATCATAAAAAATCATGAAATAATAAGTTCATTGTTTGTAATCTTTCCTCATAACTAATATCCTCCAGACCCTTTATTAGCTTTGTTGCCCTTCTCTGTACTCGCTCCATTTCCAGCACATCCTTCCTGAGGACTGGTGCCCAGAACTGGACAGCATACTCCAGGTGCGGCCAGATCAGAGTCTTGTAGAGCGGGAGAATTATCATTTTATCTCTGGAGTTAATTCTCTTTTTAATGCATGCCAATATTCTGTTGGCTTTGCTTGGAGCAGCTTGGCATTGCATGCTATTGTTGAGCATATCATCTACTAGGATTGTATGAAAACCTTTAATGCCGCGTACACACGATCACTTTTTGTGATGAAAAAAAAAATGACGTTTCAAGTGATGAAACAAAACGACGTTGCATACACACCATCGTTTTTCCAAAATGCTCTAGCAAAGCGTGGTGACGTAAGACACGTTCGACGGCACTCTGTTCCATTGAAGCTCCGTCTCATAACTTGCTTCTGAGAATGCGCGGCTTTAAAAATGTTGTTTTCAACATCGTTTTCCCTACACACCATCACTTTTTATGACACAAAAAACGACGTTTTGAAAAACGACACAAAAAATTCAAGCATGTTTAAATTTTTTTTTGGTCATTTTTTTTGAAGACATAAAACAACGTTTTGCCCACACACAGTGATTTTAAATGACGTTTTTGAAAACGTCATTTTTTTTTATCACAAAAAGTGATCGTGTGTACGCGGCATCAGTGTAAAAAATAAAGTAAACAAAAAGTTATAGTACCATCATCCTAAGCATAAGTTTGAATAGAAATAGGGTTTATTGGGACCCCAGAGGCCCAAAAAAGCATAAAGGGTGGGTGGGGGCAGGGGGACTATAGCGGTACTAGGTAAGGGAATTAAGGGAGAATAGAAAAAGAGGTAAAAAATGAATAAATTTATTGAAAATAACATAAAAAAGAAACAGGAAATACACAATTTTAGTAAAATACATAGCGCAGGGGGTCATATAAGTCAAGATCTCATCTCAAGTTTTTAAGTTTGAGATGAGATCTTGACTTATATGACCCCCTGCGCTTCACCATCACCCTCTGACCAGGGTCCCTTACCATCTCGGTGATGAGTTGGCCGGTCATATAATACGTCTATTTTACAATGCTGTTGATGTAATTTACTAAAACTGTCTATTTCCTATTTTTTTTTATGTTATTTTCCAATAAATGTATTCATTTTTTACCTCTATTACTATTCTCCCTTAATTCCTTACCTAGTACCGCTATAGTCCCCCTGCTCCCACCCACCCTTTAGGCTTTTTTGGGCCTCTGGGGTCCCAATGAACCCTATTTCTATTCAAACAATATCATCTACTAGGACCCCCAGGTCCTTTTCCATCCTAGATTCCCCCAGGGGTTCTCCCCCTACAGGGTTGCCAACTTTCAGTAAATTTACAAACAGTTTGTAAAATTCGTAATTTTTGCATCTGTCCGTTATGGACGTGCAGCCTGTATGTCCAAAATTGACATTTATGGACAGATGCAAAAATTAGGGATTTTACAAACTGTTTGTACATTTACTGACGGTTGGCAACCCTGTCCCCCTAGTGAGTAGATTGCATTCATATTTTTGCCACCCAAATGCATTATTTAAAAATGTTCTACATTAAACCTCATTTTCCATGTAGTTGCCCACACCATTAATTTGTTCACATCTTCTTGCAAGGTTTCCACATCCTGTGGAGAAGCTATTGCCCTGATTAGCTTAGTATCGTCCGCAAAAACTGAGATTGAGCTGTTTATCCCATCCTCCTGATCATTTATGAATAAATTAAATAGTATTGGTCCTAGGACTGAACCCTGAGGTACCCCACTTTCCACATTGGACCATTTAGAGTATGTTTTTTAACTGTGCCATTATATGTGCAAACTGAAAATGTTTGCAATAAATTCCCCACATCAGCTGCTCTTGAAAGAATGGTCTACATATCAGGTGGCAGACATGATTACAAATGGACAGGGCTGATTGGCAAGATGGGCATGAACTTTCCTCAATATATATACCCATTACACCCTTTTCTTGAGAAAGCCTGAGTGCCTTAAGTGGGTGCTGTAACAACTGGCAGCAGGTCAGTACATAGGAATAACTTATATCACCAGCACACCGTTGCTCTGTAGTAACTTGTCCAAATGTGTATTAAAGCGAGTACATCACAAACAGTGTCAATGCAATGGCTCGAGGCCAGACAAGACCTCTTCTTGTCACATGCCTAACGCTGAACTCTGACACTGTCTCAAAATGTTGCACTGACACAGTTTGCTTTGCAATCTCCTTAATAAATGTTTGCACTGGTTACTATGGATCCATAGTGTGCTGGTGACTTATATTATATTCTAGACATAAAACTTATGATAGCACTGCCCACTTTTTCCATACACACTGACGTAAAGACATCAGCAAAAATTGTCAGCCAAACCACACAGGGAAGATGAGGGGGATAGACAGGAAAATTCTAAAATAAAGCTTCTGAAGAAAAAAATACTTTTTGAAGTTCTTTCTGTGGTATAGCAACACTGAACCTTACAGTGGTGTGTTGTAACATAGTATGTGGTCTGACTCCTGGAGGCTGTTCACCAAGAATGGTGGTTTCCTGCCTGGACTCTTAGGCCCCATACACACGACCAAGCTTATCGGCAGAATCCAGCGAGAAGCTTGCTGGGATCCATATTCTGCCGAGAAGCTCAAACTTGTGTACGTTTTCGCCGAGCAAACTGCCGAGCAAGGCGTCGAGCCAAAATAGAGAGCAGGTTCTCTATTTCCTCGATGGGCCATCAGGACTAATGGCTCGACGCCTTTTTCGACAGCCTGGTCGACGAACTTGACGGCCGGCCGAGAAACCTCGTCGGGCGGAACGATGAGTTTAGCCCGACGAGGTTCTCGTACGTGTGTACGCGGCCTCAGAGTTTGCTAAAGAAGTGAACAGATGGGAACTACACACTAGTTTGTACAGTCCATAAAAGATTTTATTGTGCAACATAATCGATCACATTTCGTGGGCTCAACAATCCCACTTCATCAGGGTTTGAAGAACATAGGGTGAGGTGAGGGAGACTGTCCTGAAGTGTAAGTTGGAACCCAGGTAATGGTACACAGATCATGCAGATTTGGACAGAAATCTATCCAAATGTCTAACAGGACAGCATCCCTGTCAGATCTATGAGGAAAGATCTGGCAAAAAGTCTGCTGCTTCAAGGTAAACGGAGCTAAAATTATGCTAGACACACATATACCTAGCATTAACACTGAACAAAGGGTAAGCGCAGAGTGGAGCTTTAATTCATTGATGGCTGTAAACATATTTCCATTTGCAAAGCAACTTCAAATGATGCATGCATTGCAACTTCCTGGCCTAGATGAAAAAGTTGTGAGATACAAATAATAGCCACATACCAGAGCTTCAAAAGTGGTCTTTGAAAGTGACCCGAACAATGATTTTCCAGTATCACAAAGACCCATCTTTCTTGCAGCTTACAATTCGATGGTCCCACCAAGTGCCTGCAGGACAAAGAATCTTCATGACCAGAACAGAATGTTACCTAGGGTGATATCACGCATGTGATGCCTGTATACAACCTTCAAGTGCAGATTTTCAAACATTGTTTTGGGGCTACTTTTGAGTTTTGTTAATATTTTTTATGAACGGTGACAAGATATCATAGAAAGGAATATAAAGTGCCTTGCTGATCACCACAAGCAGCAGTCTGCTTCATATACTGGATTAAAATTGCTCCAATTAGGTGATATTTATACCTTCTGATTGCACATTTTTTTTGTTTCAATAATTTTTTATTGGAATTTCCCATTTTTAATTCATCAAATATTAACAGATATCTTTGTTTAAAAGTAGAGATAAAAAAAAATATATATAAATAAGAGTCAGTAAATATGTATCAATATTGCAAAACGTATCCGTACAAGAGAGGAAAGCTGTTATGTGTATTAGTTACTCAATAAACAAGTATCCTCAATCAATCAATTGGTATATTCCCCTGTTATTTATTTATACAAAAAAGGGAATATAAAATCCAGAAAACTGGTGTCAAAGTGAACAATTAAACTTTGTGATCTAGCCATTTTTTCCAAGGAGCCCACGAGATAACGTGTTTGTGTAAAGTATTCATGGATATAGCCAATAAACGCTCATATGTCATATGAAGATTTGTTAAATCGACAGCTTCAATCACAGATGGAGGGGAAGAATCTCTCCATCGCCTTGTGATCGATAGCCTGGCGGCAAGAAGTAAGTGTACAATAGATTTACGTAGAATGAGCGGAAAATCGTCTATACCCAGAGACAATAAAGCCAACTCTGGGCTATGTTTTATCTTAGGACCTGTCATAGTCATTAAAATATCGAATATGTTTAACCAGTAGTCCACTATTTTAGGACAATTCCAGAAAATATGGAGAAGGTCACCTCTAGCTCCACACTGTCTCCAACATCTGTCGGAATGTTGGTTTCCAAATTTGGATAAAACATCAGGAGTATAGTACCACCTCAAAGTTATTTTAACCGACAGCTCCCATAGGGACGTGCATTTGGAGGCTGACTGGTTCATTTTGCACGCAACATGCCATTGGTCGTCAGTAAATAAACGTCCCAAATCCTCTTCCCATTGAAAGTGGGAAAAGGATTTCGTAAATTTTCTCTTTTGTTGAAGTATATTGTAAAAGAGGGAGATACCTTTTTTCTTTAATACTAGCGACTTTAAAAAGGACCATGCACTAGTGTGGATGTAAAGGTTGGTATAGTTCAAGTTATTCAAGAAGCGTATTATCTTCTTGTATTGAATTAAGCAATGATCAGGCAAACTGTATTCAGATTTAATAACTTCAAAAGATTTAATTTTGCTACCATTGAAAAGGTCATGAAGAAATTCAATGCCATGTGTGCACCATTGTTCCATAGTACTCTGATTTATAACCAGTTGCAAAACTCGAAAAGGAATTTCTACTTTAACCTTAGGGTCAGAGGGTTCTGCAACCTTTAGGAATTTAAGCCATGTTGTTATGGAAACCTTCATTGTTGGTGGAAGATGTGTAGGGATTTTAAATCCTATCTGTGCTCCAAATAGCCATAATTTTGTTAGTTTGTGAATACCATCAGGGCCGGATTAACAGAGGGGCTGATGGAGCTGCAGCTCCAGGCCCCTTTCTCAAGATAGGCCCATTTGCCCCAAAAAAAAGAAAAAAAAAAGTTTTTTATTTTTTTTAGATCGACTTCAGGGGTTGTAGCTCGATGACCAGAGGTCACAGAAACCCCACATTTGGGGGATAGTCAGTTGAAGACCTACCCCACAACCGGTCAAAATATGGGATGGCTATCATTTATGGTTCCGGAGATACGGGCCTGCTTGCACAGCCTGTCAGAAGCTACATACCGAGCAGCCATTATAAATACAAGCTAACACACTGCAGCAGACTGAGAAAAAAAATCATCATTTGTTTTTTGCTAGAAAATTACTCTATGGTGGTCTTTGCAACTTTTTATGTTGCATGGTATAGAGCTGCACGATTCTGGCTAAAACGACAACTGCAATTTTTTTGCTTAGAAGATAGATCACGATTCTCTCACGATTCGTACAGCATAACATCGTCTTTCACATTAAAATGAAAAAAAAAATGGGCTAACTTTACTGTTTTGTTTTTATGGTTTTTATTATTCATTGAAGTAGGCAAATGCAGTGTGACATAAAATATTGCAGCAATTGCCATTTTTGTCTCTGCTAAAATATATATAATGTTTGGCGGATCCAAGTAATTTTCTAGCAAAAAATATTGCTTTTTAACTTAAACAAGTGTTGGACTTTAAGGGCCAGATTCAGGTAGAGTTGCGCTGGAGTAAATCGATATGCGCCGCGTAACTGTGAAGATGCGCCGTCGTTTCTATGTGGCCGTACCCACCAAACTAGATGCGACAGAAAACGGGCCATTTCCGATCGGCTTAACTTTCCGACGCCAGAGTCTCTTCAGCGCATAATTTCGCTTGGCGCATCAGTCGCGCCTATTGATTTCCCCTGGAAATATGCAAATGAGGGAGATTTCCTGATTCGCGAACGGATTAGCACCATACGCCGGCTACATGCGCCGCGCGTATCTCGTCCGTCCGGCGCAAAGTTATTTCTACAAATAGCTGCTTTATCCAGACGGCCACAGGTCAGCAGGAGAGCAGCTACAGCAGCGTTACCGACGATAAGAGCTAGCTGAGCACCCCCACTTGCAGGACAACACCTCTGTCCATGCTTGTCTGTCAACTTTTACAGCCATGGAGGAAGACATCATAGGTCTCCATAGCCGAGATGACGGCTGACAGCTCCTGGCCTTTAGAGTTCAGCTTTCTCCTGTGTGTTTGCGGGGAACGGGAGCAGCCATCTCAGAACAAAAGTAACTTCACTGCGGGAAGGGGGAACAGGATATACTTTAGTGTCGGAATGGCGCATCTACGGGCGCATTTAAACGCCCAACGGAACGCATTGCGCTGACGTTTCCCGTGAAGTGGTGCCGACGGAAGTTGTGAGCATGCGCACAAGGGGGCCGAGTGAAGCCTCACTCACTTTGCATGCTCCGTGGATGATGCGCTGAACGTAAGCCTCTGCGCTGGGCTCCGCCCATCATTTACATATGATCACACCCACTTCCACTTGCGTCGGGTTACGCCAGCGCATTATCGTTACTCTGGCGCAAGTTTACGCGCAACTGCTATGTGAAGAAACGTTACTCCAAAGTAAAGAAGCGCCCATCTACCTGAATCTGGCCCTAAGTGGTTACATTTATTGCATTTACACACAGAAGTTTGATCTAAAAAGGAAGTTGGTTACAATGTTTCATGTTGTTTACAAACTTGGCAGACTGCCCGGATATTTTCTTTACACACAGAAGTGTATCCCTTTGATATAAGAAGAATGCGTTAGTTACAATGTTTCCTGCTAAGAACTTGGCAGACTGTCCAGATATTTCCTTTTGACAGCTGAAAGTTTCTCCATTTGTTATATGAAAGAATCAGCAAACTCTGCATGTTGGGGGGTTGAATCAAGATCACAATTTTAATGATTAATTGTGCAGCTCTAGCACAGTACTGTATTTGCTCAGCAATTTTTCAAAAAAAATTTTTTGGAAATAAACTGTTTCATACATTAAAAAAACACTAAAGTTAGAACGATTTTTTTTTTTTTGGTATCCTAAGCGATGCTTTAAACATTTTTTAGGTTAGATGTTTAGAGTTACAGAGGAAGTCTAGTGCTAGAATTATTGCTCTCGTTAGAATGATCGCGACGTATGTAACCTGTGTGTATCTGGCTCTGATACTAGCCAGTGCCTACCCAGCTACTGGCTGGTATCTCTCCCCAGCCTGTCTCCACACACCCTCTCACCTGCTGACCTGTAGATGGGGGAATCACTCCTGTAGTGTTATTGTGTTCTGCCAGTGAGTACAATGATCAGTGTTGCTATCTATAGCTGGCAGCACTGATTGTTTTTGGAAAAACAGGCTGGTTGTACTCAAGTCGATTAATAGATTGACTTGTGTAAAACCAGCTAGCCCATACATAGATCGACTATGGCTTGTCTCGGCATAATTGGTGTAATTTCAATTCATGTATGTACCACTTAACCACTACGCAGTCCCTAAACATCCTTCCACTCCTATACATTGTGCCCACTGTCATACCCTCCACACTCCTCTCCTGTACATAGTGCCCACTGTCATACCCTCCACACGCCTCTCCTATATATAGTGCCCACTGTCATACTCTCCACACTCCTCTCCTGTACATAGTGACCACTGTCATACTCTCCACACTCCTCTCCTGTACATAGTGCCCACTATCATACCCTCCACACTCCTCTCCTGTACATACTGCCTGCTGTCATAGACTCCTCTTCTGTACATACTTCCCACTGTTGCACCCTCCACACTCCTCTCCTATACATAGTGCCCACTATCATACCATCCCCATTCCTCTCTTGTACATACTGTCCACTGTCATACCCTCCACACTTCTCTCCTGTACATACTGCCCCATCATACCCTCCACACTTCTCTCTGGTACATACTACCCTCTGTCATACCCCCACACTCCTTCTGTACATACTTCCCACTGTCATACTCTTCACACTCCTCTCCTGTACAAACTGCCCACTGTCATACCCTTCACACTCCTCTCCTGTACATAGTACCTGCTGTCATACACTTCTCTCCTGTACATACTGCCCACTGTCATACCCTCCACATTCCTCTCCTGTACATACTGCCCACTGTTATACCCTCCACACTCCTCTTCTATACATAGTGCCCACTATCATACCATCCACACTCCTCTCCTATACATAGTACCCACTGTCATACCCTCCACACTCCTCTCCTGTACATGGTGCCTGCTGTCATACACTTCTCTCCTGTACATGATGCCCACTGTCATACCCTCCACACTTCTCTCCTGTACATTGTGCCTTTTGCCGTACCCTTTGCACTCTTCTCCTGTACATAGTGCCCAATGTTAGACCCTCCACATTCCTCTCACTCACCTGCACATACTTCCCACTTATATACCGTCCGTACTCCTCCCCTATGTCGCTTACCCACAAAAACAATTCTTTAAAATTATACTGAATACCCTCAATGTTACCAGTTCTAGAATGGACACACTTGTTAGTTCAACTAAATGAAATCTCAGTTCTATTATTTGTTTTGTCCCATTATTAGAACTTATTTAATGTTGTGATTACTACGGTGATGTACAGAGGAACATCAGGGATCTCAGCTACTTTCCTGACATTACTACTTTTTAGAGGCCCTGGGGTAGGTTATGCCACAATGTACAAATATGCACAGCATATTAGCACATTAGGTTACACTTACATTTTCAGACTGGGCCCTCCATTGCTGCGTTGTGATTCCCACGCATTTATTTATTATTTATAAAAGGCCCCACCAAAATCCTCAGCACCAGGCCCATGATGTTCTTAATCTGGCCCTGAATACCATATGAGGATTCGATTAAACCCCAGTTCGATGTTGGGGTAGAATGAAACCACTCTTTTATCTGAGTTAGAATGGAACTATAGAAGTAATCCTGGAAATCAATGTATCCGACCCCGCCCCACATCCTATGTTCAATCATCTTATAATGGGCGCACCTGGATTTCTTCCCTCCCCAAACATACCTGGATAGAATTGCTTGAAGAGATTTGAAAAAACTAACGTGGGTCGGGATGGGGAGACATCTAAATAAGTATAAAACCTGAGGTAGATGTATCATCTTGAATGCCGAGACTTTACCCCACCACGAAAGTTCATGTTTACTTAACTTTATTAAGTCTATTTGCAATTTCTGTTTTAGGGGAATATGATTGTGGGCGAATAAAGACTTGGATCTTGTCAACCGAATACCTAAGTATGGAATATCAGTATCTGCCCAAGTGTAGGGAAACTGATGTTGGAGAAGATGATTTGAAACTGCGTCTATACCTATTTCAAGTACTGATGATTTCAGGGTGTTTACCCTATAATAAGATATCTTGCTGAAACAAGACAATATGTCTTATAGTTCAGATAAAGAAACAAACGGACATGTTAACATTAATATAACATCATCAGCAAATAAACTGATCTTATGTACTTGCAAACCTATAGTCACCCCCGATATCTTGGAGTTAGATCTAATATGTTCTGCCAAGGGTTCCATCATTGAGTTAAAGATCAAGGGGGAAAGAGGGCAACCTTGTCTGGTTCCATTGGAGATAAGAAAGGGTTGAGATAGCAGGTTGGAAGCTAAAACTCGAGCATTAGGGTTCGAGTAAAGGGACAGTATAGATTTTAAAATAAAGCCCTCAAATCCAAACTTCTGAAGAGCCAATGATAGATAATTCCAATTGACCCTGTCAAACGCCTTCTCTGCATCCAAAGACAGAAGCAGAGAAGGCGTTCCCGTCGTGTTCACATTATGGATAACATCTATCAGTCTCCTAGTAGCATCCGAAGCCTGGCGTCCCTTGGTGAATCCAGTCTGATCAATATGTATTAGAGTAGGGAGTATGTCGACAAGCCTATTCGCTATTGTTTTGGCAACAAATTTTATATCAATGTTAACAAGGGAAATAGGACGGAAATTCGATGGAGATGTTGGATCCTTACCCGGTTTGGGAAGCGTTATTATCAATGCAGATAACATTTAATTCGGAAAAGAAGATTTAGAGGCAGAATGGTTAAACGTATCTTTCATATGTGGTATCAGTAATTTTTTAAACATTTTAATATATTCACCAGTGAAACCATCCGGACCAGGCGCCTTGCCCCCAGGAAGGGAGTCAATGGTGTTCGACAATTCCAATTCAGTGAAAGGAGCATTTAGTGTTTTAAGATTTTCCACTGACAATTTGGGTAAATCTATTTGAGAGAGGAAAGATTGAATTTCATTAGTAGAAGGCTGATGGATATTGCCATCACTATTGAGGTTGTAGAGTTTTCTATAGTACAATCTGAACTCATCCGCTATTTTTTGAGGATTTATTATTTTAGATTGGTTGGTAGGGTCAACAAGGTGGGAAATCCTGGTTCTAGTTCTATAACCTTTGATACGGTTAGCTAACATTTTCCCTGCTTTGTTTCCCATTGCATATGTGTTCGCTTTCAGCCTCCTAAGTCGAAAGTCATAAGACACCATAAGCATAGAACGCAAATCATGTCTTAATTTAAAAATTTCGGACCGTAGGGCGGATATGGGATTGTTTTTATTCCTCGCATCCAATTCTTCTAGTTTTTTTAGTTAAGTCATCAAGGTTTTTGGATCTTTTTTTTTTTTTTAGTTTGTGACCCTAGTTGTAAGAAAAGACCCCGCATGAAAGATTTATGCGCGCTCCACAATATCGCCGGGTCGGAAAAACAGAACCCATGTTGTTAGAAAAAAACTCATCGAGCTTCTGAGACAGATATTGTATATTATCAGGCATCTGTAAAAGGTAGTTGTTCATACGCCATATGCAAGAGTTTTGCATTTTTCAATCGGACACTAATCGGGGCATGATCCGACCAAGCAATAGTGTGGACGCGTGATTCAATCACATTTTGAAGTAATCATTTGTCTGATATGAATAGGTCTATTCGGGAGTATGTGTTATGTCTCGAGGAGTGGAACGTATAGTCCCTCTCCGATGCATGGTAACATCTCCATATGTCGAATAGATCGTTGTCCAAAAAAAATTTTGATAGGGGAGAAGCAAACCTTTTAGCTCCAGAAGAAGAATCGATGTCTACATCTGGGACCAAATTGAAGTCCCCACATATCAAAAGATGACCCATCTGTACTTCACGTATTCTCTTCAATACCTTTCTATGAAAACCCATTTGTCTGATATTTGGTGCATAAACATTTACAAGAGTGAAGGTTACATCGTTCAGTTTGCACACCAGTATGACATATCTACCACCTGTATCTGAGCAGCATTTCAATAGTTCAAAATTCAAGGAGTCACGAATTGCAATTAAAATACCTCTTTGCTTACGCGTATAGTCGGCCCTGAAAATATGAGGAAAGTTTTTATGTTGACATTGTGGAGCGTTATCAAGAGTAAAATGAGTTTCTTGCACAAAAAGTATGTCGGTTCCATTAGTTAACGCAGTCTTCCACATAGAAGACCTCTTGGCTGGGTGGTTCAAGCCATTTGCATTAACCGAGAGAAAATTGACGGACATACCAGCGAGAAGTGGATCTCAATTGGTCAAATACTCACAGGTCAAGAGGAAACCCAGTTGGATAGGGACAGGTAAGACTGCAGGTATAATCGGGCAAGAAACGATTTATATAGAGTGAGTTAGCTAGACACCTTCGTACAACTAAAAGGAAAAACAAAACTTAAAACAAAAGTAAATAAAAAGAAATCAAACAAAACAAAAAATAAACAGAACAAGTAAGATAAACAAAGAACACAGAAATAAATTGCAATCTAAGTAAACTAGTAACGAAGATGCAACACAATCCCCTTTTTCTTCGTATCTGATAGTAAAATAAAACTATATCCCACAGCTGTGGTGTATATACTAATAGGTAAAGGGAATGTAATAAGCACAGTACAAGTTGGGTATATAAAAAAAAACAACCGACCAATAAAAGGGGGTAAAGTTCAAAAAAGATCAAGAAATTACAAAGTTTGCAGAACAGATACCAGGGGTATATGTTGATAGTGAAAAAAGATATAAAGGAAAGGACAAAAATGGAAGAGAACAGTCCCCCATCAACCTATCCTCACTCTTTCCTTCTTCCTTTGCTTTACTCGTCAGCTTCTTTCTTCTATTCCATGCTCTTTTTGCTTTTCATATTCATTTCCTCCATTGTCTGTCGAACTTCATATGTTCTTAGGAAGAAGGTATCCTTCTCGAATGTTGCTAACAAGCTGTGGACCTTCCTTACTTCCCCGAACGTGAGAGAGCGCTGGAGACATGCCCCAAGAATGTAGGAGATGTATTCCTTACTTCGGATCAGATATGATATTGGTTATTCCATCTTTGGTGATTATCAATGTTGCAGGATGTTTCCACTTGTATTGGATTTTATGGTCGTACAAAGTTTTTGTAATAACTTTCAGTTGTCTCCTCAAGGCCAAAGTATGTTGGGACAGGTCTGCATACATTTGGATACCTTTATAAGGCTCAGGCAATGATTTTAAGTCTCTAGCTTTAGTAAGTAGTTTCTCCTTAATATGGAAGAAATGAATCTTCACAAGTATGTCTCTTGGGATAGAAGCGTTCATGTGCTTGGGTTTGGGTATGCGGTATATCTGATCAATCGTGCGTTCAATCCGAGAGACATTTGGCACCAAGGTATCAATCAAATTGTCCGCATAGTTGTGTAGTTCACTTGGGGTAATGGATTCCGGGACTCCTCTTAATTTCACGTTACAACGCCTTGATCGGTCCTCCAGGTCCGCGATTGTAGCTTTGGTCCATACATTTTCATCTGCCTGATCTTTACATGCCTCAACAAGGTCGTTAACAGTTTCAGAGTGATCGTCCTATTTGTTTTCAACACTCACAACCCTATCAGTCAGACCTTTTAATTCGACAGAAAAGTTTTTCATCATGACCGTCAAATTCGACCTAAGCGATGTTTGCAACGAAATTAGCATTTCCTTCATTGTAGTGTCCATTACTGGCAACCCAGAGGTGGGGTAGTTGTAAATCGATGACGCAGCATTGACGCCTGTCATATCGTGACTAACCATTGCAATACCTGACTGCTAAATTAGAGCTGCGTCATCAATCCTCCGTTTTGTTTTCGCCGGGCTTTGAAATGAAGGACTCCTCGGTGGGGAATCTTGAACAGTATTGAGTTGTTCAATCGAATCCTGAGTTATAGGATCATCGTCATGGTGATCCGTGTATGACGATGGTTTTTGTGGAACTGCGTCACTACTTCCATCTTGAAGCGGCTCTCACTCACGGTCCGCAGCATTCAGGATGTTAGTCAACATCTTTTTTTTTTTTTTTTTTTTTTTTTTTGTGCGTGAACTCGAGAGAGAGGAGCCGGACTGCAGGAGTTGGGAGTAGGCAGACCCTCCCCCCGGAGGCAATCGCCATCCTTCTCCATGCCCCTGGTGGCAATGGCGGGTGTGAAGGGGGGCCTCCCACTCACCCCGCCCTACCTGCTCCTCTTGGGAGCCCAACTGGGGCCCAACGGGACCCCAATGGGGCAGAGGGACTCCCCCTATGAGGGAGTGAGGGGGCCTAGCCCACCCAGCCAGCCCCGTAGGTCCTTCGCCTCTCTTTTATTTTAGGAGACCGCATGGCCAAAGTGCATGTGTTTTAAAGCAATTTCGTGTGCGTGCAAGTGTGGTGGTTTTTGTGGGGGGGGTGGGCGTACTAAGCACAGGCGTACCTTGCATAGCACACCCACCGGGAGCCGGGCTGAGACCACCAAACTCAATTCACATGAAGCCGAGACCGGGATCCGAACCCTTGGCTGCAGAGGTGAATGGCTTGTCAGCGCAGTGCCAATCACGTTGAGCCACCACAGCTCCCTTGTTAGTCAACATCTTAGCTTGTTTTTGGTCCTTCCGTTTGCGCGTCGACATCGGGAACACTTCCCTCCGGGTGATCGAATCCTCCTTTGTCCCGGTATTCCCGGTTAAAACGATCGTTTAGCCGAAAAAACCCCGGTGATCTATAGAGCAACTCACTCAGGCGGCCATCACAGTCGCGCGCAAGCCACGCCCCCTGATTGCACATTTTGAAGGGTATAACCCTTCAAATTTTGAGTTGTCTCCATTTTTCAATTCACTTGTTTGATACCTTGACGTAATAGCAAAATCCCAGGCAATATCTTTATTGACAACTTTAATTGGTCCAGCTTGGCACAATGTAATTATTTATACTTTATATCTAAAGGGCTGCTGGGGATGCTGAAAACCACTGTAGTAGTCCACGCTACATATAGTGATAGCTGTGATGTAACAGGTCCTGCTCGAGGAGCTATCCTCTGTCACAATTATTTTCAATGGATGCAAGAGATTTTCTGACTCCCTTCCATCTATGAGAGCAAGGCATTCTTTGACTCCACCTAGTCCAAACAGAGAATACCTTGTATATACACGAGGCATTCTCTGAATGATGGCGATGCTGATGCTGAATGAGCAATGCCAGATGTTTAGGGTGCAGAGAGAAGCCACTTGGGCAGGACATAGACTGGTCATTTTTCTCAAGGGTTCATCCAGAAGTTAATAGGGATTTCCTTGAGCTGTGGTGGGGTTTCTTGCCAGCGCCAGAAAGAGAGGAGGGTGAATGGCAAATGTATGCTTGTGCCACATCCAGTAAATATGAGAAAACAAAAAAGGGGGGTTCCCCGGGGTGGACTTTTAAGGCACTAATAATATTTCAAAATATACAGGATATTCAGAGTAAAAAAAGGGTTTTATTCACAATTGCAAATATTTATAATTTAAATATTGAATTAAAATACAGAGTTCCAATGATTGTCACCATATATGTATATACAAGAAAAACCTTCTTTACACCCGATGCATTTTGGGATAACCTTCTTCAGGGGTGTGTAGAGAAGGACAATTAGTTCATCTGGAGCGTAAGAATACATAGAGTTAATTACTAGTGTTGCTCATGAATATTCGCATTGCGAATATTCGTTACGAATATTGCATATTCGAGTATTCGCAAATAACTCGAATATCGCGGCGAATATTCGTATTTTTTCAAATTTATTTTTAAAACAGATCACATCCTAGTGATCTCCATCGACATCTAAAAGCATTTCTGGTATGATTAGAGACCCAGGGCCGAGTAGATGAGGCGATCCTTTTATGTTGCCGAATATTCGCAATGCGAATATTCGTATTACGAATATTCGCGAATACTTTCTCTGCCCTTCTTTTGCATCAGACCTGTGTATTGCGATCTTAGAGCTTAGCATTGTGCTTCCTATAGGAAATTATATCAGTTTTCGCGTGTGGTTTGCGCGAATGTGCATGCGCAGACGAGAATTTCGCAATCAATTTTGCATTCACATTAGCGAAATTTCGCATTCGCATTAGCGAAATTTAGCAACATTTTTTTTTTTTATAAATTATTACGAACTTTCGATATTAACGAATATTTCACTAATATTCTTCTATATATTCGTGAAATATCGCAAAATCGAATATGGCGTATTCCGCTCAACACTATTAATTACATGCATTTATAGCATTATTAAATATATACAAAAAGGTTTTATATGTAGTATATATACACATGTAATTGTTCACTTACGTATTATAAAGGATGATGAATATTTCATTGGTTACGTTTTAAAAGAATTGAAAATATACACATCACGCTGGGTTCAAACAATGAGGTTGCCAGTCAAAGAAGGGTATCAGGATGTACAATTAATGCAAGTTTGGGAGAAATTATTCCAAAGATCAAGATGCCGGTGGATCAGGCAGAAGGGATATACTGGGACTGGGATGGAGGTCCCTGGGGACCTTAAAGCGGAGCTCCACCCGCATTTTTTTTTTTTCAAAGTCGGCAGCTACTAACAGTGTAGCTGCTGACTTTGAATAAGGACACTTACCTGTCCTAGGCGCCCGCGCTGACGGCCCCCGCCGATGCCGATCCTCGATCCCGGCACCGCCATCCACAGTCAGGGAAACAGGCAGTGAAGCCGTGCGGCTTCACTGCCCGTTTCCTACTGCGCATGTGCGAGCAGCGCGGCGCTTTGTGAATGGTCCGGCTGCTTTCTGGGATACACACAGTTCCCAGAATGCAGCGCGGCCCATTCACAAGAAGACACCGAGAAGAGGAGGAGGAAGAAAACAGCACCGCGGATCATGAGGGCAGATTCGGGACTTCCGCATAGCAACAGCCTAATTAGGGTGAGTATTTTTTATTTTTTTTTCCATTTAATTTTTTTAATTTTTTTTTAGATTTTTGAAAAAATAAAATAAAAATCAGGCTGGAGCTCCACTTTAATTCACAAAACAAGATACGCCGCAATTACGCTAGGATCCGACTGGCGTAAGTCACTTACACCGTCGGATCCTAAATGCAATAATACGCCAGACGCTAGGTGGCGTTTACGTCGATTTCTGCGCCGAATATGCAAATGAGCCGATACGCCGATTCCCGAAAGTTTTTGCGCCGCGTCAACGTAATTTACGTAGTTTGCGTACGCGTAAGGTTACCCCTGCTATAAGGAGGGGTAACCTTGCGTAGTTCCGGCGTAAGCCATGTTAAGTATGGACGTCGGGACAGCGTCGTGGTTTTCCGTTGTTTACATCGTTTGCGTAACTCATCGCGAATACATTGCTGTCGTAATTGCTGTATTTGCGGCGTACGATGGAGCATGCGCAGTGGCCTACGTTTAAGGCTGGCATAAGCGCAATTCGTTCGGCACGGGGGTGCGCTTAATTTAAATACAGCACGCCCCCCTCCTTCCCTATTTGAATTACGCGCCCTTACGCCGTCCCCTTTACGCTACACCAACGCAAATTACAGAGCAAGTGCTTTGAGAATACAGCACTTGCCCGTAAAAACTGTGTAGGCGTAGCGTAAATGGGATACACTACGCTACCCTGTAAATACGCGATTTTTTGAGAATCTGGCCCTGTGATTTTAGTAATAAACTTACCTTTAATAACAGTATTCTTTTCCATCCCAAAGCAGGAGTTTGTGGGCCACATCAGAGGGCTCCATGGGCCACATGTGGCCCCTGGGCCACTGGTTGGGCACCCCTGCTGTAAAGGCTTTTAAAGCATCACATATGAAGATATTTTTGGGTGGGGGCAGGGGGACTATAGTGGTACTAGGTAAGGGAATTAAGGGAGAATAGAAAAAGAGGTAAAAAATGTATAAATCTATTGAAAAGAACATAAAAAAGAAGCAGGAAATACACAATTTTAGTAAAATACATAGCGCAGGGGGTCATATAAGTCAAGATCTTATCTCAAGTTTTCAAGTTTGAGATGAGATCTTGACTTATATGACCCCCTGCGCTTCACCATCACCCTCTGACCAGGGTCCCTTACCATCTCGGTGATGAGTTGGCCGGTCATATAATACGTCTATTTTACAATGCTGTTGATGTATTTTACTAAAACTGTCTATTTCCTTTTTTTTTTTATGTTATTTTCCAGTAAATGTATTCATTTTTTACCTCTATTACTATTCTCGCTTAATTCCCTTACCTAGTACCGCTATAGTCCCCCTGCCCCCACCCACCCTTTAGGCTTTTTTGGGCCTCTGGGGTCCCAATAAACCCTATTTCTATTCAAACAATATCATCTACTAGGACCCCCAGGTCCTTATCCATCCTAGATTCCCCCAGGGGTTCTCCCCCTACAGGGTTGCCAACTTTCAGTAAATTTACAAACAGTTTGTAAAATTCGTAATTTTTGCATCTGTCCGTTATGGACGTGCAGCCTGTATGTCCAAAATTGACATTTATGGACAGATGCAAAAATTAGGGATTTTACAAACTGTTTGTACATTTACTGACGGTTGGCAACCCTGTCCCCCTAGTGAGTAGATTGCATTCATATTTTTGACACCCAAATGCATTATTTAAAAATGTTCTACATTAAACCTCATTTTCCATGTAGTTGCCCACACCATTAATTTGTTCACATCTTCTTGCAAGGTTTCCACATCCTGTGGAGAAGCTATTGCCCTGATTAGCTTAGTATCGTCCGCAAAAACTGAGATTGAGCCGTTTATCCCATCCTCCTGATCATTTATGAATAAATTAAATAGTATTGGTCCTAGAACTGAACCCTGAGGTACCCCACTTTCCACATTGGACCATTTAGAGTATGTTTTTTAACTGTGCCATTATATGTGCAAACTGAAAATGTTTGCAATAAATTCCCCACATCAGCTGCTCTTGAAAGAATGGTCTACATATCAGGAGGCAGACATGATTACAAATGGACAGGGCTGATTGGCAAGATGGGCATGAACTTTCCTCAATATATATACCCATTACACCCTTTTCTTGAGAAAGCCTGAGAGTCTTAAGTGTGTGCTGTAACAACTGGCAGCAGGTCAGTACATAGGAATAACTTATATCACCAGCACACCGTTGCTCTGTAGTAACTTGTCCAAATGTGTATTAAAGCGAGTACATCACAAACAGAGTCAATGCAATGGCTCGAGGCCAGACAAGACCTCTTCTTGTCACATGCCTAACGCTGAACTCTGACACTGTCTCAAAATGTTGCACTGACACAGTTTGCTTTGCAATCTCCTTAATAAATGTTTGCACTGGTTACTATGGATCCATAGTGTGCTGGTGACTTATATTATATTCTAGACATAAAACTTATGATAGCACTGCCCACTTTTTCCATACACGCTGACGTAAAGACATCAGCAAAAATTGTCAGCCAAACCACACAGGGAAGATGAGGGGGATAGACAGGAAAATTCAAAAATAAAGCTTCTGAAGAAAAAAATACTTTTTGAAGTTCTTTCTGTGGTATAGCAACACTGAACCTTACAGTGGTGTGTTGTAACATAGTATGTGGTCTGACTCCTGGAGGCTGTTCACCAAGAATGGTGGTTTCCTGCCTGGACTCTTAGGCCCCGTACACACGACCAAGCTTCCGGCAGAATCCAGCGAGAAGCTTGCTGGGATCCATATTCTGCCGAGAAGCTCGATCGTGTGTACGTTTTCGCCGAGCAAACTGCCGAGCAAGGCGTCGAGCCAAAATAGAGAGCAGGTTCTCTATTTCCTCGATGGGCCATCAGGACTAATGGCTCGACGCCTTTTTCGACAGCCTGGTCGACGAACTTGACGGCCGGCCGAGAACCTCGTCGGGCGGAACGATGAGTTTAGCCCGACGAGGTTCTCGTACGTGTGTACGCGGCCTCAGAGTTTGCTAAAGAAGTGAACAGATGGGAACTACACACTAGTTTGTACAGTCCATAAAAGATTTTATTGTGCAACAAAATCGATCACATTTCGGGGGCTCAACAATCCCACTTCATCAGGGTTTGAAGAACATAGGGTGAGGTGAGGAGACTGTCCTGAAGTGTAAGTTGGAACCCAGGTAATGGTACACAGATCATGCAGATTTGGACAGAAATCTATCCAAATGTCTAACAGGACAGCATCCCTGTCAGATCTATGAGGAAAGATCTGGCAAAAAGTCTGCTGCTTCAAGGTAAACAGAGCTAAAATTATGCTAGAAAAACATATACCTAGCATTAACACTGAACAAAGAGTAAGCGCAGAGTGGAGCTTTAATTCATTGATGGCTGTAAACATATTTCCATTTGCAAAGCAACTTCAAATGATGCATGCATTGCAACCTCCTGGTCTACAGATACAAATAATATCCACATACCAGAGCTTCAAAAGTGGTCTTTGAAAGTGACCCGAACAATGATTTTCCAGTGTCACAAAGACCCATCTTTCTTGCAGCTTACAATTCGATGGTCCCACCAAGTGCCTGCAGGACAAAGAATCTTCATGACCAGAACATTGTTTTGGGGCTACTTTTGAGTTTTGTTAATATTTTTTATGAACGGTGACAAGATATCATAGAAAGCAATATAAAGTGCCTTGCTGATCACCACGAGCAGCAGTCTGCTTCATATACTGGATTAAAATTGCTCCAATTAGGTGATATTTATACCTTCTGATTGCTCATTTTAGAAGGGTATAACCCTTCAAATTTTGAGTTGTCTCCATTTTTTAATTCTCTTGTTTGATACTTTGACGTAATAACAAAATCCCAGGCAATATCTTTATTGACAACTTTCATTGGTCCAGCTTGGCACAATGTAATTATTTATACTTTATATCTAAAGGGCTGCTGGGGATGCTGAAAACCACTGTAGTAGTCCACGCTACATATAGTGATAGCTGTTGTGTAACAGGTCCTGCTCGAGGAGCTATCCTCTGTCACAATTTTTTTCAATGGATGCAAGAGATTTTCTGACTCCCTTCCATCTATGAGAGCAAGGCATTCTTTGACTCCACCTAGTCCAAACAGAGAATACCTTGTATATACACGAGGCATTCTCTGAATGATGGCGATGCTGATGCTGAATGAGCAATGCCAGATGTTTAGGGTGCAGAGAGAAGCCGCTTGGGCAGGACCTAGACTGGTCATTTTTCTCAAGGGTTCATCCAGAAGTTAATAGGGGGTTCCTTGAGCTGTGGTGGGGTTTCTTGCCAGCGCCAGAAAGAGAGGAGGGTGAATGGCAAATGTATGCTTGTGCCACATCCAGTAAATATGAGAAAACAAAAAAGGGGGTTCCCCTGGGTGGACTTTTAAGGCACTAATAATATTTCAAAATATACAGGATATTGAGAGTAAAAAAAGGGTTTTATTCACAATTGCACATATTCATCAAAAAATTTAAATATTGAATTAAAATACAGAGTTCCAATGATTGTCAGCATATATGTATATACAAGAAAAACCTTCTTTACACCCGATGCATTTTGGGATAACCTTCTTCAGGGGTGTGTAGAGAAGGACAATTAGTTCATCTGGAGCGTAAGAATACATAGAGTTAATTACTAGTGTTGCTCACGAATATTCACATTGCGAATATTCGTTACGAATATTGCATATTCGAGTATTCGCGAATAACTCGAATATCGCGGCGAATATTCGCTATTGCGAATATTCATATTTTTTCAAATTTATTTTTAAAACAGATCACATCCTAGTGATCTCCATCGACGTCTAAAAGCATTGCTGGTATGATTAGAGACCCTGGGCCGAGTAGCTGAGGCGATCCTTTTATGTTGCCGAATATTCGCGAATACTTTCTCTGCCCTTCTTTTGCATCAGACCTGTGTATTGCGATCTTAGAGCTTAGCATTGTGCTTCCTATAGGAAATGATCTCCGTTTTCGCGTGTTGTTCGCGCGCATGTGCATGCGCAGAAGAGAATTTCGCAATCAATTTTGCATTCGCATTAGCAAAATTTCGCATTCGCATTAGCGAAATTTAGCAAAAAAATTTTTTTTTCAAAATATCACGAATATTCGATATTAACGAATATTTCACGAATATTCTTCTATATATTCGTGAAATATCGCGAAATCGAATATGGTGTATTCCGCTCAACACTATTAATTACATGCATTTATAGCATTATTAAATATATACAAAAAGTTTTTATATGTAGTATATATACACATGTAATTGTTCACTTACGTATTATAAAGGATGATGAATATTTCATTGGTTACGTTTTAAAAGAATTGAAAATATACACAGCACGCTGGGTTCAAGCAATGAGGTTGCCAGTCAAAGAAGGGTATCAGGATGTACAATTAATGCAAGTTTGGGATTTTCATCCCGTTAGGGAGAAATTATTCCAAAGATCAAGATGCCGGTGGATCAGGCAGAAGGGATATACTGGGACTGGGATGGAGGTCCCTGGGGACCTTAATTCACAAAACAAGATACGCCGCAATTACGCTAGGATCCGACTGGCGTAAGTCACTTACACCGTCGGATCCTGAATGCAATAATACGACAGACGCTAGGTGGCGTTTACGTCGATTTCTGCGCCGAATATGCAAATGAGCCGATGCGCCGATTCCCGAAAGTTTTTGCGCCGCGTCGACGTAGTTTACGTAGTTTGCGTACGCGTAAGGTTACCCCTGCTATAAGGAGGGGTAACCTTGCGTAGTTCCGGCGTAAGCCATGTTAAGTATGGACGTCGGGACAGCGTCGTGTTTTTCCGTTGTTTACATCGTTTGCGTAACTCATCGCGAATAGGCCTATATGTTAATTACGTTGCCGTCGTAATCGCTGTATTTGCGGCGTACGATGGAGCATGCGCAGTGGCCTATGTTTAAGGCCGGCGCATGTGCAGTTCGTTCGGCACGGTGGCGCGCTTAATTTAAATACAGCACGCCCCACTCCTTCCCTATTTGAATTACGCAGCCTTACGCTGTCCCCTTTACGCTACGCCGATGCAAATTATGAAGCAAGTGCTTTGAGAATACAGCACTTGCCTCTAAATGGGATACACTACGCTACCCTGTAAATACGCGACTTTGAGAATCTGGCCCTGTGATTTTAGTAATAAACTTACCTTTAATAACAGTATTCTTTTCCATCCCAAAGCAGGAGTTCGTGGGCCACATCAGAGGGCTCCATGGGCCACATGTGGCCCCTGGGCCACTGGTTGGGCACCCCTGCTGTAAAGGCTTTTAAAGCATCACCTATGAAGATTTTTTAAGTGCTATAGTTTAGCACCATTCCACGGGTTTTCAAGCATGACATGGTAGGTACAGTGCAGAAAATAAGTATTTGAACACCCTGCTATTTTGCAAGTTCTCCCACTTGGAAATCATGGAGGGGTCTGAAATTGTTATCGTAGGTGCATGTCCACTGTGAAAGACATAATCAAAAAAATAAATTCCAGAAATCACAATGTATGATTTTTTTAACTATTTATTTGTATGATACAGCTGCAAATAAGTATTTGAACACCTGAGAAAATCAATGTTAATATTTGGTACAGTAGCCTTTGTTTGCAATTACAGAGGTCAAACGTTTCTTGTAGTTTTTCACCAGGTTTGCACACACTGGAGGAGGGATTTTGGCCCACTCCTCCACACAGATCTTCTCTAGATCAGTCAGGTTTCTGGGCTGTCGCTGAGAAACACAGAGTTTGAGCTCCCTCCAAAGATTCTCTATTGGGTTTAGGTCTGGAGACTGGCTAGGCCACGCCAGAACCTTGATATTCTTCTTACAGAGCCACTCCTTGGTTATCCTGGCTGTGTGCTTCGGGTCATTGTCATGTTGGAAGACCCAGCCTCGACCCATCTTCAAAGCTCTAACTGAGGGAAGGAGGTTGTTGCCCAAAATCTCGCAATACATGGCCCCGGTCATCCTCTCCTTAATACAGTGCAGTCGCCCTGTCCCATGTGCAGAAAAACACCCCCAAAGCATGATGCTACCACCCCCATGCTTCACAGTAGGGATGGTGTTCTTGGGATGGTACTCATCATTCTTCTTCCTCCAAACACGGTTAGTGGAATTATGACCAAAAAGTTCTATTTTGGTCTCATCTGACCACATGACTTTCTCCCGTGACTCCTCTGGATCATCCAAATGGTCATTGGCAAACTTAAGACGGGCCTTGACATGTGCTGGTTTAAGCAGGGGAACCTTCTGTGCCATGCATGATTTCAAACCATGACGTCTTAGTGTATTACCAACAGTAACCTTGGAAACGGTGGTCCCAGCTCTTTTCAGGTCATTGACCAGCTCCTCCCGTGTAGTCCTGGGCCGATTTCTCACCTTTCTTAGGATCATTGAGACCCCACAAGGTGAGATTTTGCATGGAGCCCCAGTCCGAAGGAGATTGACAGTCATGTTTAGCTTCTTCCATTTTCTAATGATTGCTCCAACAGTGGACCTTTTTTCACCAAGCTGCTTGGCAATTTCCCCGTAGCCCTTTCCAGCCTTGTGGAGGTGTACAATTTTGTCTCTAGTGTCTTTGGACAGCTCTTTGGTCTTGGCCATGTTAGTAGTTGGATTCTTACTGATTGTATGGGGTGGACAGGTGTCTTTATGCAGCTAATGACCTCAAACAGGTGCATCTAATTTAGGATAATAAATGGAGTGGAGGTGGACATTTTAAAGGCAGACTACCAGGTCTTTGAGGGTCAGAATTCTAGCTGATAGACAGGTGTTCAAATACTTCTTTGCAGCTGTATCATACAAATAAATAGTTAAAAAATCATAAATTGTGATTTCTGGAATTATTTTTTTGGATTATGTCTCTCACAGTGGACATGCACCTACGATGACAATTTCAGACCCCTCCATGATTTCCAAGTGGGAGAACTTGAAAAATAGCAGGGTGTTCAAATACTTATTTTCTGCACTGTATGTATTTACTCGGCATAACATCATCTTTTATATTTTCCCAAACAATTGGTAATTACACTGTGTTTTTGTGCATTAAAATTTACTAAAGTATATATTTGAAAATCAGCTGCACAAATACAGTGAGACATACAAAATTGCAAAACTCACCATTTTATTCTCTACGGCCGCGTACACACGATCGAATATATCTGCTGACAGATTGGATCGTGTGTACAGGCTAGCAGACAGGTTTTTCCAGCGGACAAATTTCAAAGCATGCTTTGAAATTTGTCCGCTGGAAACCTGTCCATCGGACATGTCCACTGGTTAGTACGCCTAACCAGCGGACATAAATCTCCCACATGCGTCGAATGGATTCGACGCATGCTTCAAAGTATTTGACTTCCTGGAGTGGTGACGTGGCGGCGTCAACGTCACTGCCATGTCACCGTGTCCTCAGTCAGAGGGGATTTTCGTCCGATGGTGTGTACACGCCATCGGACCAAAATCCGAGGAGACATGTCCGCTGGAAACGGTCCGTCGGACATGTTTGAGCGGACATGTCTCCTCCTCTGTACGCGGCCTAAGGCCTCTGCTTAAAAAATATACATAATGTTTGGGGGTTCTAGCAAAAAAAGCTGCTTTTATTACACTTATGTGAGAAGTTTCAGAAAAGGCCTGGGGGTCAAGTGGTTAAAGTGAACTTTATGGATGAGAAAAAAAATATGTTTAAATTTTCTTTTATTGTTTTCCAAACAAGCATAGTGATATACATATAAAGGGTCATCCCTCTGGCCGTAAAGTCATTACAACTTACAAGAATAAAAGAAGAAAAAAAAAGCAAAAGAAATACCCACATAGTACAAAATCAAATCATTTAAACAAAGATAAAGGAGAAATGTTTCCCAAAACATATCGTATAACTTCTCTCTTAAACTACGATTCATCCTCCATACTTCTAATTGCCTTTTAAATCTGTGGGTGCCTTCCCCTTGCTACATCAGGCCAGTGAGCCCCTCCTCCACCTGGGGATCCACGTGTCCTCTGCAGGGAGGGGCAGTTGGACCACCCCCTGTGATATCACTCTCTGCGTTGTCATTCCAGGCCATCCCCCCTTCAAACAAACCAACCCAAAGATATAACCCCCCCCCCCCAAAAAAAAAAAAAATAATAAAAAAAAAGAAAAAGGAAGGGGTGGGGAGCACCCCCTCCTCTGTCCATCTCCTCTCCTCCTCCTCGTCCACAGGGCCGGATCCCTCCCATATCACACATCTACGCATCTATCAAGATCCTTCCTTCTTCTGAGTATCTGAACGTATTCCATTCAGTCCACGTATCAAGGTACACCTTACGTTTCTGTCTGGAGGTCCACACAAGGTCCTCCATTCTATTTGTATCTTCTACTCTATTAAGCTTCATCTTTACCGTTGGAGGTTGTGTCTGTTTCCACATCCCTGGAATACAGGCACGGGCAGCATTTAGAAGGTGGCAGACCATAGATTTCCTATAACATTTTACAGAGAGCTCAGAGTCCTGTAGTAAATAGTAAGACCATTCGTCTGGTAATTTTTCTTTGCTGAATTTCTGTCCAGAAGCTTAAGATCTTTGGGCAGAACCACAGAATATGTAATAACGTTCCTTCTTTCTTTCCGCACCTCCAGCATCTATCCGAGATGTTTGGGTAGCACTTTTTTAATACTACCGGAGTACGATACCACTGAGTTAGTATCTTGTAATTCATCTCCTGTGTCTTCACACAGACTGATGATTCAAATATATTCCGGAGTATTTTGTTCTTTTGTTCTTCTGTAAAGGGTCTTCCCAGCTCCACCTCCCACCTATTAAAAAAAGGGATTTGAGAGTCCTCCATCGGTGCGTTTAATAATTCGTTAATTCTTGAGAGGGCGTGCCGAAGCACTCCACTCCCACTACAATATCCCTCAAATCTTGTTAGTTTACGCCCATATCTTGTTGGGGATTTCAAAGTGTCCAAGAAGTGCCGTAATTGTAATGCCCTCCAAGTGTCCAGTTGGTAGGGGATCCCACCCGTTACCATCTCCTGCATAGTGTGCCATGAGCCTTCTTTGACAAAATAAGATGCCTGTACCAGGCCCTGATCTATTAAACCACTGAAAGGCCCCTTCATCAACCCTGGTATGAACTGGGGGTTCCCCAGAATTGGATAAAGTGGTGAATCCAAAGTGGACAATGTCCCCTTCACAAATAGCCCATAAGCAACTTTCAATGTTGGGCCTATCAGTGGGTGTTTCTTGATAGTTATCGGCAGGTCTCTGTTACACCATGCTGCCAGGTGGAGTATACTGCTGCACTGGGCTTGCTCCAAACCTGGCCATATTTTCTCACCGCCGTGTCTCCTCCAATTTATCAGGCGGATCAAAGTGGCCGCCTGATAGTATCGGTGGATATCTGGAGCCGACATGCCTCCATCTCGCTTTGATAAAGATCATATGCGCCTCTTGATTCTTGGGGATTTGTTAGCCCAAATGAACTTATTAAAAAGAGTTTGCGTCTGGTTAAAAAAGGATTTTGGTATGGCGATGGGGAGTGTCTGGAAGAGATACAAAAATTTCGGTAATATGCTCATTTTGACGATATTGACTCGCCCGAACCAAGAATGGAACCCCCTCCTCCAGCTATCCAGGAGGACCCGTGTTTTCGCCAATAGTGGCACAAAATTAAGTTTGAAAACCTGTGACAGGTCCGCCGGGATGGCGGTGCCCAGGTATGTAAGTGACATGTCAGACCATTTAAATCTGTGTTTGGTTTTCAAGGACCACAGATCCTCTTCCGGGATCGCTACTCCTATTGCTTCTGACTTATCATAATTTATCTTAAAGTTTGATAGGCCTCCATATAATTGCAGTTCCTGTAACAACTTAGGAAGGGATTCCATCGGGTTCGTCAAGGAGTACATCATATCGTCTGTGTAAGCTGAGATCTTATATTCTGCATCTCCAAAAGACACTCCTTTAATATCTGGATTCAATCGAATCCTGTTTAATAGAGGTTCTACAGATAACGCAAACAAAAAAGGGGATAACGGGCATCCCTATCTTGTCCCGTTAGACAATTTAAAGGGTGGAGACAATATTCCATTCACTCAAACCTGTGCCGTTGGATGAGTATAGTTACTTGTGATCCATTGTAGCATCTTGTTGCCGAACCCCATGTGTCTCAGAACCATAAACATAAATTGCCAATTTATCCGATCAAAAGCTTTCTCGGCATCAGTACCGAGGAAGACACACAGGGTTCGGGAAGAGTCGGCCAGATGGATCAAGTTGAGAGTCTTAATCGTATTGTCCCTGGCTTCACGCATCTGGACAAACCCCACCTGATCTTTATGAATAAGCCCGGGTATATATTGTTGTATACGTGCCGCTAAGATTTTTGCGAAAAGCTTCAGATCTTCATTGAGTAATGAAATGGGTCTATAGGTCCCACATTGAGAGGGGTCTTTACCTTCTTTGGGTATGACCGCGATTACCGCTTTCAGAGTTTCAATGTGAAAAGAACATGTATCACCCAGACCGTTAAACATTCTGACCATAAAGGGGCCTAGAACAGGGAGAAAGAGTCTATAGTAAGCAATGGTAAACGCATCTGCTCCCGGTGATTTCCCTCCTTTCCCTTTTTTCACTGCCTCCTGTAGTTCTTCTAAGGTTATAGGTTTTTCCATTTCTTGACTCATCTCTACTGTTAGGGTCAGGATACCTGAGGTTTCTATGTAATTACCCATTGCCTCATGTTGTTGTTGGGGGCTTGTTTGTAAATTATATAAAGTGCTATAGAAGTCACTGAATCTCTGTGCAATTTCTCTGGGTAGCATGTGTTCTTCGCCTCCTGACCCCTTGATCATAGGAATGTAAGTCTTAGTATGTTGTTCCCTCAGTGAGTTCGCCAGTTGCTTCCCACATTTATTGCCATATTCATAGTTCTGCCTTTTGCCGTTTTGAATCGCCCTTCTTGCTCTGTGTAAGAGCAGTTCGGTAATTTGTCTACGTGCCGTCACAAGCTCTATCTCTACTTCTGGGTTAGATCTCTGTTTATGCCTCTTTTCTAGGTTTGTAATCTTCGTCATAAGGGTTGTTATATTCCGCTCCCTATCCCTTTTAACCCTTGCGCCATGTTTCATCAAGACATCCCTTATGACTGCCTTATGGGCCTCCCATACTACCCCCGAGTTACATTCTGAGGTGTCATTGGTTTCAAAGTACCATTTTAACTCCCTCTGGACATCTTCTAGCACCACCTCATCCTGTAACAATCTCTCATTTAGTCTCCAGCCCCCCTGTCCAAAAGGCCTGGAGTCCCCTATTTTATATTCCAGAAGGATTGGGGCATGGTCGGACCAAGAAATTTCACCTATTCCGACTTCTATAACTGCGTGAAGCTGGCTATGCGGCACAAAATAGTAATCAATGCGTGAATATGTCTTGTGCGGGATAGAGTAGAAGAAAAAAAAAAGAAAAAAAAAAAAGAAACCCACCCAGCAAACCCCCCCCCCCCCCCAGCCCTCTATACCCCTACTCTAAACTGGTACCATAAGACAGAGAAGAGAGGAACTAAATTGTCCTCCTCCTCTTCAAGGGTATCCCAAAGCAAAGCTTTTGGTCACTCAGAAACCCAACCTCCTGAGTGATGGCCTAATCGGGGTTATTGACCCACGCCTCCCCCGGTGAGGGGTCTCCCGCCACCTCCACACGCTCCTTCTATCCGCGTAAATATAGCATAAACTCGCTCTGAGCTAAATTGATTGCCCCTAGGTCATCCTGACTACCAGGGGTAAGACTTCCTCTGATATATCATACCGAATGAACAAACCCAATCACAGGTCTCTTGACGGGTATCCCCTGATTCATATCCAATCTTAAGACCTCTTGGGACCTTTGGGGACTCTTTTCTTTCGAATGGTTATCTTATGGTACCTGACCACAGTGCCTCCAGCACACCCCCACCCTCCATCCCTTCCCCCTGCGACACCCACCCCTAGGGGTTGGGTCCAGCCCCCCCAACCCAAACTTCCCCCTTACCCTCCCAAGCCTTCGCAGTGCCCGTGTGAACCCCATTGACCGCTGCAGTGAAAAAAAAAAAAGAAAAGGTAAAAAAATATACTTCAAAAAATCAGTCCCAGTGTCAGTGTAGGTTGAGCACCCTTGGGTGCACAATGTGTTGTTCCCAACCCTACCTCCCCCCATTCCCCCTAGAAGCTGACAACACCCGTGTAATAATAGGTAAACCCATACATAGCCCCCCTCCCTAACCCCCCCTAACCCCCCTAACCCCCCTTCCCGAAATCTACAATGGCAAACCCCCTCCCCCCGAAAATGCTGTAAAAAAACAATAAGCAGGCTGCTGGCTGCTGCCTGTAAATCTATAAGTGAGTCCTCTTAAGCCCCTCCCTTCCCCCCTAGCCTACCCTACCCTTCCCTCCCATCCCATCCCCTCCCCTGCGGCACTGTCCCAGGCACCGAATGGATCCCCCTATTTAGACCTTGTTGACGCATGCGTCAAAGTATTTTACTTCCTGGAGTGGTGACGTGGTGGCGTCAACGTCACCGCCATGTCACCGCGTCCTCAGTCAGAGGGGATTTTCGTCCGATGGTGTGTACACGCCATCGGACCAAAATCCGAGGAGACATGTCCGCTGGAAACGGTCCGTCGGACATGTTTGAGCGGACATGTCTCCTCCTCTGTACGCGGCCTAAGGCCTCTGCTTAAAAAATATACATAATGTTTGGGGGTTCTAGCAAAAAAAGCTGCTTTTATTACACTTATGTGAGAAGTTTCAGAAAAGGCCTGGGGGTCAAGTGGTTAAAGTGAACTTTATGGATGAGAAAAAAAATATGTGTCGTCTTCTTTTGAAAAAAAAACAATAACCCGACTGTCTCTGACCTCCATTTAGAGCAACAAAATAACCCTTGGAATATCTATCCTGGAAAGAGATAAGCTCAAAATGGATTGTCAAAGGTAATTATTGCTGTATGGTTTTTACAATGCTGATGTTAAAAAAAGAGACTGTATACTGTAACCATAGGGCTGGTTCACACTTCCTGTATATAAAAAATGCAGCTCTCTGTAAGGGCAAACGGAAAACATTTGTACTTCCTCACAGCTGTCAGCTGACTGCAGGTTTCTGTTGTTGTGGAAATTTGTATTAATGTATATTATCAGTGTCAGTTTTGCTGCAATACGCTAATACGAGCGTGTCCACAGATATAGACACTGGTGAAAGACTGTTGGTTGCTGAAACCTTGCCGTAGATGCGCAAATATGTTCGCCGTTTAAAGGATGTTTGTTTATGCCTCATTAAGAGACTGGCTACCTCATGGCAACTGCATCTACACCCCCGGCAAACAAATCCACGCACATGGGAACAGTGGTATAATCATACAAAACATGGCCTGTTGAACCTTGTGGAGTACGGTCCGCGCCAATAGTAAACGGTGGGAATATGCACACGGTCCTGATCAGAGAAATGTTTGCAGTGTTTGTACCCGGCACCAGTGCCGATCCTGACCTCCCTGGGGCCCTAAGCAAAATGACATGTCACATTAAAGTTGAGAAGCAGTGACATGTTACATTAAAGAAAAATCCTCCTGTGCTCCGGTATTTCCTACTATGGGGTAGCGTAATCCAATTGCACAGTATCTTCCAAAGTCTTGCAGCCCTCCTCAGAATCATGGGTATTCATAAAACTAGGAAAGAGAAAAAGGAATGGAGGACGCACCGACCTAGTGTGATACCGTACAACAAGGTTTTTATTAAAATATTAAAATCAATAGTCATACTCACAAAAATGAGTTAAAAACACGCCTTGAGAGATAGTACAGCAATTCTACAGCAACAACAGCAGAACACAACGATTTCTTGAATCAGTTGGTGTCTAACCGATGATCAGGCTGACGCGTTTTGGGGGCGTACCCCTTTCTTTAGAGCCTCGAGGCCCCCGAAATGCGTCAGCCTGATCATCGGTTAGACACCAACTGATTCAAGAAATCGTTGTGTTCTGCTGTTGTTGCTGTACTATCTCTCAAGGCGTGTTTTTAACTCATTTTTGTGTATTGCAGCATAATTGGGATATTATTATAACAAAAAGTAAAAAATATTGTGTTTTTTTTTCAAAATTTTCTGTATTTTTTTGTTTATAGAGCAAAAAATAAAAATTGCAGAGATGATCAAATACCACCAAAAGATAGCTATATTTGTGGGAAAAAAATATAATTTGGGTACAGTGTTGTATGGCCGCGCAATTGTCATTCAAAATTGGTCTGGGCACGGAGGGGGTTTAAGTGCCCAGTGATGAAGTGGTTAATTGTCGCTCTATTTTTGTTTATAGCGCAAAAAAAATAAAAACCGCAGAGGTGATCAAATACCACCAAAAGAAAGCTCTATTTGTGGGAAAAAAGGAACGCCAATTTTGTTTGGGAGCCACGTCGCACGACCGCGCAATTGTCAGTTGAAGCGACGCAGTGCCAAATCGCAAAAAGGGGCCAGGTCCTTTACCTGCATATTGGTCCAGGTCTTAAGTGGTTAATAAGACTTGCTTTTGCGCAGAAGCACTTTTTGGAATTTATTTAAAGTGGCACTATTGATGTTCTTTATATCCCACTGGACACTAATATTTGTGATATAAATCACTTGGATGCACGGGAGTACTTTATTATTATTTATGGCTGAGGGCTTTCACACTGAGGCGATGCGCTGGCAGGAGAGACAAAAATCTCCTGCTAGAAGCATCTTTGGAGCGGTGAGAGGAGCGGTATGTATACCGTTCCTTCCAATTTAAAACAATGGGAAACCGCGGTAACACTGCCCTCAATGCGCCTCTGCAGAGGCGCATTGCGGGCGGTATTAAACCTTTATCGGCCGCTAGTGGGGGTTAATACCGCACTGCTAGTGGCCGAATCCGACGGTATAGCGCTACTATTTTTAGCGGTGCTATACCGCCACCGTGCCTCCCGCCCCAGTGTGAAAGGGGCCTTAGGCTTTAGGTTGATTGAGGCCTTGCAGGACTTTTATTACTTTTTGCCCTTTATACAGCTTATCATCCTATCAGATAGTATAGGTAGTAAATAACTCTCCATGTATAGAATAAGGTCAGAAGACTTCACTTACATGATATGAGATTCCTATAGGATTATTATTGGCAGCATGCGTGGGAGAGTGATTCAAACACAACGTGTCCTTCAACAACAGATAAGAGTAATTTATCAATAATCACTAGGCATTGGGTTACAAAGTAACTTAGGACTCCTCTTTACACAAACGTGTATATTCAGATGTTTAGTTCCAAATAATCTATGTGACATATAAAAGGACCCCAATACAGTCAATCAGCAAAATATAGGCAGGAGAATGAATAAAATACTTTTCCTCCAATCATATCATTATAATTCTCACCAGACTCTCCAATCACAAGGCATGGTATCGCTCAGTAAGCCATCCCATGTTAACTGGTTAAATAGACGGTTTTGGCGCCAAAACGACTGCTAATTAGCAAAAGGACTCTTATGCCCTGTACACACGATCGGTTCATCTGATTAAAAAGAACCGATGGATTTTTTCCTCAAATATCCGATGAAGCTCACTTTCATCAGTCTTGCCTACACACCATCGGTTAAAAATCAGATTGTGTCCAACGCGGTGACGTAAAACACAACGACGTGCTGTGAAAAATGAAGTTCAATGCTTCTGAGCATGCGTCGACTTGATTCTGAGCCTGGGTGGATGTTTGACCAATGGATTTCCCACAGCGGTTTTTTAACCACTTAAGACCCAGACTTTTAGGCAGCTAAAGGACAACGGCCAGTTTTTGCGATTCGGCACTGCATCATTTTAACTGACAATTGCGCGGTCGTGCGACGTGGGTCCCAAACAAAATTGGCGTCCTTTTTTTCCCCAGAAATAGAGCTTTCTTTTGGTGATATTTGATCACCTCTGCGGTTTTATTTTTTGCGCTACAAACAAAAATAGAGCGACAATTTTGAAAAAAAATCAATATTTTTTACTTTTGCTATAATAAATATCCCCAAAAATATAAAACAATTTTTTTTCCCTCAGTTTAGACCGATACGTATTCTTCTACCTATTTTTCGTAAAAAAAAATCGCAATAAGTGTATAAATAATTTTTTTTTACTACTAATGGCGGCGATCAGCGTTTTTTTTCGTGACTGCGACATTATGGCGGACACTTCGGACAATTTTGACACATTTTTGGGACCATTGTCATTTTGATAGCAAAAAAATGCATTTAAAATGCATTGTTTACTGTGAAAATTACAATTGCAGTTTATGTATGACCTAATATGTGTTTCTAACTGTAGGGGGGTGTGGCTGTAGGTGTGACGTCATCGATTGTGTATCCCTATAAAAGGGATCACGCGATCGATGACGGCGCCACAGTGAAGAACGAGGAAGCTGCGTTTACACACGGCTTTCCCCGTTCTTCAGCTCCGGGGACCGATCACGGGACTCCAGGGGCGATTGGGTCCACGGGTCCCGCGGTCACAGAGCTTCGGACTGGGCACTAACAGAGGACGTACCTGTACGTGCATGTGCCCAACCGTGCCATTCTGCCGACGTAAATGTGCAGGAGGTGGTCCTTAAGCGGTTAACCATACGAAAATAAAATAAAACAGGTTCTATTTTTTTTCACAGATGGAAAAAACAAACTGATGGGGCACACACACGATCGATTCGTCCGATGAAAACGGTCCATCGGTCCGTTTTCATCAGGTGACCCGATCGTGTGTACAGGGCATAAGACCGCGAGAAACAAAATTCTCTGGCCTGATGAAACAAAGATTGGACTCTTTAGTCTGAATGGCAAGCGTCATGTCTGGAGAAAACCCAGGCACCGCACATCACCTGGCCAATACCATACCTACAGTGAAACATGGTGGTGGCAGCATCATGCTGTGGGGATGTTTTTCAGTGGCAGGAACTTGGTGACTAGTTAGGATCGAGGGAAAGATGAATGCAGCAATGTACAGAGACATCCTTGATGAAAACCTGCTCCAGAGCACTCTGGGCCTCAGACTGGGGTGAAGATTCACCTTCCAACAGGACAATGACCCTAAGCACACATATAAGATAAGAAAGAAATGGCTAGGGACAACTCTGTGAATGTCCTTGGGTGGCCCAGCCACAGTCCAGACTTGAACTCGACTGAACATCTCTGGAGAGATCTGAAAATGGCTGTGCACCGACTTACCCCATCCAACCTGATGGAGCTTGAGAGGTCCTGCAAAGAAGAATGGGAGAAACTTCCCAAAAATAGGTGTGCCAAGCATCATACTCAAAAAGACTCGAGGATCTAATTGGTGCCAAAGGTGTTTCAACAAAGTATTGAGCAAAGGCTGTGAATACTTATGTACATGTCATTTATTTTTTATTTTGTTTATTTGCAAAGTTTTCAAACAAACTTCTTTCACGTTATGGGGTATTGTTTGGAAAATTTTGAGGAAAATATTAATCAATTTTGGAATAAAGCTGTAACAAAACAAAATGTGGAAAAAGTGAAGTGCTGTGAATACTTTCCTGATGCACTGTATACATCCCTTATCTCAGGCAGCATTAGAAGGTGTGAGAAGAGACAATAAAATGCCCATGGCTGTAAAAGGCAGGACTTTGCTTTAGTGTCCCATAAATATTCAGTCAAAGTACAATGTAGTTCTTGGAAACATAACACAAGGTGTGCTCAATTTATTGCCTGTATTTTCCTTGGAAATGCCTGCCTTTGTGAATGAAGCTGAACTCCAAGAAACATATAGCCAGATTCAGAAAGACTTACGACGGCGTATCAGTAGATCGTTAGTCCGAATGCGCGCCGTCGTATGTTTAAGTGTATTCTGGAAACCAGATACGCTTACATTTTGCCAATATACGCCCGGCGTGAGTCTCCTATGGCGCCGTATCTTAGCTGCATATTTACGCTGGCCGCTAGGGGCTTGTACGTTGATTCACGCCTAGAATATGTAAATGAGCAAGATACGCCTATTCACAAACGTACGCACGCCCGTCGCAGTAAGCTACGCCGTTTACGTAAGGCGTTTTTCAGGCGTAAAGTTAAACCACCAAAAAGATGGCGCAGCCAATGTTAAGTATGGACGTCGAATTTCACGTCGTTTACGTCGTTTGCGTAAGCCGATTCAGAATGGGGCTGGGCGTAGGTTACGTTCACTTCGAAAGCATTGACTATTTGCGACGTGATTTTAAGCATGCGCACTGTGATACGTCCACGGCCGGTGCATGCGCCCTTCGTTCGGCGCGTCATTTACATGGGGTCACGATTCATTTACATGTATCACGTCCACCTTCCACCTACTTTGAATTACGCGGACTTACGCCAGCCCATCTACGCTACGCCGCCGTAAGTTAGGGAGTGCTTTGTGAATACAGCACTTGCCTCTCTAACTTGCGGCGGCGTATATTTGATACGCTACGCCCGCTTACCAATACGCCGCCCTACCTGAATCTAGCTAATATTTGTTGCATACTTACACTGGTCCAGCTTGCCTTGATGTAAGCATGCATATGTGATATCTAGAGGGCTGATGGGGATGCTGTCGTAGTCAGCACCAGGGCCACTATTAGAAATCATAGGGCCCTATACAACCCCACCCATGGTGCCGCCCTGCCCCCACACTGTCAGGGGGGGGGGGGGGGGTCTGGTGGCAGGAGCTGGAACATGTAACATTTACAGCGCCCCACCAATCATAACTAAGAATGAGCTCCGGCGTGTTCGCAAAGCGCACGTGCAGAGCCCACCAGGAAGTCCGCACTGCGCTAATCACAGGCAGTGAGACATTGTGACAATTCGCAGCTGCAGAGATTAGGAAATGTTTCACTGCCTGTGATTAGCGCAGTGCCGTGCCGACTTCTTGGCGGGCTCTGCACGTGGGCTTTGCAAACACCCCAGAGCTCATCCTTAACTGCTTGCCGACCAGCCGGCTCTGCTAGGCGAGATCACGTAGCTATACGTGACCTCGTCCCTGACTCCCGTGCGCGTGCCCGGCGGGCGCGATCGCCGCCGGGCACCCATGATTGCTCGTTACAGAGCGAGAACCGGGAGCTGTGCATGTAAACACACAGCTCCCGTTCCTGTCAGGGGGAGAAATGTCTGACTGTCTGTTCATACAATGTATGAACAGCGATCAGACATTTCCCCTAGTGAGGCCACCCCCCTTCAGTTAGAACACACCCAGGGAACATACTTAACCCCTTCCTCGTCCCTTAGTGTTAACCCCTTCCCTGCCAGTGGAATTTTTATAGTAATCAATGCATTTTTATAGCACTGATCGCTATAAAAATGACAATGGTCCCAAAAATGTGTCAAAGGTGTCCAAAGTGTCCGCCATAATGTCGCAGTACCGATAAAAATCGCTGATCGCCGCCATTACTAGTAAAAAAAAAAAAAATATTAATAAAAATGCCATAAAACTATCCCCTATTTTGTAAACGCTATAACTTTTGCGCAAACCAATCAATAAACGCTTATTGCGATTTTTTTAACGAAAAATATGTATAAGAATACGTATCGGCCTAAACTGAGGAAAAAAATTGTTTTTTTTATATATTTTTGGGGGATATTTATTATGGTAAAAAGTAAAAAATATTAATTTTCGCTTTATTTTTGTTTATAGCACAAAAACTAAAAACCGCAGAGGTGATCAAATACCACCAAAAGAAATCTCTATTTATGGTAAAAAAAAGGACGCCAATTTTGTTTGGGAGAAACGTCGCACGCCCGCGCAATTGTCAGTGAAAGCGCCGCAGTGCCGAATCGCAAAAAGTGCTCTGGTCTTTGACCAGCAATATGGTCCAGGGCTTAAGTGGTTAATCATAACTGGATCTGAATGGGAGAGATGTTAGGCCTCTTACACACGAGTAAATCTGTCTGCTGGAAACGGTCTGCTAGACCGTTTCAGCAGACAGATTCGATCGTGTGTACGGGCAAACAGACGGATTTGGCCACCTGACAGACTTCAAAGCATGCTTTGAAATCTGTCGGCTGGGAACCCGTCCACCCGACATGTCTGCTGGTTAGTACGCTAACCAGCAGACATGTCTTCTCGCACACGCACCGAATGATTTCGACGCATGCGCGGAAGTGTTTTACTTCCTGGTGCGGTGACGTGGCGGCGTCAACGTCACTGCCACGTCACCGCCACGTCACCGACACATCAGCGCGCTGTCTGCTGGCGGGGATTTTGGTTTGCTCGTGTGTACACGCGAGCAAACCAAAATGCCAGCAGACAGATCTGTTCAAATCGGTCGGTCCGACCGATTTGAACAGATAGATTGCCTCGTGTGTACGAGGCCTTAGTGTTTTGACATCTGTGCTCATTCAGATTGTGTCTGCATACACCACAGACTTGTGTCCATCAGGCTACGGCCGCGTACACACGATCAAATCTATCTGCTGAAAACGGTCTGCCAGACCGTTTCAGCAGACAGATTCGATCGTGTGTACGGGCAAACAGACAGATTTGGCTACCCGACAGATTTTAAAGCATGCTTTAAAATCTGTCTGCTGGGAATCCGTCCATCCGACATGTCTGCTGGTTAGTACGCTAACCAGCAGACATATCTGCCTGCACATGCGTCGAATGGATTCGACGCATGCGCGGAAGTATTTTACTTCCTGGTGCGGTTATGTGGCGGTGTCAACGTCACCGCCACGTCACCGCGCTGTCTGCCGGCGGGGATTTTGGTTTGATCGTGTGTACAGCGATCAAACCAGTACATCCCAGCAGACAAATCTGTTCAAATCAGTCTGCCAGACCGATTTGAACAGATGTATTTGGTCGTGTGTACGCGGCCTACCTCTGATCTGTCACATTTAGGTCTGAAAAATAGAAAAGGATGTGCTTTTCCATTTTTTATTTTTGACCTGTATGGACACGGACGTAGCTGGATCTAAATGCACACAAATCAATTCATACCTGTAAACCTACATGGAGCTTTCAATCAGGTCTGCTTGAAAAACTGACAGGTGGACCTGATTGCAAAGCTTGGGTGAAAGGTTAACAAAGGGGAGTGGTTTGGGGGGTGGTACAAATGCACCTTGGCTGTGTGTTTTTTACTGTCCCTTCCCCTGCTCAATGGCTCTGTCAGTGTAACATGACTGTGTGGTGCTGACTTTGTTATGACTGTGCTACGTTATAGTCTGTAACACACAGTACAGCCATATATCAGGAAAGTCAGCACCCAACAGCAAGTTACACTGACAGAGCCATAGAGCACACAATGAGAGTCTGGGGACTGCACATTCTACAATAGCCTGTGTGACCTGTCAGTGTGTGTATGTGAAGGGGACTGCTTGCCTGTGTACCAGCACCGCTGTCAAGATTACTCCTGCTGTTCTGTCTGTCTCAGCTGCCTCAGTGATAAGTCTCTCCTTTAGGCTCCATTCACACTAATGCATTTATTGATGCATTTTGCAAAAATCGCTGTAAAAACATGTGTCAAAAAACGCAGAAAGCACCGCAAAAACGCTAAAAGGCAACATGCATAGGTGTGAATCGAGCCTTAGGCTGCAGCATTTAATGAGTAAAGGGAGCCATATTACAGTAATATCCATACAGTGCGCAGGCAGAACTTTAGTTTGTTCAGTAATATTGAGAGCAGTGTGCGTGCGATGCGTGCGTGTGCGTCCCTGCACCCGAAAATGAAAAAACAGTCCCTCTTCTGCTTTCACCTCCTGGGCCCCTCTGTTAACCTGATGGGGACCAGGAAATGACTATATATTGCTTATATACATTAGTAATCAAGTGGGTGTGGATTAATAAATAAAGTTATTTCGCCATTTTTTTTTTTTTTAGCTAGAAGTTAAAAGATGCTCGGCCCCCCCCCCCCCCCTACTGGCCGGGCCTGGTACAACAGGGCTGGTTGTACTGCCCTATCAGCGGCCCTGGTCAGCACTACATAAAGTGAGAGCCGTGATCTTTTGCACTCTGTGTGTATGGTACCCCCTCTGTACCCTGACTACTGGGGGTTGCTCACTATGCACCTCTGCAATTCATAGAATGCCTTGTAATTTTTTTCAAGAAAAAGGCATATATTGTTTAGACGAGGTGGAGATTGTGATGTCACTGCTCCTCATCTCTACGTTGTCCAATTAGAGAATGCCTTATATTCAATGAAAAATTACAAGGCATTCTATGAATGGTGGAGAGGTGCTGAGTGAGGGATGCTGAGTGAGGCACCCCCCCCCCCCCCCATAGTCATAGTGCAGAGGGTCAGCCACCCACACAGAATCTGGAAGATCACCGCTCTCACTGCATGTAATGCAGACTACTACAATGATTGGTATTATGCATATCCCTCTAGATATCGGCTATGCATAATAAAATGTAAGTGTGCACAAAAATTGAGTTCCTAGAGCTCAGCCTTAACAGTTCCAATTTTGTAATATTGTAAAAGCATTTGAGTTGTAGATACTTTGCTTCCAGGTCCAGCAGAATTAAGCGACCTCTCTGAAAGTGAAACTGATGACACGTACACACGATCAGTCCACCCGATGAGAATGGTCTGACCGATGAAGCTGACTGATGGTCTGTTGCGCCTACACACCATCGGTTAAAAAAACAGATTGGGTCAGAACACTGTGACGTAAAACACAACGACGTGCTAAAAAAAATGAAGTTCAATGCTTCCAAGCATGCGTCGACTTGATTCTGGGCATGCGTGGATTTTTAACCAAAGGTCATGCGTACTAACGACCGGTTTTGACCTATTGGTTAGGAATCCATCTGTAAAATTAAAAACAAGTTGGCTTTTTTTTTTAATGGATAACTAATCGATGGCGCCCACACGCGATCGGTTTGGTCCGATGAAAAAGGTCCATGAGACCGTTCTCATCGGTTTAACCTATCGTGTGTACGCGGCCTTAGTGGTTCTACCTAGGGTTGTCCCGATACCAATACTAGTACCGATACTCCCGCAAATACCCCCGATACCTAAATAGAATACTCCCCCCCCCCGCGCGCCGCCGCCGCCGCCGCATACCGCTGCGTTAATCCCCGTACATTACAGCGTGCATTACAAGTCTTCGTTTGTATACTTGTAATGCGCGCCTCGCCATGTATAGACACTCCCCTTCCCGGGATTGGACGGATCTGTCCAATCCCGAGCAAGGGGGAGTGTCTATGCAAGGATGCGCGCTGTATTGCACGGGGATTAACCCGGCAGCAGCTACTACAGGTATGGGGGACAGCAGGACATGGCTGCAATATGTGGGGGACAGGACATGGCTGCAATATGTGGGGGACATACATGGCTGCATATGTGGGGGACATGCATGGCTGCATCTGTGGGGGGGACATGGCTGCAATATGTGTGGGGGGACATGGCTGCATCTGTGGGCGGACATGGCTGCAATATGTGGGGGGACATGGCTGCATATGTGGGGGACATGGCTGCATATGTGGGGGACATGGCTGCATTTGGGGACACATTTAAAAAAAGTATCGGTATTCGGTATCGGTGACTACTTGAAAAAAAGTATCGGTCCTAAAAAAGAGGTATCGGGACAACCCTAGTTCTACCTATACAAGCCAAAGCTGTTAAAATAAATAAATAACACAAAGTGGTCAACATCCAGTTAATCAGGCTTAAAGTGGAATTTCAGGCACCAACTAACTAATCTTAAAGAACCCCCCCATACATCTATTCTAACTAACCTATGTAAGAAAGATGTGTTTGCTTACCTATTTTCAAGCCACTCTGATCTGGTGACATGATCTCTCCTGTGTCAGCCAGCACCAGCTGCAGGGGAGAAGAGAGATCACTCTGAACGCAGCTAGTAAAGCCTAGAGCAGTAACATCACCAACAGGCACTTTCTCCTCTTCCCTGACAAAGAGGAGAGAATCACATACCCAGACAGGAGCACCCTGAAAATTGGTAAGTATACAGATCTTTCTTACACAGGTTAGTCAGAATAGGTGTTGGGGGGAGCACTTCCAAGATTAGTTAGGTGGTGCATGGAATTCCACTTCATATCTGTGCGCCTTTTGTGACTCTTAGGCCTTGTACACACAAGGGAATATTTCCGCTGAACATGGTCCGACAGACCATTTCAGCCGAAAAATCCGCTCGTGTGTAGGGGCAAATTGACCGTTTTGGCTGGATTCCTCCGGCGGAAAAATTTCAAAGCATGCTTTGAAATTTTTCCGCCGGATACCTGCCCGTCAGATATGTCCGCTGGTTAGTACGGCAAACCAGCGGACATATCTGTCCGCACATGCGTCGTATCCTGTGAATGGATCCGACGCATGCGCGCCGAAGTGTTTACTTCCTGGTGCGGTGACGTGGCGGTCACGTGGCGGCGTCAACGCCACCGCCGCGTCACCGCGCTGTCCTCCGGCGGGGAATTTGATCCGATGGTGTGTACAGCAATCGGATCAAAGCAATCTGGCGGACAGATCCGTTGGGAACGGTCCGTCGGACCGTTCCCTTTGGATATATTACCTCGTGTGTACAAGGCCTTACACACGATTGGATTTTCCAACAACAACGGTCCGATGGACGTGTTTTATCGGACAATCCGACCATCTGCATGCTCCATCGGACAATTGTTGTTGGAATTTCCACGGACAAATGTCCGTTGTGCAGGCTCTCAAACTTTCCGACAACAAATGTGCTACGTTCGGATCATCCGATCGTGTGTACACAAGTCCTTCGGACTAAAATCCAAAGTGCAAACACGTATGCTCCGAACCAATGCTAAACATCAGCCAACAAAAGCAGAAGTTGCCCAAAGGGTGGCAGTAAAGAGCTGAAAACCACGTGGTTTGGTGAATGTTGACTGAAATTGTTCTGCCGTGTGCATGCATATAGGTATACCCCACTTTTAAGTACACAATGGGACCAGAGCATGCATGTAAAGCAAAAATGTACTTAAAGTGAAACAATACCCTTTTTCACTTCTAGGGTGTAGTGGGGGATCAGGGGCTGTAGTTGAGGTCTCAGGGGCTGTAGTGGGGTGTCAGGGGCACACTGGAACAAGGCAGGCTATGCTTTCTGAGCTTCAGCTCTTTCTAATGCGGCTGCAAAATGTCTGTACAGTACTTGTAAGGCACTTTACATAAACTTGCGGGTATGTCCTTAGTCGCGAGTGTATGTAAAGTGAGTGTACTTAAAGCGGGGTATGCCTGTACCAAGTTCACGGCCAACGCCACTTCAGACAAAAATAAAATGGTAAGCTTACAGTCCTGTTTACACCTTGCTTTTGCTTGGTGCTTCGGTGGAGCTTGGTGGGGCTTCAAGCAAGCTTTGCCATAGACTTCTATTGAGGCTTTGAAGCACCACTGAAGCTACATGGGTTATCATTTTTGAAGCGAAGCCAAAGCAAAGCAAAAGCAGGTGTAAACAGGAGGGCAAACTAACCATTTTATTTAGTGACCGAAGCTTTGATCAGCGTTCAGAGAGCTTTAACAAAGCCTGTCCGAAGCCCTTTTGAAGTGTAAATAAGCCCTAAAAGTGCTTTCATGTGGCCTGAAGCTAAATAATTCATAGAAAATTGTGTAGATGAATTCCTGAGATATTATTTTACATCTAAGTGCTGACGCTGAGAGAGTTAAAAGTACTATAACAGGCACAAACATGTCTGAAATAATCAGCCAAGACTTAAGTACGATGCATAAAACAGCTGTTTATCTGAAAAAATATCACGATAGAAATGACATACAGTTTCCACAAAATAGATTGAACTGTTTCTACAAAATCTTTGGTTACATTTACCAGTGCAAAGGGTTGCCAAATACAGAGAGGATATTCAGCATATGCTGGTGACAGAACAGTGTGAATCTTACAGATATGTAAACAATGTAGAACATTTCTGCTTCTGTTTGCATAGATTTGGGCGGATGGATGTCTGTAGGCCGGGATTAGAAGGGTATACTGTACTAGACATCATTTTATATACTTGCCATATTTGTATACTTGGTATACAGTAAATAAAGCAACAAAACATAATAATACATTTTTTTAAAAGTAGAAAATTGTTAAAAATGAAAACAATGATGGCAATCCAGATGGATCCCACACACAGATACAAACAATGTATAAATCCCCAGCATTATATTTAAAGTCATTTAAAAAGCTGATTTTTTTATTTTATTTTTAATTAGGCGGGAGTTTTTCTTTGTCACCTGTGTCTCATCTCGGGAGATTTCTCTTTACTTCCTGTGTTGCAGATCCGTGGTTCTCAACAGTTTGCTGCCTAACGGGCCTACAGAACCAGACAGAAAGGTGCTGATCCTGCCTTTTCCCTGTGGCTTTGTAGCCTTGGCAGATAGCAGAGCAGCAGTAGGGTGACGGAGTGCTCTCTGCCTTCCATCATCAAGAATTCATACAAAGATAGTATGGTCAGGTGAAGGGATCTCTGCCAGACAGTACAAGAAAAACAGAGAGAAAGCGATCAGGTAAGTAACCCACTTACCACTAGTGTGGAGGGGATACATTTTACAGCCACTGAGCAATGTGGGGGTGGTGGGGTTTTGTTAAAACATGGCTACAGACGACCAATGGGGTGGGAGAAGTAAATAACATAATACTGCAATAATAACGTAAGTTAGGGAAAAAAAAATGTAAAGTGGATGTAAACCCAAAACATTTTTATTTATTTTTTGATGTCACAATGTAGAGTATAAGATTTCCTATCATCTCTGCCCAGTCTTGCCACACAGAGTTAACCCAGCTCTGAGCAATCCTCTTTTATTGTTCAGTGAAAATTAATAGACTTCCAGATAAAAACCTGTCTAAATAAAAAGTCTGTTTCTCTCTTCTTGCTTTGAGTGAGAGGTTATTTACATATCTAGCTAGGACATGTTTATCATATGTTTATCATAATATGAGGTGATCCAAAGTTCATTGTATAATACCAGGATGTGTTATGTGGGTGAGAGGTGGATTTCTCACTTTTTATACTTTGGATCACCTCATAATATGATTAACATAACATATATGATAAACATGTCCAAGTTAGATATGTAAACAACCTGTCACTCAAAGCAAGAAGAGAGAAAACAGACTTTTTATTTAGACAGGTTATTATCTGGAAGTCTATTCATTTTCACTGAACAATAAAAGAGGGTTGCTCAGAGCTGCATTAACTCGGTGTGATAAGACTGGGCACAGATGATAGGAAATATTATACTCTACATTGTGACATAAAAAATAAATAAATTTGGGTTTACATCCACTTTAAGGTTACCCCTAAACACACCCACATCCAGCAAAGATCAGCGCTTGCCGACAAAGGCTGCAACCCCCGCTGCCAATGTGGGGGGTTGTTACATAATACTTTCACCAATGGGTGGGGGTTAAATAAAACTGCCACTGACCACTAGTGAAGGGGGGAATAAATAATCCTGCTACTAACCATTAGTGCAAGAGGAGATGAACAGCACTACCAGTGACCACCAATGTTGGGAGGGTTACTAGTACTGCCACTCACATCAATGCTGGGGGTCATTATTGCAGCATTTGACACCACTGTGGGGCTTATTGCGGACACTGGCACTAATGCTGATGTGTTATTATTGTATCCGCTGACATCAATGCTGGGGCTTTTTGCAGCAACTGGTATTGACACCAATGCTAGGGGTTATAAAGCCTGCCACTGACACCAACGATCAGGCTTATTTTACTTTTATATGTGCATTGTGATACACTGCAACAAATGTAGCAGGATGCATTACAGCCCAATTCTTTTTAGTAGGCTTCAAAACTCGATGCCTTGCGCCTTAATACATGTAAACACACTGTCACTGTGCAACAGTGTTCCACCCATAAATGAAACTTCTGCGGATCGCATTCCCCCCCGGTGCCACCTTTGGCACCTTTTTAGGGGGAGGGGGGGAGCAGATACCTGTCAAATCCAGGTATCTGTTCCCACTTCCGGGGAGAGAACTACGTAATGTCCAGCCCACCCACCACCTACTGGGAGACACACAGGTCCCAGAAGACAGCAAGGACCATTACGAAAATGCAGCGCGACTTGTGCATGCGCAGTTGGAAACAGGCTGTGAAGATGTAAGGCTTCAATTCCTGTTTCCCTTAGTAATGATGCTGGAGTCCTGCTGCTGCATCTATTGACACAGACACTGGATTTGATTGACACCAGTTGGAGCCAATGGCTGCGCTGCTATCAATCTATCCAATGAGGACCCGAGACTACATTAAGGTGAAAAAACTGAAGGGTTTACAATCCCTTAAAATCGTTTTTGTCACTGACTGTGTCTATTTAAAATACAGGAACTCATTGTTTTGACTGATTGCTCCCAATTAATTTTATTTTTTTAAATAGTTTGCATTCCCAAACCTATAGCGTATAAACTTTTCTTTTTACTGTTGGGGCATGGAAAGAGTTGGAAGATTTCCCAAGTCCCCACACTCAAGTTGGGAACCACTGATAAGGACAGTAAGAAATTATGAAATATTAAGCTGGTCATACACTACACAATCTGATTATGCAATCTCCTTTAGATCTACCATCAACTATGTTGTGGAAGGGCCTGGCTGATTTGTCCTCATTTTACATAGTCATGGTAACTCTAAAGGAGATTGCATGGAGATTGTACAATCAGATTGTACAGTGCATGGCCAGCTTTAGACAGCTGACAACTTTTGGATTTTCTCTCACTTTCGGAGCTTATTCATAATAGCATGTTGTAGTAATTTGCACGTGGCATCTCAACACACCTGCATTCCAGTATACTGACCAGATTTGCAGCAGGTCTAGTTGTTGATCTGCTTTGGTGCGTTGGCAGCCCGTTCTCATTAATAGGCTGTCTTCACACAACACACTTTAATGTGTAACATAGAGTGCATGTGTTAAACGCACCGCAGGGGACTCTCCTGGTGTAAATGAACCCAGTTTTCTTAGTGACAGAGGTTGTTCTGAAAGAGAAGAGAAAATGTATGTGTCCAGTAATGACACAGACAATTGTAAGAATTCGAAAAGGATTCTAATCGCTCATTAGTCTATCCAAAACAAACAAAAACAGTTTGGGCTTTAAATGCATGTTTAAGCTTAATTGAACTTTCAGCCTTAAACCTGCTTAATACATTCCAGGTGCATCAAAACAAAAGATGTTTATAATCTTTACGTTTTTTACTTTCTTACCCCTCGTTCACATTGGAGCGACTTGTCAAATCGCATCCTATTGCCAAAAATCGCACTGTGCGCCGCCGATTTTGCGGTGCTGCATTGTTTTGAAAAAGTTGTTTGTGGGTGTGACTTGCATAGACATCTGTGCATTAAGCCTTATACATCGTACACACGATCCGATTATCAGATAAAAATCACTTTCAGATAGATCGTTCGATAATCTGATCGTTAGTACACAGCTTTCGACAGCCGATCACGACAGTCCGTCCAACAAAATCCGAAGGAACAAACACAAAAACTTTGTTTGGACGACAGCCCAGCCGCGTCCGTTAAAAATCGATAGACAAACACCACGCATGCTCAGAAACACGAAAATAAACCAGAAGGACACGGGGGTCACACGTATTTGACAACATTTCAGGTACATAGCTACGCACACCGGAACGTTTTTCCAGAATCGTACGACAAAAATCGTACTTTTAGCAGAGCACATTTTGCACTGTTGTATTCGATATTAGTTTTATGCAACAAAATGCGAATGATACGTGTTACGATAATCGGATCATGTGTACGAGGCATTACAGATCTCTTCCAAGTCCCACTGACATGTGGCTTTGAAATCGTGCGATTTCAGATGAAGTAGCACAATTTCAAAACAGCAGTCAATGTGGGCTTAAGCAGCTATTATCTGGATAGAAAAGCCTGTCTCCTGCCACCAGTAGCAGAATCTGACCTGGTTTCTGTGCAGAGGTTCGATCTGACTCTGACCTGGTTTCTCTGCAGAGGTTCGATCTGACTCTGACCTGGTTTCTCTGCAGAGGTTCGATCTGACTCTGACCTGGTTTCTCTGCAGAGGTTCGATCTGACTCTGACCTGGTTTCTCTGCAGAGGTTCGATCTGACTCTGACCTGGTTTCTCTGCAGAGGTTCGATCTGACTCTGACCTGGTTTCTCTGCAGAGGTTCGATCTGACTCTGACCTGGTTTCTCTGCAGAGGTTCGATCTGACTCTGACCTGGTTTCTCTGCAGAGGTTCGATCTGACTCTGACCTGGTTTCTCTGCAGAGGTTCGATCTGACTCTGACCTGGTTTCTCTGCAGAGGTTCGATCTGACTCTGACCTGGTTTCTCTGCAGAGGTTCGATCTGACTCTGACCTGGTTTCTCTGCAGAGGTTCGATCTGACGCTGACCTGGTTTCTCTGCAGAGGTTCGATCTGACTCTGACCTGGTTTCTCTGCAGAGGTTCGATCTGACGCTGACCTGGTTTCTCTGCAGAGGTTCGATCTGACTCTGACCTGGTTTCTCCAGAGGTTCGTTGCCGCTGACCTGGTTTCTCTGCAGAGGTTCGATCTGACGCTGACCTGGTTTCTCTGCAGAGGTTTGATCTGACGCTGACCTGGTTTCTCTGCAGAGGTTCGATCTGACGCTGACCTGGTTTCTCTGCAGAGGTTCGAACTGACTCTAACCTGGTTTCTCTGCAGAGGTTCGATCTGACTCTGACCTGGTTTCTCTGCAGAGGTTCGATCTGACTCTGACCTGGTTTCTCTGCAGAGGTTCGATCTGACGCTGACCTGGTTTCTCTGCAGAGGTTCGATCTGACTCTGACCTGGTTTCTGTGCAGAGGTTCGATCTGACGCTGACCTGGTTTCTGTGCAGAGGTTCGATCTGACGCTGACCTGGTTTCTGTGCAGAGGTTTGATCTGACTCTGACCTGGTTTCTGTGCAGAGGTTTGATCTGACGCTGACCTGGTTTCTCTGCAGAGGTTCGAACTGACTCTAACCTGGTTTCTCTGCAGAGGTTCGATCTGACTCTGACCTGGGTTCTCTGCAGAGGTTCAATCTGACGCTGACCTGGTTTCTCTGCAGAGGTTCGATCTGACTCTGGCCTGGTTTCTCTGCAGAGGTTCGATCTGCCGCTGACCTGGTTTCTCTGCAGAGGTTCGATCTGACTCTGACCTGGTTTCTCTGCAGAGGTTCGATCGGACGCTGACCTGGTTTCTCTGCAGAGGTTCGATCGGACTCTGACCTGGTTTCTCTGCAGAGGTTCGATCGGACTCTGACCTGGTTTCTCTGCAGAGGTTCGATCGGACTCTGACCTGGTTTCTCTGCAGAGGTTCGATCGGACTCTGACCTGGTTTCTCTGCAGAGGTTCGATCTGACCCCTGCTCAATCAGACCTAGAGCTCTGCAATCAACCTTGTGCTCCTTCCTGATTGGAGATTTCTGGCTCTGATTCAGCAGGGGAACATCAGACATCTGCAGAGAGACCACTGGTTACATATAGAGAGCAAGGTTCCCATCCCACAGCATTCTGGCAAATATAGCTGCTTTAGAAAGAAATCAAATTGTAATGCCCCGTACACACGATCACTTTTTGTGATGAAAAAAAATGACATTTTTAAAAATGTCATTTAAAATGATGGTGTGTGGGCAAAATGTCATTTTATGTCTTCTGAAAAATGACCAAAAAAAAATTCGAACATGCTCGAATTTTTTATGTCATTTTTCAAAATGTCATTTTTTGTGTCATAAAAAATGATGGTGTGTGTGCAAAACTACGTAAAAAATTACGTTTTAAACCTGCACATGCCCAGAAGCAAGTTAGGAGACGGGAGGTAAAACTACCATTCATAATGGAGATCGCACATTCATCACGCTGTAACAGACAAAAAAGCACGAATCGTCTTTTACTAACAAGTAACCAGCTAAAAGCAGCCTCAAGGCAAATAGAACTTCCCCTTTAGAGTGCCATCACTTTGTTCATCATTTTCCAAAAATGATGGTGTGTACGCAACGTCATTTTTGAAAATGAAGTTTGAAAAATGTAGTTTTTTTTCATGAAGAAAAATGTAGTTTTTTTTCATCACAAAAAGTGATCGTGTGTACAGGGCGTAAGACATTGAACACCCTTTTGGTATGACCTACCTGGAATATATTTAGCTGGTTTCATGCTAAACTCCTACATATAAGTAAACTTGCTCCATAAGTGCCATTAGATGTGTTTTAGAAAACTCCTAATCATTTGGAAAACTTAAATTCAAAAATGGAACTTCCGCTTTAAAGAAAGGTGACCCCCTGACATGCCACATCTGGCATGTCATTTTTTTTGGGGGAGGGGGGCCCTCTTTCAGAAGTAAGTCACCTCTCCCCCATCCCTCTCTGCAACCAGTCCCAGATGATTGCTCCGCCAATCACAGTGCGCAGCACGGCGTGCGCATGCGCAGTGCATGCCCGGCTGCGAAGCCACAGCCGGGCACCCACAGTGACAATGCCGGCGGAGGGGGAGACAAGCGGGGCTTCATTCCTCCGCATCGCTGGACCCTGGGACAGGTAAGTGTCCGATTATTAAAAGTCAGCAGCTGCAGTATTTGTAGCTGCTGACTTTTGAATGTATTTATTTTTAGGCGGAACTCCCCTTTTAAACCATTTATATATACCTTAAAAAACTGTGCAACATAATTCCCATTCAAAAAACACTGCTACAGCCAGCAACCCAGATAGGGGTTCATGGAGGCTGGTATGTCACAACCACTAACTGTGTACCGCTTGTAGAAACTACAATTCCCATCATGCAATGGAGACTGTAGTTGTTCATTGGAGTGAAAGTGGTCGAGTGGCCCGATTGGTCTAGGGTGGTGATATTCCTAATAAAATGACACAATGACAGCGAGTGGGTCAGAATCCCGATCTGACCCACCCACCATCATTGCATAGTTAGATGTACAGAAGGCAATGCCTTTCATTGATGCAATGATAGTGGGCAGGTCAGACTGAGACTTCTGCGTTGTCCAAGTACAGCAAGCAGTGACATCATTATACACCTATATTTCAAAACACAAAGACATTTCTGAAATGAAAATACATTTATAGTAATGGAAATAATCTGCCTGGAGTTCAGTGCCGCTTTCCCGGACCGCACAACAGCCCATTCATTTGAATGGGCTTTTGTACCAATGGAAAAAACAGAGAAAATGTCCCTTTTCCAAACCACACAGTGCTAGGTGGGTCCCGGCACAGAAAAAACGCTGCAGTTTATAGTGCGTGGGGGTGCCATTAAGAATTAATCTCATCCCCACGCGTTTGTTAACAGCAGCGCATTTTTACATGCAGTCCCGCACCTGCATAGTGGGAATCTAGCCTATATGGATAGTTCAGTTGAGCTTTAAAGGGGAGGTTCACGTAAAAAAAAAATTAACCTTGCATTTAGGCTATTATTTTATTGAGAATCTGCAGTTTTGTTAAATAATACTTGAGGTACATACCGTTTTCCATACGTATGTTCAGCGCGGCTTCTGGGTATGATGGTCGGGGTTGGGCGTTCCTAATTGATTGACAGCATCCTGACCGACGCATACAGCGCGCCACGAGTAGCCGAAAGAAGCCGAACGTTGGTGCGCAGACGCCGTACAGAGCCGCACCGATGTTCGGTTTCTTTCGGCTACTCGTGACGCGCTGAATGCGTCGGTCAGGATGCTGTCAATCAATTAGGAACGCCCAACCCCGACCATTATAACACCGGAAGCCGCGGTGAACATATGTATGGAAAACGGTATGTAGCGCAAGTATTTTTTAACAAAAACTGCCGATTCTCATTAAAATTAATAGCCTAAATGCAAGGTTAACATTTTTTTTACGTGAACCCCCCCCCCCCTTTAAATATAATATCCCAGTTCAAAACCTGAAGCTGACAAGACACAGAGCAAAATGTTGGTCATTCCTGATGAACCACCTGAAGTCTAAGTGGGTGGCCCTGTTGGCCACCTCCCCCGAGATGTTCCACTACTGAAAAATTAAAGGAGCTGAGCAAAAAAAACGTCTCCTGAAAAGCGCCGCATCCAATCAGATACAAGGCACTGTTTGGGTAATGTGACAGCAGGTGGGGCCAACTGGCAAAATACAAGGGCTGCCGTGGTGCATCCAACCTGTGTAGAGTGGATGGAAGAACGGATCCCTTTCGCCCGTAGGGTACTTGTGTTGGCCAGCTTTAGTTTCTACAATATTCACCGGTAATATTGGGAAGGGAATAGGCGAACATAGAAAAGTCTAGGATGTACTTGGGTAAGAGCTCTCGGATTAGACCCCTGGGGGTATTGCATAGGAAGTAATGTAATGTCTCTTTAGTGACGGGCTTGTACCAGGCCTGTCTCTCTGGGAACTGGATGTACGGTGGGGCATTGATGGCCTCCAGAACTGAGTTGGCATCCTCCCTCAGCCTCTCATAAGATCCTATGAAGTCATAGGTGACAGCACAGGGCTGGCACAGGTTATAGATGGGCATCCAGTGCTCATTCATCTTCTCCACATCCTCATCCAGCAGGTAGCGGAGGAACTCGGAGAAGGTGACATCTTCCCCCTGGGATGTGCCAGGCTTCTCCCGGTACCTCCTGACAATCTCCATGCCATACTTCTGCTGGTAATCTTTAATTTCCCCAAACTTATTGCGGTAGGCGGACAGAAGCCTCTCCATGGGCTCCCGGACAAACAAGAACTTGTAGTAATGTCGCAGACGGTAGGTGGCCTCGTCCTCCGAGAGGTCAGACAGGAAGGTCAGGTCGCTCTTGTGGTCCATCTTCAGCTTGACGTCCACGTTCTCCAGGTGACCATCCAGCACCTTGAGGACCCTCTTCCAGTTGGAGCATGCCACTTTGGGCACATAGCAGTAGAGGAACTTGTACTTGTCATTGACAATGATGTGTTTGAGTAGGGTCCGGCGCTGGCCCGGGGGAAGGTCCCAGGGACTGTGGGGCATATTCTTCTGGCCACAGATGCCACTCATCGTCCGGTTACGGATGTCCCGTAGGATCTCATAGTCCAAGTCCTCTGCCCGGTGTACCTCACCCCGGCTGTGTGAGCGCCATGCCAGGTCCCCCCGGGGGGGAGGGGTCTTCACATCTGCCAGGATGCCCCTCTCAATCATCAGCAGTAACCCACAGGAGGCCACGATCACCCCAAACATTAGCATGGAGGGCAGCATGGTGCTGGGGGCCCGGGGCCTGGATAGGGGGTGAGAGGGGATCCGTCTCAGGGTGGGGGAGCCGCCGCTATAGGTGCCCGCGGTTCCCATCTGGAAGTGCTCAGGGAGCTGGTAGAGGGGGTGAGGGAACATGGCACGGCTAGTGCTGGGCTCTCCGCTCTGCCCCCGGGATGCCGCTCCGCTTTCCCCGCATTCTTCTCAGCCTCAGCAGCGGCCCGTCATCTTCCCTGCCAGCACGGCAACATACCGAGGGAGGGAACAACACCGGGGGGTCACACAACGTTCTCAATCAGCGGCGCCGTTCTATCTGCATCTCCCGGAGGAGCGGAGACTTTATACAGAGAGGCCCGAAGAGACGTCACAGTCACGTGACCGCGCCCAGGCAAAGGGGGGCTGTGAGGGGAGCGTCAGGACATGTCACATATTGTCGGTTCTCCTCATAGACAACAAATACCGGCCGGCAGGGGAATAAATACCTCATGCAAACTAAGGGGGGGAACAGAGGTTCAAAGAAGTGTCAGTACACCGTTATCTGCTAAAATTCAGCCTTTATTAGCCGCTAAACAGGTCACTGCTATTAAAAAGGTGATAATAGCCTCGCAACCATTATAAATGGAGCGGTACCCCCGAAGGGGCTGCTGCTTGACATGTTGTGGTCAGTCTGTCACCCTCTCCAGCCAGGCACACAATCTTCAGTCACTTCTTAGACAGAAAACAGTCCATGCATTTTGTTTTTTGTTATAAGTGTAGTGCTACCCCCTCAGGATGCATCTTCTAACGTCCGCAAGATCCGCATCTGTTTTTTCGGACGGAAGAATGTCCTATTTTTCTTCCGTCCGGTGGAAAGGATCGGATGCAAATGGACAGACGGTCCGTTTCCATCCGATTCCCCATAGGGGAGAGCGGAGGAGAGACAGGGCGGTTCCTGCAGAGACCCCCTGCTGAGCTGACGGACATACGGAGCGGACCGAAAAACAGACCGCTCCATGTGAAAGAGGCCTAAGTCACTAACACCGTCGGATCTAAGTTGTAATGTTACGCTGGCCGCTAGGTGGCGTTCCCTGTCGATTTCAGAGTCGAATATGCAAATGATGGTGATACGCCGATTCCCGAAAGAAGTTGCGCGCCATCGACGTAGTTTGCGTACGTGTAAGGTTACCCCTGCGATATGAGGGATAACCTTGCGTAGGTCCGGCGTAAGCCATGTTAAGTATGGACGTCGGGACAGCGTCGTGTTTTTTCGTCGTTTACGTAACTCAACGCTTATAGGGCTGTGTGTTAATTACGTTGCCGTCGAAATCAATGTTTTTGCGTCATACTATGGAGCATGCGCAGTGGGCTACGTTTAGGGCCAGCGCACGTGCACTTCGTTCGGCGTGGGCTCGCGCTTAATTTAAATACAGCACGCCCCCCTCCTTCCTTATTTGAATTACACGACCTTACACCGTCCTATTTACGCTACGCCGACGCACGTTACGGAGCAAGTGCTTTGAGAATACAGCACTTGCCCATAAAAAGTGCGGAGGCATAGCGTAAATGGGTTACGCTACGCACAAAAAGCGGAGATCTACGAGAATCTGGCACGATGTGTCTAGGGAAATTGATGGTAGCAACTTGTGAGAGAAGTAACGGAATGTCCAAGCCAAGAGTTGATGTTTTCTCCGTGCTTTATTTTCAGTTTAACATCCACCAACAATCTTCACTTGAGGTAGACAGGGTAGGTTGGTGAAGAGAATAACTTTGCAGAGTCAGGCTATGCATAACGGACAGAAGCAATCCTGCTTCTAGAGTATATTCTTTTCTCCCGTCGCCGCCCCTCGGCAACTTAGTTGCTCTGAGCCATGAGAGCCCAGAGTAGGGAACTCGGCGTAGCACAGGCCCCGGCCAGGTAGGCCATAATGGTGGGGCCCGTGACGTGGGCACACCCCGAAGGTGGGTGCCGCACCTGAAACCAGGAACCCGCAAAGAACCCCGAAAAATGGCGTCTGCCACAGATATATGTCTGACACATAAGTGCCTTCATGGGAAGGCCCCCCAATATCTATGCGAAAAACTAAAAGCTCACAATTCCAATCGCGTTCTGCGTTCCACCAACCAAAATCTGCTCCAGATACCCAAAGCCAGATACAAGTCCAAAGGAGAAAGGAGATTTGCAAGTCCAAGGCCCCAGACTATGGAACGCATACCTCCCAACCCAGATTGCATTCCCGCGAATAGGGCAGGACTTCTGCGATTCCGCGACTACCTGTCCCCCCCCCCCCCCCGCGATTACCGTGATTCTGCCAACAGCTTTGATCTGCCAACCCCCCCGCTCAACAACTGTGATCTAACCCCCCGCAACAACTCAGATTGAACCCCCCGCTCAACAACTTAGATCAAACCCCCACGCAACAACCTTACTCTGTGGATCTGCGAACCACCCCCGCTCAACAACTCTAATCCGCAAAACCCCCCCCCTGCTTAACAACTTTGATCTGCGAACCCCCCCTGCTCAACAACTTCGATCCGTGCCCCCCCCCGCTCAACAACTCCGAACTGCGGAACCCCCCCCCCCCCAACTCCGATCCGCGAAACCCAACACCCAACCCCCCCCCCCCGCTTAACAAGGTGTCCCTCATTCCCAGCTAAAAAAGAAAGTTGGGAGGCATGGGAACGCTTTACCAACCAGCATTTGGTTGGAGGAGAACCACCTGGTCTTCAGAAGAAAGATAAAAACTCATCTCTTTTGATTACAAAGGAGAAAGGAACAACAAGCGCCCAGAGGTGATTTAGTTTGCATGTGCTGCGCTATATACGTTTTTCACTTCACTTCACTTCATATACCCTCCCCCAGCATGCCCGCGAGGGAAACACTCCTCCAATTGGCTGCCTGAATGCCTCTGGCGCCACCTGCCGCCCAGAGATTTGCATTCCTGGAGCACAGAATAACCTACAGGATAATTCAGGGCTGACAACAGCCCAATTTAACACAAATCAACCTGGGTGAGAGCAAATAAGTCTCTCACCCCACTAAATTTATAAATAGCTTCCCTTCTAAAAGTAAGGGGGCGCTACATAAGTGTAGCACTACCCCCGAAGGAGCTGCTGGTTTGTTTTGGGTGGTATGTTACCTCTATTCCTCCGCCGTCTAGGGTGTATGATGACAGCTGAGAAGAATTGCAATGTCCACACTTGAGGTGCTTTATTACCCAACGTGGTAAAATAATAAAAGTAGTAGTAGTAGAAGAGGTATGAAAGGATAGTAAGTAGTATGTTCAGGCATATAACTTTGTGCGGAAACAATCCTGCTTCCAGCGATAAAACTAGTCTAGAGTCAGAGTGGCTGTTGTGCTCCTGGATAGGCCTCTCTCACCAGCCTAGCAGCCAGAGTGTCACACGGAACTTTAGCAAAGTCTCTGCCACAGACCATCCCAAAGGTGGAGATGTATCCTGAATCCTTCTCAACACAGGATTAAGCACCCGGATCTCTCCGGATAAATTCAGAACTGACAGGCGACCATCATTCAGCCTTTCAGCAATGGTGCATCCTTCGATGAAGTTTAAGGCCTCTCCTGAGATACCAGCCTCGTGCTCGGTACTCCCCCAGACAGGTTCTTCATTGGGCGGCTTCCTTCCTCAGAACGGACAGCACAGGACCACTCCGCAACTGCAGACACGGTAGATCACAACCCTGGACCAACATGGTCACAGAGTCAGGAACACTTGAACACCCCCGGCCATGAGGGCCACACACGGAGGTCGGTGGGACGACAGACCAGCGATCAACGATCGCAAACTAATGACGTCTGTCCCTTAAGTACTCTCCCCCACCATACACAGCCAGGCGATCAACCCCCACTGATTGGCTGCTGAGGAAAAACACCCAACACGCCCTAACTCGACTGCTGCCACCCTCGGCCTGGGGTGGTACAGGCACCCCAGGCAGCAATAGTGGTCACTCACAGTACAACCATGGCTGGAGCAGAGGCCCAAATTTGACATAAATAACACGGTCAGAGGCAACTTAATCTCTGACCACCCTCTAAATTTAAGGCAGCACCAGCAATGAAAGTAGCAGGGTGCTACACAAGTATTAGGGAAATTCGACTTGGATGGGGTTAGGGTTGCCATCTGTCCAGGATTCATCCGGACAGTCCGGGTTTTGAATCATGTGTCCGGGTTTCAGGCAGACTGAAACCCAGACACATTATTCAGATCGAACTGTGGCTCCTCAGGTAACCAAGATAGTCACACATAAATCTGTTGCCATCCGGGAGCTGCGGGCAGCTGTCTGGGGGCAGAGCAATTATGTCAGAAAGAGCAATTTGGCCACACCCACTGCTCTGTGGCACGCTATGCGCACCACATCACTACACTCCTTGTTTGGCTTTAAACGCTTGCTGACCAGCCACCGCAGTTATACTCCGGCAGGCCGGCTGCGCAAGATCACATAGCGTCATCTTGCGATTCAGCCCCTGGCCCTGACACGCGTGCATGGCGGGCGCGATCACCGCCGGGGGCACCCGCGATCGCTCGTTACAGAGCGAGAAGCGGGAGTTGTGTGTGTAAACTCCCGGTCCTGTCAGGGGGAGAAATGCCTGATCGTCTGTTCATACAATATATGAACAGCGATCTGTCATTTCCCCAAGTCAGTCCCACCCCCCCCCCTTCAGTTAGAACACACAGGGAACCCCTTCCTCGCCCCCTAGTGTTAACCCCCTTCCCTGCCAGTGGCATTTTTATAGTAATCAATGCATTTTTATAGAACTGATCGCTATAAAAATGCCAACGGTCCCAACAATGTGTCCAAAGTGTCCACCATAAGGTCGCAGTACCGATAAAAATCGCTGATCGCCGCCATTACTAGTAAAAAAATAATATTAATTAAAATGCCATAAAACTATGCCCTATTTTGTAGACGCTATACCTTTTGCGCAAACCAATCAATAAACGCTTATTGCGTTTTTTACGAAAAATAGGTAGAAGAATACATATCGGCCTAAACTGAGGAAAAAAATATATTTTTTATATATTTTTGGGGATATTTATTATAGAAAAAATTAAAAAATATTTTTCTTTTTCAAAATTGTCACTCTATTTTTGTTTATAGTGCAAAAAATAAATATCGCAGAGGTGGTCAAATGCCACCAAAAGAAAGCTCTATTTGTGGTAAAAAAAAAAAAAAGGGCGCCAATTTTGTTTGGGAGTCATGTCGCAGGACCGCGCAATTGTCAGGTAAAAAGCGACGCAGTGCCGAATCGCAAAAAGTGGTCCGGTCATTGACCAGCAATATGGTCCGGGGCTGAAGTTGTTAAGAAAAGGTGGCGACCCTAGATGGGGTAGATATGACATGCCTAGTTGATCAAAAAGACAATGTAGGGACTGAAACCGATATACATCTTCCAGTGTATACAACTTCCTATGGTACATACTTGCTTGCAGATTATCACTCCCAGGACCAGCTATATACACAGGCCTGACAGTGTCTCAGCAAGATCCAAAGCAAATGCTCTTTGCAGGCAGGGACCGCAGGACCTCTTTGGTGTAGAAAACATGAAGATACTGTAGTCCCAATGCTAGCTGTCCCACATGGCTGATCCCAGCTCCAAATCTTCAGCTCCTGGCTGCAGCTGCCTCTCTCAACTGCCCATAAAACCACAGTCCACTCAACCCAGACTGCACTCTCCCAGTCTTCTCAGGCGTGCCTCCCTAGTCCTCCTGACTGCGACCTGTTTTTCCTCCCTGGAGACTTGCCTGCCAGTACTCTCCTTGCTCCCATGCCTCCTGTTCAAGACACTTCCTTATGTTGTTAGAAGGTCCTGTCCACACCTGAGCCCAGGCCCAAGAACACCACGCCCCGCCCCCCCAGACAGGGGAGCTCCCTCCAAGACCACAACAGACTAACACTCCATCTCCATTTTCCACTAAATTTCAACTCTTCCCCAGCTGGGCTGACCCTGAATATTTAAGGAGGCCTGCCCCCTGCCAGCCAAACCTGAACTTTACCTTGACTATGTAGCGCCCCCTTACTTTCAGTATGGTCACACACTACGCTAAAGTTAGCTAGAATGAATTGTCATGTACCATTCTTATGTTTTTTTTTCCCAATAAAGACCAACCTTGTTGTTAAAAAAAATAAAATAAAAATAAAAGTTAGCTAGAATGGGAGAGCTACGTTGCTCCATTTCGTAATTTATTTAAATTATGACCCCTGTTGGTCCAGGAGACCTTTCTGGACCGATCTGCATTCTAGGGATGTGGTATCATCTCCGGCCAGCAGTTGGCACCAGCGGGGTTTCTGGCAGAGCAAGTCTTCCCCAGCAGCCAATTAGAGGAGTTCTTCCCTCGCAGGGCATGCTGGGGAGGGGAATATCTGTGACAGGTGTCATGTGTTCTAAAATCTTCGCGGAGTCCCGATGCTGGGTGCGACATCCACCTTCAGGGTGTGCGCACCTGTGGGCCCACCCGGTGTGGCCCTCCTGGCCAAGCTTGTAGGCTTCATTGAGCCTCAACCAGAGGCGAAAGAGGACCCCAGTGACCTACTGGGTTCCAGGTTCCATTGAAACGGATCTCAGGCTGAGTGCCGCACTAATCGGGGATCTGGTGACCGGGATGTTACAGGTACGCACTACTGTCTCCCGGTGACCCGGGCTGGAGTCCATTGGAAGGATTCGACCCTATATTTATCCATTACGGACCGCTGTTACCAAGGGCTGGATTGTATACATGTGCAGACTAGAATATTTTGTTTCGTTTTTTCGTTTTCGTTTGGAAAATAAATTTATTTAGTTAGTTACTCCCGAAAATCATTTTGATTTATGTCGTTTTCGTCGGGAAAGTTTTCGTCCGAAAACAACGATTTTCGATGCTTTGTCGAATTTGTCGTTCAATTCGACAAAGCATCAAAAATCAGCGTTCTGAATACAGTGAATAGGTAGAAATTGAACGACGAAAATTTAACAATTTTCGATGCTTTGTCGAATATTCGTCGTTCAATTCCTACCTATATTCACTGTATTCACTGTCTACAGTGAATAGGTAGGAATTGAACGATGAAAATTCGACAAAGCATCGAAAATCGTCAAATTTTCGTCATTTAATTTCTACCTATTCACTGTATTCAGAACGACGATTTTCGATGCTTTGTCGAATTGAACAACGAAAATTCGACAAAACATCTAAAATCGTCGGATCTGAACGAAAACGAAAATAAAGCATTTTTTATGTCGGATCTTTCGGTTTTTGTTTCTTGCGCTTTCGTTTTCGTTCGTTAAAACGATAGCGAAAATACCCCATTTTCGGACGAAAATGCATTCTAACGAAAACGAATGCACATGTCTACTGGATTGCCCATTCAAATCCAGGCCTGACACTGCAAGTTCTTCCCTTTACTCTCATCAACCTTTTCTCTCCTAACTGAAGTTGATGTTGGCTATGTTGGCCTGGGAATAAAGCCTTGGAAAAGTTTATTGAATGTCTGGACCTCCGCTCACTACTTTGTTCATGCATCACACCCCTAGACAACGCTAGAGCTACGTAATGTGCCGGACCCAACAATCAACCAGCGGCTCCTTCGGGGGTAGCGCTACAACTACAGAAAACATGACTACTGTAGCAGCCTAACAACACTAAAGGGGGCTACATTAATAAAATACAAAACATATGACCCCTCTAAACACAATCCTTAGAAATCCACCCACAGCATTATGATATAACAAATTTAACCTAGGGGGCCGACAATGGTACTGGTACCATCTGAGCCTCAAAATATAACATACAGAGATCTGATTATCACAATATACACTGTGGAAAAGTTCTAGATCTCAACACGTTTTGCTGAATGCTTCCACACAAGGGAGGGGTTTTGTAATGGAGAATAAGGAAAAAGAGTCAAACATCTCATAAAGCACATACAGTGCGGAAAATAAGTATTTGAACACCCTGCTATTTTGCAAGTTCTCCCACTTGGAAATCATGGAGGGGTCTGAAATTGTCATTGTAGGTGCATGTCCACTGTGAGAGACATAATCAAAAAAAAAACATTCCAGAAATCACAATGTATGATTTTTTTAACTATTTATTTGTATGATACAGCTGCAAATAAGTATTTGAACACCTGAGAAAATCAATGTTAATATTTGGTACAGTAGCCTTTGTTTGCAATTACAGAGGTCAAACGTTTCTTGTAGTTTTTCACCAGGTTTGCACACACTGGAGGAGGGATTTTGGCCCACTCCTCCACACAGATCTTCTCTAGATCAGTCAGGTTTCTGGGCTGTCGCTGAGAAACACGGAGTTTGAGCTTCCTCCAAAGATTCTGTATTGGGTTTAGGTCTGGAGACTGGCTAGGCCACGCCAGAACCTTGATATGCTTCTTACAGAGCCACTCCTTGGTTATCCTGGCTGTGTGCTTCGGGTCATTGTCATGTTGGAAGACCCAGCCTCGACCCATCTTCAAAGCTCTAACTGAGGGAAGGAGGTTGTTGCCCAAAATCTCGCAATACATGGCCCTGGTCATCCTCTCCTTAATTCAGTGCAGTCGCCCTGTCCCATGTGCAGAAAAACACCCCCAAAGCATGATGCTACCACCCCCATGCTTCACAGTAGGGATGGTGTTCTTGGGATGGTACTCATCATTATTCTTCCTCCAAACACGGTTAGTGGAATTATGACCAAAAAGTTCTATTTTGGTCTCATCTGACCACATGACTTTCTCCCATGACTCCTCTGGATCATCCAAATGGTCATTGGCAAACTTAAGACGGGCCTTGACATGTGCTGGTTTAAGCAGGGGAACCTTCCGTGCCATGCATGATTTCAAACCATGACGTCTTGGTGTATTACCAACAGTAACCTTGGAAACGGTGGTCCCAGCTCTTTTCAGGTCATTGATTAGCTCCTCCCGTGTAGTCCTGGGCTGATTTCTCACCTTTCTTATGATCATTGAGACCCCACAAGGTGAGATTTTGCATGGAGCCCCAGTCCGAGGGAGATTGACAGTCATGTTTAGCTTCTTCCATTTTCTAATGATTGCTCCAACAGTGGATCTTTTTTCACCAAGCTGCTTGGCAATTTCCCCGTAGCCCTTTCCAGCCTTGTGGAGGTGCACAATTTTGTCTCTAGTGTCTTTGGACAGCTCTTTGGTCTTGGCCATGTTAGTAGTTGGATTCTTACTGATTGTATGGGGTGGACAGGTGTCTTTATGCAGCTAATGACCTCAAACAGGTGCATCTAATTTAGGATAATACATGGAGTGGAGGTGGACATTTTAAAGGCAGACTAACAGGTCTTTGAGGGTCAGAATTCTAGCTGATAGACAGGTGTTCAAATACTTCTTTGCAGCTGTATCATACAAATAAATAGTTAAAAATTCATACATTGTGATTTCTGTAATTTTTTTTTTGGATTATGTCTCTCACAGTGGACATGCACCTACGATGACAATTTCAGACCCCTCCATGATTTCCAAGTGGGAGAACTTGCAAAATAGCAGGGTGTTCAAATACTTATTTTCCGCACTATAAACCGTTCATGGAAAAGGGACACCAAAAAACAGTGATAATGCCAGGAAATCAATACAGTATTCAAAAATAAATATACAAGGGGGCGTTCAAGTCAAACTTAGAATTTTACAGTTAAAAAAAGGGATGCTAGCGTGGCTGTACTACACACAGTGGTAAGGGGCAAGGGTGTCCTATTACTGAAAGGAGGCATGCATGTTCCGGGCCAGTCCAAAGACCATTAATCAAGATGGCAGACAAAAATGTTAATGGCATGGAAAAACTTCCACCACAGACTCACTGCCACCAAATACATTTCAAACAATTGCATCTGCAGGAAAAGTGATGGCAAGTGTTTTCTGGGACAAATGTGGCTTTATTCATATGGATTTTCTATTCCGTGGTGCCACTATCAACAGTTTTTTTTTTTCTATTGAAAAGCATGTGGCGTGCAAAACACAACCCAAAAACTTCACCCGGTGCAGGAAAAATGTGCACACACATAAAGAGTGACACAAAAAACTGTGACGGGTGCATCGTCAATTGGCCCTCCGAAAAGGGCCCAACCCTGATCCCCCGGGGCGTTAGGCTCCTGACAGGGACTGAGGTATCTTTGGTCAATGCAGCCGAAGCCACATGAACCCAAATAGGCCCATGTAGCCAAAGCCAACACGGACCCAATATAATAGGTAATAGTAGCCACACAGGCTTTGTCTCACCACACAAAGATCACTCCCCAGACTATTCACACAGGTCTGGTTCCAGGTTGGAGCATATCTGTTAGCATGCTGGGAGTTTTTGTAGAGGACCTAACGAGCCCACCTGATACAGCTGGGCTCATCAAGTCCTCCCAGCTGGACTCCCAGCACTCCCCCTAGAGGTACAAACTGGCATTAAGCCTGAACCTAGGAGAAATATATACAGCATCTTGGATGCAACCAGGGGATTTAACCTGCCTACTGTCACAAAATATATATATATATATATATATATATATACACACACACACACACAAATAAAAAAATATATATAATTTTTTTATATAAATAAATAAAAAAAGGGGGGTTGCCATCCGGGGCCCTGGGGGCCTCCAAGGCCCCTTACATGTGTACTGCCTGTACACCCCTAATGGCGGCCATGCACAAGGCAGACCTGCAGGCGGCATTTTATAGTGTGGGGCGTGTACTAAACTCCCTGAGCCATAATTGGCCAAAGCCACCCTGGCTTTGGCCAATTATGGCTCTCAGTTTTTTGCAAGCTGTGATTGGCCAAGCATGCGGGTCATAGTGCATGCTTGGCCAATTATCAGCCAGCAATGCACTACAATGCCGTAACTCGAATTTGGCGCGAACGGCCCAAAACGTTCGTAATTCGACGAACGATCGAACATATGATGTTCTAGTCGAACATGAGTTTGGCGGGAATACGAAGCTCATCCCTAGTCATGATATACAAAGGGTGCAGGAGCATACATCTGCTGTAGAGGACAGAGTTAGTAATATTGAAGATACACTGGCCTTTATCTAACGTGACCTTAAGCCCAGATTCACACTGGGTACGATTTGCTTCGATTTGAGATGCGATTTCACATGTGAAATCGCATCTCAAATCGGCGGCATTTGCCAGCAATGACACCGTCCTAATCGGTGCGACGCCGCATCTGCGGTGCTGCACCGATTTCAAAAAGTAGTTCCTGTACTACTTTTTGCGATTTCGGACCGCGATTTACATTGACATCTGTGCAGAAACCCGCACAGATGTCTCCTAAATCGCGGCCGGATTCAGGACTGCCAGCGGGAGTGAAATCGTGCAAGTTCAGCTGAACTCGCACGGCTTCACTCCCGCAGCCCAGTGTGAACCAGGGCTAAAGCAGTCAAAAAACCATGCCAACCATATAGATGATCTTGAAAATAGGCGCTATAGAAATAATGTGAGGGTGTTCGGTCTCCCAGAGGGGAGAAATCCTACTGAATATATTGAGCAATAGCTGCTGAAGATATTTGATAAAACACTATTCTCATTATTTATTTCTGTTGAATGCGCACATCGGATACTGTTTGACCCCCTCCTCCTGAAAACATCCATGTCTCTTTATTGTAAAAAATGCTGCATTTTAGAGACAGAGATAACATTTTGACCCCGGCATGAACAAAGAGCAATATACTGTAGAAGAAAATGGCTCAAGAATTTCTTTCTATCCTGGTTATTCAGTGGAAGTGCAAAAAATGAGAGCTCAATGCACAGAGGTTAAAAAGCGACTCTGCACTTGTCAAATTCTATACACTATGCTATACCCGGCAAAACGTAGGATTACCGTCAAAGATGAAACAATTTTTTTTTTTGACAATCTCAAAGCCGGTATGTCTATCTCTAGGGTGTCTAGTTGATATGGTGTTTTCATTATTATGAACATTCTAGCTAAAAGTAGTGGGAAAACAATCTTTATTTATTTTCTCTGCTTTTTGCTTCTTCTCTTTTTGACACCATATTAAATGTAGTCAAAAAGAATGAGATGCTAGTTAAAGGGGTTGTAAAGGTAACATTTGTTTTCCCTAAATAGCTTCCTTTACCTTAGTGCAGTCCTCCTTCACTTACCTCATCCTTCAATTTTGCTTTTAAATGTCCTTATTTCTTCTGAGAAATCCTCACTTCCTGTTCTCCTGTCTGTAACTACACACAGTAATGTGAGGCTTTCTCCCTGGTTTGGAGAAAGCCTCTTGAGGGGGTCAGCAGGAGGGTCAGGACGCTATCTACTTTGCAGATAGAGAAAGGAGCTGTGTGTTAATGGGCATCCTGACACTCCTGCTCCCCCTCCCCCTTAAGAGGCTTTCTCCACACCAGGGAAAAAGTGTTTCATTACTGTGTGTAGTTACAGACAGAAGAACAAGAAGTGAGGATTTCTCAGAAGAAATAAGGACATTTAAAAGCAAAATGGAAGGATGAGGTAAGTAAAGGAGGACTGCACTAAGGTAAAGGAAGCTATTTAGGGAAAACAAATTTTACCTTTACAACCCCTTTAACTAGCATCTCATTCTTTTTGACTACATTTAATATGGTGTCAAAAAGAGAAGAAGCAAAAAGCAGAGAAAATAAATGAAGGAAGCTATTTAGGGAACATTTTTTACCTTTACAACCCCTTTAATAAACAAGCCTCTATATGTTTTTTTTTTTCCTCTGGGTAACTTCTGGTATTGTTGGCTGATGTTTAGCATTGGTTCTGAGCATGCGTGTTTTGTACTTTGGACTTTAGTTCGATGGACTTGTGTACACACGATCGGATTATCCTTCAGACATTAGATGTAGAAAAGTTTAAGAGCATGCACAGTGAACATTTGTCATTTGAAAAAGCAACAATTGTCCGATGGAGCATACAGACGGTCAGATTGTCCAATAAAACAGGTCCGTCGGACCGTTGGTGTCGAAAAGTCAGATCATGTGTATGGGCCACTAAAGGTTCGTTTTTATTAGATCAATTGATTTCTGTAAGCTAGAGCATTTAAATATCATTTACCTTGTTTTTCCTTTTGACCTCCAAAATACAGTAATCCAGGTTTGAAAATGCCATTTCCTTGTCTCTCCTCTTCTTGCTTTCCACCAGCATCTGAGCCGTTTTGCATGGTGGAAAGCAGAATGTGCTCACCCCCTCCCTATGACTACAGCCCTGCGTGAAGATGCTCTCTTATCCCTCACAGGCATGGAGGCTAAGCCTAATGGGAACTGTAGTTCTCATTAGGCTGTGATGTAGCAAGAATGAATGCGCACCGCAAACCAGGAAGTCAGTGAGAATAATGATTCAGGAGTCACAGGAGGTGAATAAAACAGCTCAATTTCAACAGGTATCAAACTAGTTATAATGCAAAACATTACTTTTTACTTTATCAGCTATTGTCAGACTTTAATTTAAGAGGAAAATATTTTTGTCTTTACAACCCCTTTAAGGCTTCATGTGCACGGAGCGTTTTTACAACCTCTCCTGAACGATTTAGGCTCCATGCACACTGGGTAGGGGATGAGCCGAACACCCCCGCGTTCGGTTCGCACCAGAACCGTCGAACAGACCGACCGTTCGCGCGAACATTTAGAACCCCATTGAAGTCTATGGGACTCGAACGTTCGAATTCAAAAACGATCATTTTAAAGACCAATATTCAAGTTATTGTTGGAAAACGTCTTTGAGAACCCGGGTCTTGCCCCAGGGAACATGTATCAATGGAAAAAAGTTTAAAGTTTTTAAAGTTTTTTTAGGAGCAGGACTCCTGAAAAAATTACTGTTTTTAAAACGTTTTTTTTCCATTGATACATGTTCCCTCGGGCAAGACCAAGGTTCTCAAAGACGTTTTCACAGGTATACTATAGACACCCAACAGGTACAATATTTAAAGGAATTTTTCTTTTTCTTTTTTTTTTTAGTTAAGCATCATTAAAATCACAGCTCCAGGATTTTATTGATGCTTAAATAAAAAAAAAAAAAATAATTCCTTTAAATATTGTACCTGCTGGGTGTCTATACCTGTGATAACGTCTTTAAATAGCACAATCACCTGCCTGCCAGTAAATTAGGAAGAACTGATCTAGCTAAGCTATACAGTGTATAAATATATGTACAACTCCTAGGGATGTATATATATTCTCTACACACTGTAAATTAAGCTAAACTGACTAGCCTGCCTGCTCTATCTAAAAAGACAATCTCACTGTCTCTCTGACTGCTCTCATTAACAAGCCGGAACACACTACACAAGGCCACCCAGCAGGCGGCCTTATATAGTGTGGGGCGTGTGCTAAAGCCCTGAGCCATAATTGGCCAAAGCCACCCAGGCTTTGGCCAATTATGGCTCTCCGTTTTTTGCGCGCTGTGATTGGCCAAGCATGCGGGACATACAGCATGCTTGGCCAATCATCAGCGCGCAATGCTGCAGTGAATTATGGGCTGTTTTGCGTCACTCGAATTTGGCGCGAACGACCGCTTTTGTTCGAATTTCGTCGAACGTACGAACAGATAATGTTCGAGTCGAACATACGTTCGTATCGTACGCAAAGCTCATCCCTAACACTGGGCTTAAAAAATTGTCTGTTCACTTTGGTGTAAAAAAAACGTTCGTTCATATAGAGAATTTTTTGTACAAAGTTTAGACGAGTTTAGGAGAGTTTTACGTTTTTTCTGCTAGTGAGCTCCAATCAGAAACGCGAATGAGAAGGTTTTTTTCTGCCTCTTAAAGGGGTTGTAAAGGTTTGTTTTTTATTTTCTAAATAGGTCCCTTTAAGCCAGTGCATTGTTGGTTCCCTAACCTTTTCCTTTGATTTCCCTTCTAAATGTTTTTCTTCTTTGTTTTCTTTGTCTGAATTTCTCACTTCCTGTTTCTCCTCAGTAAGCTGTTCAGGCTGACTAACCCCGAGCCAGAACAGCTAGGGTGATGGTGGAAAGCTTACTGAGGAGAAACAGGAGGTGAGAAATTCAGACAAAGAAAAAAAAACATTTAGAAGGGAAATCGAAGGAAAAGGGTAAGTGAACCAACAATGCACTGGCTTAAAGGAACCTATGTAGAAAATAAAAAACAAACCTTTACAACCCCTTTGGCGTTGATCTCAAAATATGCCTGTAAACGTCATAATGTGCTCGGTCACATAGGATAACATAGAGTTGCTTCTACTGGCAGAACACAAAACTTCTGTAGACGAAAAGTTTTTTTTTTTTTTTATGCCGGCGTGCATGGAGCCTTAACTTGACAGATAGTAACCCATGTTTAAAACGTCCGCGGCCCAAATTGGAACCAATTAGCCATTTTCCCTCCCCAATGTCATGCGACTCATTAGTGTTACAAGGTCTCAGGTGTTTATGGGGAGCAGGTGTGTTAAATTTGACTTTATCGCTCTCACTCTCATATACTGGTCATTGGAAGTTCAACATGGCACCTCATGGCAAAGAACTCTCTGAGGCTCTGAAAAAAAAACTTGCTCTAGGCCAGGGGTATGCAATTAGCGGACCTCCAACGGTTGCAGAACTACAAGTCCCATGAGGCACAGCAAGACTCTGACAGCCACATGCATAACACCCAGAGGCAGAGGCATGATGGGACTTGTAGTTTTGCAACATCTGGAGGTCCGCTAATTGCATATCCCTGCTCTAGGCTATAAGAAGGTTGCCAAGACCCTGAAATTGAGCTGCAGCTTGTTGGCCAAGACCAAGCAGTGGTTTAACAGGACAGGTTCTACTCAGAACAGGCCTTGCCATGGTTGACCAAAGAAATTGAGTGCACGTGCATAGCGCCATATCGAGAGGTTGTCTCTGGGAATTAGACATATGAATACTGCCAGCATTGATGCAGAGCAGAGGCTGAACTGGTGGGGGGTCAGCCTGTCAATGCTCAGACCATGCGCCGCACACTGCATGAAATCGGTCTGCATGGCTGTCATCCCAGAAGGAAGCCTTGTCTAAAGATAATGCACAAGAAAGCCTGCAAACAGTTTACATGTCCTGTGGTCTGATGAGGCCAAGATAAACTTATCTGGTTCAGATGGTATCAAGCGCGTGGAGCGGCAACCAGGTGAGGAGTACAAAGACAAGTGTGTCTTGCTTACAGTCAAGCATGGTGGTGGGAGTGTCATGGTCTGGGGCTGCATGACTGCTGCGGGCACTGGGGAGCTACAGTTCATTGAGGGAACCATCAATGCCAACATGTACTTGACATACTGAAGCAGAGCATGACCCCCTCCCTTCTGAGACTGGGCCGCAGGGCAGTATTCCAACATGATAACGACCCCAAACACACCTCCAAGACGACCACTGCCTTGCTAAAGAAGCTGAGGGTAAAGGTAATAGACTGGCCAAGCATGTCTCCAGATCTAAACCCTATTGAGCATCTGTGTGGTATCCTTAAACGGAAGGTGGAGGAGCGTAAGGTCTCTAACATCCACCAGCTCCATGATGTTGTCATGGAGTGGAAGATGACTCCAGTAGCAACCTGAGAAGCACTGGTGAACTCCATGCCCAAGAGGGTTAAGGCGGTGCTAGAAAATAATGGTGACCACACAAAATATTGACACTTCGGGCCCAATTTGGACATTTTCACTTAGTGGTGTACTCACTTTTGTTGCCAACGGTGTAGATATTAAATGGATGTGTGTTGAGGTATTTTGAGGGGACAGCAAATGTACACTGTTATACAAGCTGTACATTGTAGAAAAGTGTAATTTCTTTAGTGTTGTCACATGAAAAGTTATGATAACATATTTACAAAATGTGAGGGAGGGGTGAACTCACTTATGTGAGATACTGTATGTATTATTGGTATGTACCCTCATGGGCGTCCGCTGACATTTTTTCAGAGGGGGGGCGCTTCGGCAGCAGCAATACACAGTCACATTTTACCCTTTCTTCGACCGCTAGCGGGGGTTAAAAGCGCCCCCCCCTCACATTAAAATGTAAAAACACCCCACTGTGCCCCCTGCATCTTTCAATATCTCTTTGTACCCCTCTCCACAACTGCACCTCTGGACCCTTTTACAGCACCCCCCAGCTCTGGACCGCTTTACATTACACAGCACCCTGCATCACTGGCCCCCTTTACATTACACAGCACCCTGCATCACTGGCCCCCTTTACATTACACAGCACCCTGCATCACTGGACCCCTTTACATTACACAGCACACTGCATCACTGGACCCCTTTATATTACACAGCACCCTGCATCACTGGACCCCTTTACATTCATTACACAGCACCCTGCACCACTGGACCCCTTTACATTACACAGCACACTGCATCACTGGACCCCTTTACATTACACAGCACCCTGCATCACTGGACCTCTTTACATTCATTACACAGCACCCTGCACCACTGGACCCCTTTACATTACACAGCACCCTGCATCACTGGACCCCTTCACATTACACAGCACCCTGCATCACTGGACCCCTTTACATTACACAGCACCCTGCATCACTGGACCCCTTTACATTCATTACACAGCACCCTGCACCACTTGACCCCTTTACATTACACAGCACCCTGCATCACTAAACCCCTTTATAAATTACACAGCACCCCCTTCCCTTGACTGAAACACTACACTATATTGACAGTATATTTATTTCAGGTCTAAAAGAGGAACCTTTTGGAATGCGGGACAAATGCATTTGATTCCAGAAGAGGGACAGGCACTCTAAATAAGGGACAACTGAAGGGGAGCGCTGCAGTCACTGATTAAATCGGCACCAGGGCCAGTTCGGCCCTGCTCTTGGCTCTACCTGGCAATTCCAGGGGGGGGAAAACGACCCCCTTGCCCTATGGAGCGGACGCCCATGTGTACCCTATTTTCTACAGTTTATATTCTGGGTTTAGCGTATATTCCACCGCCATATAGTTCAGCGGTGATGCCGAAGATTAGCATGTTTTTGGCTGAACATACTTGTATACCGCTTCTAATAATGGGAGATTTTAATAATGTTTATAAGCCGGGGATGGATCGTTTGCCAGCAGGCCCATGGGTATAAACTCCAGCCCGGATTCACGTAGCACTTACGCCGACGTATCTCGATATACGCCGCGTAAGTGTCAAGATGCGCTGTCATATCTATGCACCGTAATCACCTAAGATACGCCTAAAATCCGGCTTCAGTCCGATGTAACTTGCCTACGCCGGCGTATCTTGGGCGCATAGTTACGCTGGACGCCCCATTACAAATATGCAAATGAGGGCGATACGTCGATTCACGAACATAGATGCGCCCTTCGGAAAAGATTACGCCGGTTTGCGTAAGGCTTACGTCCGGCGTAAAGTTATTCCACATATAGGAGGCGCAACCCATGCACAGGTATGGACCAGGGAACAGCCGTGGTATTTTGTCGTTTACGTAGTACTACGTGAATAGGGCTAGGCGTAGGTTATGTTCACGTCGTAGGCAGTGATTCGACGTATCTTAGGCAGTTATTTTGACGTGGTTGTACGCATTCGCACGGGGATATGTCCAAGCTACGACGCATACGCCGTTCGTTTTAAGTACTTGGATGACGCTCAGCCCATCATTTGCTAAAACTCAGACTCATTCTAATTACCGTATATACTCGAGTATAAGCTGACCCGAATATAAGCCAAGGCACCTAATTTTACCACAAAAAAAACTGGGAAAACATATTGACTCGAATATAAACCTAGGGTGTCCATCTGCATGCCTCACTGTGCCTCACTGTGTCCATGTGCATGCCTCACTGTGCCCATGCCTCAATGTGCCCATGACTAGACTTACGTTTAACATGGGAGTATAAAGAAAGGGTGCTCGGTTTGAAAAATTGGTGCTCCCCGGTCGTAGGTCCCCCTAGACAGCAAACTTTGCACATGTGTAGAGGAGAACTGGGGCTACATGTGGGCCGGTACTGGGTCCCCAAATTTACTGGAGATATGACCGTTTAACATGGGAGTCTATGGAAGGGGTGCCCAACTTTGAAAAATCGGTGCTCCCCGGCTGTAGGTCCGCCGGACAAAAAACTTTGCACACTTGTAGAGGAAAAGTGGGGCTATATGTGTACCAAGTTTGGGGCCACACTTACATACGGTCGGCCAGTACTGGACCCCCAAATCTGGGAGATCAGGCGCAAAAAGTTGACTCGAGTATAAGCCGAGGGGGGCATTTTCAGCACAAAAAAATGTGCTGAAAAACTTGGCTTATACGTGAGTATATACGGTATATACCTTTGGTCCAAATGTCAACAGGAGACCTCTCTCGTAATCAGGAAGATATTTTATCCTCTTTTTATACCTTTTATTGTGATTTATCTCAGAGTAAGGTCTCATATGAAATTAATCAACTTTCTACCCCCCCCCCCCCCTGAAAATACCTCTAATCTCTGGCAGTGATAAAGAGAGACTTGGTTCCCCACTAACTTTAGAGGAGTTAACCAAGGCAGTCCCGGGTGGTGTAGTGTAGTCTCACGGCAAAGTCTTTAGTCTTGCAGCCCTCCTCAGAACAAAGAGGGTGTTCATAAAGCTAAAGAAAAAGAAGGGGGGGCGCACCCACCTAGTGCATTACCACAATTTTTTTTATTAAAAACAGAATAAAAACAATGGTTTTACTCACAAAAAAAAGCTTAAGTAAGCGCTTTTCAGACAGCTAGGAACTGGACCTCACCTGCCAGTGGAACCTCAGACCTGAAGACGGTACTTCATTTAAAGTCCCGGGGCGAATCCTTTGTTTGACGAAGTGTATATAATGTACATTTTATTCTCCAAAATGTCGGGCAGCACGCTGTCATTTCAGGTTCTCAAATAATTGAATTCTGTTAGTAGATTTTTCATGTTTTCTGTGTATAAAAAAAAGTTGTAGGGGGCTGGCTACGTTGTTTGGGGGAGGGAGGCACTTCAGAGTCCAGTGCCTATAGGCTCCTGAAATGTGAATTCCGGTCCTGGAGAAAGAGAGGCGGGGGGAGGGGACAAAGAAAAATGGAGAGAAAGAAAAAGGGATAGAAAGAACAAGATGGATAGAGAGAGAGAAAATGGGAAGAAAAAAAGAACAGAGAGCAAACAGTAGGGTAAAAAATATTTGGAAAAGGTTATTGGGGGGGGGGGTGACACCATATTTTACCGCACCAGGAGACAGCAACCCTAGTGACGCCACTGGCTGTTCTCTCCTGGCCCACTTCCCACAGATCAGCTGTCTGGGCCTTTTTTAGAACATGTGAAGCCGATTGCACTTTGCAAACTGTGTTTCAAGCACATCAAGCATGGCAAAAACACCAACCATTTGAGTACCACATGCTTGACAAGGCAGTTAACCTCGCACCACTCGCCCGTTGGCAAGAGCGCCTAAAAGCCACACAAAGGGGGCACAAATCTGACCCTCCACCTCAGTCTGTTCTTGCTAAATTTCATGACCTCTCAGCAGCCTCCACTGACAGGGTTGATAATAGCGCAGGGTGTCCCAGGTTCTAGCAGCACATCTGCCAGCAGCACACCACCAGCTGCAGACTATAACCGACAAATTTCTCTGCCCCATCTACTGCAGCGGAAAAAAATACAGTCCCTGTCAAACAGGTGCTGAAAAATAGTTTTTTGGGTGTTAATTGTACCCATGAAACCTACACCAAAATCATTCTTCCAACACCCACAACACTAGGCAGCCTAGAAGTCCTGCAGAGGTTCCACATCCCAAAAACACTTGATCAGCGACATCGGCATCAGGAGCTTGCTAGCTGCTGGTAATCAAGGACTAATTCATTTTGATAAAAGTCAGATTGCCCACGGAGTCTGTGGACAGGCACGTTCTATGATCAGTAACAAATCCTCCAGCAGCACTGAATGCCCATTTGGAAAGCACGCTGGATGCAGGGCAGACCAGGCGCTCAATAGCATACTGGGCAAGTTCTGGCCGGTGATCTGTTCTCATGACCCAGTAAGCCAGTAGATCAACGACTGGAAAGCTCTCCATCTCTGTTTTCACCCTAGATCAGGGGTAGGCAACCTCGGCTCTCCAGCTGTTTTGAAACTACAAGTCCCATGAGACATTGCAAAACCCTGACAATCACAGGCATGACTCCTAGAGGCAGAGGCAAGATGGGATTTGTAGTTTCACCACAGCTGGAGAGCCGAGGTTGCCTACCACTGCCCTAGATGATCGTCCACCATGTGATGCAGATGCTGCTGTTGGGATGTGGAAGCTGACAGCCCTGGGCAGCGAGGACCAAAAAAAAAAAAAACCAGAAATGCATAATTTATGTGGTCGCCTTATCCACCACTCCTCTCTTGACCAACAGAAGCCTCAAAACTACGGTTTCCATGACACTGTAACCTACCAGATTCGAGAAAAGTGTTCCATAATCTCCTCTTTAATGTGTTCAAGATATTTCATCTTCTGCACTCTCTGTTGGGACGGGATGAGTTCTGAGACTGTCCCCTTATAACGGTGGTCAAGGAATGAATGAATGAATGAAAACTTATATAGCGCGGCACATGCAAACTTAATCGCCTCTGGGCGCTTGTTGTTCCTGTCTCCTTTGATATCAAAAGAGATGAGTCTTGATCTTTCTCCTGAAGGCTAAGTGGTTCTCCTCCAACCGAATGCTGGTTGGTAAAGTGTTCCATAGTCTGGGACCTTGGAGCGCGAATCTTCTATCTCCTTTGGACTTGTATGTGGCTTTCGGTATCTGGAGGAGATTTTGATTGGTGGATCGCAGAACGCGATTGGAGTTATGGGCTTTTATTTTTTCGCATAGATAATGGGGAGCATTCCCATGGATACATCTATGCGTTAGAGTGCTTTAAAAGCAATTCTGTCTTTTACTGGTAACCAATGAAGGGTTCTCGGTGAAGGTGAGACTGATTTCCAGGGCTTTTTCCCAGTCACGAGCGATTTGGTACTTTGGGAGTCCGAGGTAAAGAGCATTTGCATAGTCCAGTCTGGAGTTCACAACTGCTCCCACCACGACCGCTATGTCTTCTTTGGGAATAAAAGGAGTAAGTCTGCGTAGTAGGCGCAGCAGATGGTAAGATCCGCTGACTACTGACCCTATTTGTGCGTCCATTGTCATGTAGGAGTCGAGGGATGATGATTTTTCCCAGAATGGGCGGGGGTATCCACGTTGTTGCAGGTTGATTCATACGCTTGGCGTGAAACAGGAGAAGTTCTGTTTTTGCTCCGTTGCGTTTAAGGTAACTCTTTGTCATCCAATTCTCTATCAAAGAGAGGCATGTCTCTAGATTGAGGTGGTGATCCTTACTATTGCAAATGCGGAAATATAGTTGCGTGTCATTTGCATATGAGTGGCAAGGAGGGTTGCCAACCAATAATAATCCTTTCCCTTTATGCCACATATTCTTGGGTCATGAGAAGCAGACTCTTCTGGGTCACTGAGGATTACAGTATCTGGAACGGCCTCCTCCCAGCCACGTACTACTCCCAACGGTTCTGGGGATGGAAAACCATCTCTTACGGTTTTGAATTTGCCGGAATCCTCCTCCTCCTCCTCTCTTATCTGTGTTCTGTGGCATAGGAAAAATGGTGTCTGCATAAAGTGGGCCTTGAGATGAAAGGAAATCTCTCTCTTCATCCCACTGTTCTGCCTCGAGTGCCCTGTCCATAATGCCACGCAGAACCTGCTCCAGCAGGAACACAACAGGGATTGTGTCATTGATGCACGCATGGTCACAGCTCACCATCCTTGTGGCCTCCTCAAATGGTGACAGTACAGTGCATGCACCCTTTATGAGCAGCCATTGGCGTGGGGAAAAAAAGCCGAGCCGGCCTGAGTCTGTCGTTCTGCCATCCTCACACAGGTACTCGTTGATGGCCCTCTGCTGCATGTGCAGCCGCTGCAGCATTGCCAAAGTCGAGTTCCACCTCAGCAGTAACATGGACTTTGCGGCTGACTGCTTTGCTTAACTAATCCACTAGGCGGAAAGGCAGAGGTTGTAGAGCACGCAGCTTTGACAAGCTTGCAATCTAGATGCTGGGCATATACGGTCAAACAATTTTTACGCACCAGTATGACAGGTGCATATCATTGCAATTTTTGACAGCAAGGCCAATTCTTGCTTTCATTAAGAGTACCTCTATAAGGTTACAGTGTGAAGGTGCCACCGACACCCAAAGAACAATGTTTCTGCACCTGTTGCTTCTATCCAAAATCTGTGGTAGAGGCACCAGAATTTATTCAAAAAATCTCTAATCAGTACACAACATTGTGGCCCTCATCATACAGACTGGCTCTGCAGGAAAAATGTCATTATTTTTTTTGGCTATATAAATGCAATTATTGCTGCTGCAGCAGCTTCTATACACAGTACATATGTATTTACAGGTGGACTAAAGGGAACCCCTCATGCACTACATTGAAAATAATTAATTGTTATGCCTTTACTTTAAGCATTGTGGCTAAAGTTTTCAGAGGCTAACCACGAAGGAAGTGTCCCTAGACTCCGAAAAACGCATTCCCTATTGGTCCTCACAACGTACGGTGGTGACAGCTCTTGTCTGACACTCCAGCTGGAGAGACATACACCCAGGAAGGTACTGGACTCCTCATTCCAGCTTTAGAGAGCGGCCTGATGCCGGCTCCCTGGCTCATCCCGCTCTTGCCTCACAGTACTTTCATATACGGTATGGATAGAGACTTTAGCAGCAGGCTCATACTTGGACCTTCCTACTTTGCCATCTGTCATCCTACTCCTATCCGCTTGTGAGTGTATACATAATACAGTGCCTTGTGAAAGTATTCGGCCCCCTTGAACTTTGTGACCTTTTGCCACATTTCAGGCTTCAAACATAAAGATATAAAACTGTATTTTTTTGTGAAGAATCAACAAGTGGGACACAATCATGAAGTGGAACAAAATGTATTGGATATTTCAAACTTTCTTAACAAATAAAAAACTGAAAAATTGGGGGTGCAAAATTATTCAGCCCCTTTACTTTCAGTGCAGCAAACTCCCTTCAGAAGTTCAGTGAGGATCTCTGAATGATCCAATGTTGACCTAAATGACTAATGATGATAAATAGAATCCACTTGTGTGTAATCAAGTCTCCGTATAAATGCACCTGCACTGTGATAGTCTCAGAGGTCCATTTAAAGCGCAGAGAGCATCATGAAGAACAAGGAACACACCAGGCAGGTCCGAGATACTGTTGTGGAGAAGTTTAAAGCTGGATTTGGATACAAAAAGATTTCCCAAGCGTTAAACATCCCAAGGAGCATTGTGCAAGCGATAATTTTGAAATGGAAGGAGAATCAGACCACTGAAAATCTACGAAGACCTGGCCATCCCTCTAAACTTTCAGCTCATACAAGGAGAAGACTGATCAGAGATGAAGAAGTGGCAAGAAGAAAGCCATTTCTTAAAGATATCCATAAAAAGTGTCGTTTAAAGTTTGCCACAAGCCACCTGGGAGACACACCAAACATGTGGAAGAAGGTGCTCTGGTCAGATGAAACCAAAATCGAACTTTTTGGCAACAATACAAAACTTTATGTTTGGCGTAAAAGCAACACAGCTCATCACCCTGAACACACCATCCTCACTGTGAAACATGGTGGTGGCAGCATCATGGTTTGGGCCTGCTTTTCTTCAGCAGGGACAGGGAAGATGGTTAAAATTGATGGGAAGATGGATGGAGCCAAATACAGGACCATTCTGGAAGAAAACCTGATGGAGTCTGTAAAAGACCTGAGACTGGGACGGAGATTTGTCGTCCAACAAGACAATGATCTAAAACAAAGCAAAATCTACAATGGAATGGTTCACCAATAAACATATCCAGGTGTTAGAATGGCCAAGTCAAAGTCCAGACCTGATTCCAATCGAGAATCTGTGGAAAGAACTAAAAACTGCTGTTCACAAACGCTCTCCATCGAACCTCAATGAGCTAGAGCTGTTTTGTAGACATGTGCATTAGTTTGTTAGAATGCATTTTCGTCCGAAAATAATTTTTTTCCGTTATCGTTTTAACAAACTATAACGAAAGCGCAAGAAACGAAAACCGAAAGGTCCGGCATAAAAAATGGTTTATTTTCGTTTTGGTAAAAATTTGATATAGAGAGATTCGACATTATAGGGAAAAGATTTGACACTATAGAAATAATGGATTTGACATTACAGAGATTAGATTTCGATTTATGAGAAAATAGATTCGACATTATTACTAGTCATACAACATTAGAATTCTTGTAGGCGGAATATTCGAACGGAAATGTAGGATTCGATGTAAAGATTCGACGTTCCGTCGAATATTCTTTTGACCATTCGACAAAAACCAAGTATTATTGGATTTTCGAACGAAAGCTATTTCCCAACGAAAAACAAAGTCAAAACGATTTTCGGGAGTAACTAAATAAACGAAAACGAAAAAAGGAAACAAAATATTCCAGTCTGCACATGTCTACTGTTTTGCAAAGAGGAATGGGCAAAAATGTCAGTCTCTCGATGTGCAAAACTGATAGAGACATACCCCAAGCGACTTACAGCTGTAATCGCAGCAAAAGGTGGTGCTACAAAGTATTAACTTAAGGGAGCTGAATAATTTTGCACGCCCAATTTTTCAGTTTTTTATTTGTTAAAAAAAGTTTGAAATATCCAATAAATTTCGTTCCACTTCATGATTGTGTCCCACTTGTTGATTCTTCACAAAAAAATAGTTTTATATCTTTATGTTTGAAGCCTGAAATGTGGCAAAAGGTCGTAAAGTTCAAGGGGGCCGAATACTTTCGCAAGGCACTGTATATGTTACCATTTTAAACTTTAACAAACTGTGCTACACTATGCCTGCTTGGCACTTTTTTTCTCTGCTCTTTTATAAAAAGTACCAGAAACTGTCTGAGCCATTCCAACGGCTAAAATACTTCTATATTTCCCAATAAACAGATAAGGAAACATATACAAAAGTTTTCTTGTGAAAAAAAAAAAACATATACCACGTCCCTGTCGGGAAGAGAGGAGACCGATGCTGTGTCCCTTGTACATAGGGACACAATCGGTCAACCTCCCCCAGTCACCCCCTCCCTCTACAGTTAAAACACAATCTAGGAGAACCATTTAACCCCTTCCCCGCCCCCTAGTGGTTAACCCCTTCCCTGCCAGTTACATTTATACAGTGATCAATGCATATTTATAGCATTGTTCACTGTATAAATGTAAATGGTCCCAAAAATGTGTCAAAGTGTCCAATGTGTCCACCCTAATGTCACAGTCCCGAAAAATTGCAGATCGGCGCCAATCCTAGTAAAAAAATAAATTAAAAAAAATCATAATTATGTCCCCTATTTTGTAGGCAATATAACTTTTGCGCAAACCAGTCACTATACGGTTATTGCGATTTTTATTTATTTTTTTTACCAAAAATATGTAGAAGAATACATATCGGCCTAAACCGATAAAAAAAGTTTTTTTTTATTTTTTTTAAATGGGATATTTATTATAGCAAAAAGCAAAAAATAGTGTCTTTTTTCAAAATTGTCGCTCTTTTTTTTTGTTTATAGCGCAAAAAATAAAAACCGCATGGGCGATCAAATACCACCAAAAGAAATCTCTATTTGTGGGAAAAAAAGGACGTCAATTTTGTTTGGGAGCCACATTGCACGACCGCGCAATTGTCAGTTAAAGCGACGCAGTGCCGGAAGCTAAAATTTTGTCTGGGCAGGAAGGGGGTGTAGGTGCACAGTAGGCAAGTGGTTAAAGGGGTGTTAATAACCCTTCCCTATGATATCCAAAAAAAAGTCAAAATTTGGAGTGGAGTTGCAAAAATGTCCATTTCAACTTGCATACAAATTCAACTTAAGAACTACCTGAAATGTCTAGAATCTGCTGCAGCAATACTTGCATTTATAAAGCCCAAAAAATTCAATTTTCCCTGTAAGCTGCCTTTATTTTTCTCAGCAACAGCTGGGGAGCCAGTGTGCATGATAAAGCCACATTGTAGTACACTGGGAACAAGATTAGAGATTTTTTGGGATAAATTCTGGTGTCACTTTGACTTTGGATAAAAGTAACGGGTGCATAAAAATGTGTTTTTTGGGTGTTGATGGCGCCTTCCCACTGTAAAGCTATAGAGGTAGAGGTAATCTTGATGAAAGCAAAAATTGGCCTTGCTGTAAAAAAATTCAATGATATGTCAAACAGGTGCATAAAAAATTACTCTTTGGGTGTCGGGGGCACCCTCCCATCATAAGCCTATAGAGGTGCCCTCGATAACAGCAAAAGAATTGCAATGATATGCACCTGTCAAACAGGTGCAGAAAAATTGGTCTTTGGGTGTTAATTGTGCCCTTAAACCTATACGAAAAAGATTCTTCCAGATGAAATGATTGAACACCCTCACTCCGGATTTCCAGCCCCTGATGCCGATGTCACTGATTAAGTCTTTTTGGGATGTGGAATCTCTGCAGGACTTTAAGGCTGCTTAGCTGCCTTAAAATCCTGCAGAGATTCCACATCCCAAAAAAGACTTAATCAGTGACATCGGCATCAGGGGCTGGAAATCCGGAGTCTGGACAGACGCATTCTATGATCAGTAACAAAACCTCCTGCATTACTGAATGCCCATTCTGAAAGCACAATGGATGCAGAGCAGCCCAACAATTCAATAGCATACTGGGAAAGTTCTGGCCAGTGGCCTATTCTCACGACCCAGCAAGTCAGTGGATCGTCAGCTGGAAAGCTCCCCATCTCGGTTTTGGCCCTGAAGTAATCGTCCACCATGTGATGCAGACATTGCTGATGGGATGTGGAAGTCAGGGAGGACTAAAAAAAAAATACGAAATGCCTCACTTAGGCTGACGCCTTCTCCAACACTCCTCTCTTGACCAACAGAAGACTCAAAACAACATTTTTCACGACACTGTAACCTACTGGAGTCAGGAAAAACGTTCAATAAAATCCTCTTTAATGTGACATCAATAGATTTTATCTTCTGCAATCTCTATGGGGACGGGATGAGTTCCGAGACCTTCCCCTTATAACAGTGGTCAAGGAGGGTTGCCAACCAGTAATAATGCTTCTCCTTTATGCCACGTATTCTTGGGTCCTTTTGCAGGCTTTGAAGCATGAGGTTGCCCATGTGCCTCAAATTGGCCGAGGCATGAGAAGCAAACTCCTCGGGGTCACTCAGGATAACAGCATCTGGAACTTCATCCCCCCCAACCACGTACTACTCCCAAGGGTCCTGCGGTTGGAAAGCCATTGCTTACAGATTTACGCATGTCTTCCTCTTCTAAACCTATAAAAGTGCCAGAATCCTCCTTGTCCTCCTCCCCGTTCTCTCTCTCCTGTGTGTTTTGTGACATAGGAATGATGGTGTCTGGATAAGGTGGGCCTTGAGAGGAAAGAAAGTCCTCCTCTTCCTCCTGATGCTCTGCCTCCAGTCCCATGTCCGTAATGCCACACAGAATCTGCTCCAGCAGGAACACAACAAGGAATTGTGTCACTGATGCATGCACTGGCAATTTGTGCCCCTTTAGTGTAGCTTTTAGGGTTCTCTTGCCAACAGGCTGAGTGGTTGGACGTTAAATGCCTTGCTAAGCATGTGGTACCCAAATTGCTGGTGTTTTTGCCACGTTTGATGTGCCTGAGACACAGTTTGCAGATAGAAACAGTGCGATCTGCTGCAGATGTGCCGAAAAAAGCCCAGACAGCTGAGCTTTGGGGTGTGGGCTGGAAGATAACAGCTGCAGTTTGTGATGGAATAGGGTGGGTGCTCTCCACTCTTGATGTCAGCCTCCTTGGGGTTGTGCCTCACCTTTAGTTTCCTCTTCTGCTCTATCTGACATCATCTCCATCATCACCACTGGAGACAACTTGGAAATACGCTGTGGCTGGGGGAAATCGAATGCCAAATTTGTCTACCAGTGTTCTCCCCTCTCTCTAAGCTAATGTTCCTGTCATCCTCAACCTCAGAACCAACATCTGAATCCAGTAATGGCTGGGTATCATCAAGGAGCAAGTGGCTGACCCTGTGGTCAAATAACTCCAAGGCTGATGTTGGGGCTATGGCAGGAATAGATGTGGAGGAGGAAGCGGGTATATCCACTCTTGCAACTGCAGGGAACTGCACATTTGTTTCTGCAAAAACAAAAGAAGAGGAATACGAGAGAAAGAAAAAGAAGAAGAAGAAGAAAAAAAAAAAAAAAAGGAAAAGTAAGTTGACCCCCTCGCCCTCACTTATTCCCTGTAGCTCTCTCCCACCCCCCTACATAGAAAAAAAAATACTGAAAACTAAAAAACCTAACTGTAAAAGTCTATATGATTATTGTTGTTTTTACATCTGTGTAACATTTACCATCTTTTTATCTTCTTTGTTTTCTCTCTCCACCTCCCTCTCCCCTCTCTCACATGGGCAGGGGAACAGAAAAGAGATAAACAGCAGCGAGTAGCTGAAGCGTTTGGAATGTATAAAAACGAGGGATGGCAGGTCCAATAAAGGTAATAACATAATGTTAGAGGCTTAAACTCACCCCAGAAGAGAGGCCATCTTTGGCAAGAGTTACGCCATTATGCTATAGATGTGGCCTTTTTACAGGAAACACATTTCCTGAAAGGGGCCAAACCAAATATGTCCTTACACATGTTTAATCAGTGGTTCCATGCGCCGTCCCCGATCGCAAGGGCAAGGGGAGTGACAATAACATTCAAAAAGACATGCCCAGTTATTGTGACATCCTCACAAATAGATCCCGAAGGTCAGTACCTTTTTTTAAAGGCGAAATTGAACGGCTATTACTATACTTATGCACCAAACACAGAAACAACTAACTTCCTGATAAAAACTCTGAAATTACTAGATAATTATAGAGAAGGATTTCTGATCTTGGGGGGAGATTTTAACTTTGCAATAAACCCAAGTATAGATAGATCAACAGGCAAAACACACATATCATTTAAGGCTCTAAAACATATAAAACAGCTTTTACGGTCTGCCCATTTGGTAGATGGATGACGAGTAATGCACGAGGGGATAAAGGACTATAGCTACTACTCTAAAATACACAATATGTACTCTTGTCTAGATCTTTTCTTCGTGGACCAGTTCTACTTAGAAAAGATCAGATGTACGATAGAACCAATAACGATTTCAGACCATGCACCTATTATTATGACCTTACACCCAGTCTCAAGAGGCCACCTGGAATGAACATGGCAGTTAAATGAGACACTGTTATACGACAGTCACAATGTGGAGGATTTAACTATTACAATTAAAACATATTTTGAAATGAACGTGTCTGGGGAAACCTCTGAACAAGCTATTTGGGAGGCCCATAAATCAGTGATAAGGGGAGAATTGATAGCTTGGGTGTCAAGGAAAAAAGAAAAAGAAAGAAGTAACAGACCTGCTGGAAGAAATAAATAAGATAGAGATAAAACATAAATCCTCCCTAGATCCAGCAGATGCTAAGAGGCTGGAAAATGTGCGAATTAAGTTGACACAGTGTCTAGATTATAAAACCAGAAATAAATATAGATATTATGCGCACCTGTTCTATGAACAGGGAAAAAAATGCAGACACCTTTTAGCTAGACAGCTTAAAAAACAACAAGACTTCAGACATGTTCATAACTTAACAATAAAAAAATAGTAGAAACACAGGCTATTGTGGCAGAATTCCACAAATTTTACGAGAATCTATACAATATTCAACACGAATCTGCAAGTTCCACTAATGACTATCAAATGGGGAGATCAGGGAGTATATTGCGGAATCAGCATTACCTTTGCTGCCGCCTGAAGCAGTGGAGGTAATAAACAGGCCGATTAGAGTGAAGTGAATGGAGTAATAGCAAATTTGACATTTGGGAAAAGCCCAGGGCCAGATGGCTTTACGAATCTATACTACAAGAAATTTGCTGAAAACCTGGGTGCCCCAATATGTGACTACTTCAATTTGATTATCATTCTGAATCCACTCCCTCTAGAAGCCTTATTGGCACACATTACAGTCCTTCCAAAACCAGGAAAGACCCCCAACACTGCGCCAATTATAGACCAATCTCTTTGTTAAATTCTGACACTAAGTTATTATCAAAAATTCTGGCACTTACGACTACAGGATCATTTAGTAAAGCTAGTTCACCCTGATCAAACAGTCTTTATCAAGGGCTGTGAGGCTAGAGATAACACCATAGGAGCATTGAATGTCCTCCATTGGATGCAACATGGTCCGGTCAGAGCCGAGAGCAAGAGTAAAGGTGAATGGCACTTTGTCAAACTATTTCCAAATATACAATGGTACGAGGCAAGGGTGTCCTCTGTCTCCCTTACTATTCGCGATGATATTGGAACCCTTTCTCTGTAAAATAAAGAAAAAATAATGGAATCCAGGGAACGTGTATTGGGCCGGACGAACATAAGGTCTCGGAATATGCCGATGACCTGTTCTACTTATCCACACCACAGACTTCACTACCGGCTCTTATGGAAGAAGTATCTAGATTTGGAGTTTTATCCAATTTTAAAATCAATTTGGAGAAGTCTATACTATTTCCTGCCATGTATCTTTAAGTATGGCGAATACTTTACAAGAAGCATATCGCTTTGTATGGAATAAAACATCTCTGGTCTACCTAGGGATGCATATAACACCTGGCCCAAAACTTCTATACGACTTGAACTATGGTGTCTTGATGGAAGGGGTAAGGGAGGACCTTCAGAAATGGAAGGGTCAGTTATTAACTTGGTTCGGAAGGGTGAATGCAACAAAGATGAGTATACTACCTAAAATAATTGACTTCTTACATACAGTGCCAATTTCCCTCCCACAGAGTTTTTTTAAGGGCATACGGAAGGCCTTCGTGTCCTTTGTATGGAATGATAAACGCCCCAGATTAGCTTATGATATTCTGTGTAGAGAAAAGTCAGAGGGCGGAGTGGGGTTTTCAGATGTAGTATCATACTATAGGGCAATGGCACTAGTACGTATATTGAATTGGAACCATGATTACTCAAACAAAATGTGCAAAATTAGAGCAAACAATGGCAGGAAGGAATCTGGCAGGAACACCCTGGATCCCGAATGTAGAAAGAGGGCTCTCAAAATGGATTTCACCTTTAACTTATAATACGTTAAAGATATGGGATAAAATAAACCAAATAGGAGACTATGTCCCCGGGATATCTCCCCTGGAGGGATTCCCGTGGTTCCCTCCAGGTGAGGAAGTAGGATCAATGAAGGCCTGGGGAAAGGACGGTGATACCACATGCGGCAAATTTGCCCCATGTGGAATTCTGACTCCCTTACCAGAATTGAGGCAGAGCCTGGGAACTGTTCCAATGGAGGAGTGGAGGTACCATCAATTAGTGTGCTTCTTTCATAAGTGGAAAACCATGATAAGGCCTCTAACTTTGCTTAATATTATTGAAACTAAATGTGTGAAGATAACAAGGGCTAAACACTTACTGTCTCAAATGTATAGATTAGTCCTAGGGACACGGATAAAAACAACACCCTACTATATTAGAGACTGGGAAGGAGAGGTGAACCATAGGTTTACCACGCTACAAATTAAAAAACGTATTGACTCCTCACACTATACAATCGGTAAGCTCACGGATTCAAGAGATGTCTTATAAATTTCTATTGAGGTGGTATAGAACTCCAGTGAGACTGGCACAGATGTATAGGAATGCAGACAATTATGGGGATGTGGACAGGAGGGTACTCTACTCCACCTGTGGTGGGCATGCCCAAGGATCAGAGGATTTTGGCAAGAAATTGCCCCCTGGGTTGGAAGTCTATCTCCCGGGGAAATAGAATTGACACCTCTAAACTTCTTATTCCATGGGTCAGCGAGGTCCATGGGATCATATAAGGATAGTATTACGCCTCATTTATTAAATGCGGGAAAACTATTAATACCTAGACTATGGAAACAGAAGAAAAGACCAACTATTCTTGAATGGAAGAGAGAAGTTAATTTAATTATGGAGGCAGAGAGATGGATTTCTAGGGTTAAAGATAGAAAAGATAAGTTTAAAGAAATATGGTCAGAATGGGAACAACGCTCACCAGAGATAGAATAATATGGGGAGCTGCAGGAAGGAAATAAAGGGAAAAAATTAAATTAAATTTAAGTGGAATGCTCATGGGGGAGAGAGGGAGAGGGGGGGTGTGGAGACTAACTCCTTTTTTTTCTTCTTCTCAACTCTCAATATGAATGCTTGTGTGGATCTTCCCCTAACCCTCGTATATGTATAAGAGAGGGGGGGGGGGGACACAGAGAAGGGTGGGGATATTTTCACCTTTTTTTTTTTTTCTTTTGGAACAGGAAAGGGAAGGGGGAAGGGAGATAAAAAGGGGGGGTAAGTTATAAATGGGTTTTATGGCTTTTTTTTTCTTGTAGGGAAGGGTGTCGGGGTAATAGGAGTAATGAATGACGAGTTATAAAGGGGTTAATGGCTTTTTAGAAGCCTCTTATATAAGGGGCTCCCCTTTTTTTTCTATGTAGGGGGGGTAGGAGAGAGCCACGGGGAAAAAGCTCTCGTTTTCCTCTTTTTTTTTTGGGAGGGGGGTGTATAGGATATAGATAATGATGGTTACCGTATTATAATTGTTTTTGATGTGTGATATATTGTTAAAGGGAAGTGTTGCTGAAAAAAAAAAATGTTGATAAAAAAAAAAAAATGAGACCTCTTGAATGAGGATCTTGTTTACATATTCGTTCAACTAAAAGTTTTTATGTAGAGATATTTTCTATATAATCCTTGTATGTACATAAAGGTATACACGTGTAGATCACCAGTCACATATTTTCTCTTTTATTAGAGGGTTTTTTCACATGACACTGATTGGTTTGTCAACTAATTAGACACCATCTGTTTTCTTGGGTCTTCAGTCATATGGTCTCATTAAGGTTGTGTATAATTACTGTGTATATATATATATATATATATATATATATATATATAATTTGTTGTATTTTTTAGCTATGACTAAGCACTAGTGTTAGTGCGAAACAAGTCAGCAGTTGGGTATTAATTTACTTTGCTGTGACTTGTAGTGCTGTTCTTTCAATAAAGGCTAGAATTTGTTCAGAGTGCGGCTGTCCAGAGACAATTTTTTTTCCTGCTTTGCTTAGTGCATTGCCTGCACCTGAGTTGTCTGCAACGGTGGATGTTCGTCTGGGTTCCTACCTGGAGCGGCTATTCCCTTTCCCCCTGATGCACAACTCCAGTTAGGGAAAGAATTCAATGCACTTCTCTATATAATGTGATTTTCAGTACTGGACCCCAGGCATCACTCTAATTAGAGTGAAAGAGTTTGGGGGTTCACTACATCATATCTCTCACATATAGAAATGCATTGAGCTACTAAGGGAGGAGGTATTACAACATACCTTTAACCCTTAGCCTAAAAAAAAGGTATAGCAAACATGTTCAGTATATTAGGCCAGGAGGCCGTATAGTATTAACAACAAATGTCAAGTACGTAGCATGTGAGAATACTTTATGCAGATAGCAAATACTTGAGAGAGGCAACTGAAGATTAATTGGTTCAAGAGTGTACGTCTCTTTAAGATATGCCACAACTGTTATAGTCAACCATGATACATATCCCAAGCACAGCAGGAGTATAAACTTGAGCCAAGTTCAAATACAGTACTTTGTTAATACAATATGTGAACAGGGTAATCCTAGAACAATAAATGTAACGTAGGAATGGTACATATCCGTTTGCAGAGATGAGAGTTTTTCAACATTAGAGTATTGTAGCACTAAATGGGATTCTGTAAAGGATGGTCTCCTTGTGGTCAATATCTTAGGGTGTCCCCAGAGCAATGGCAGCGAGCATGGCAGTGTGGATCCAGGTAGATGACACTTAGTAGTATTAGTTGTAAGTTAATGCTGGCTCCTGCATCCGATGGTTTTTAGCTTGGGGCAAATAGTACCAGTAGTTTTGTGCAGCGTGGTCCGGCTATGGCTGACAATAATAGAACAGCGTGTAGTAAACACGCTGTTCTGTTTATAGGAGACAGGCATGTGTGCGGAATAGAGCGTTGATTACGCTCGGCACTTCCGTGTTCTACGCTGGAATGCACGCGACGCCAGGCGATGACATCAGTATGCGGTAGAATGCATGCTAGTGTATGACCCAGCCCCGCGTCACTGGATTTGATTGACAGCAGCGGGAGCCAATGGCTGCACTGCTATCAATCTATCCAATGAGGAGCTGATCGGCCATGGCTAGTACGACGCGGGATCGAGTCAACTGAAATTCAGAGCTCAGGTAAGTAAAATGGAGGCGGGGGGGGGGGGGGGGGGGGCGGTGAGTGCAAGCGGTTTCTCACCTTAATGCATTAAGGTGAAAAACCACAAAGCTTTGCAACCCCTTTTATGTACACAGGGGACGATTTACTAAAACTGAGGAGTGCAAAATCTGGTGCAATTGTGCATGATAGCTAATCAGCTTCTAACTTCACTCAAATCAACCCCACTATGTTTCCAAGACACCCACTGATGGTACAAACAGAAGGCCAACCATAAGTTCTCGACACCTTTTCTTATAAAGTAAAACATGCATTTTTTACATCACCTCGCCACACTCTCCTGTATTTACCAATACCAGATCCAGCTGGGATTGAATGCTCCACTTTAGCTCCAAAATTTGAAATAAGATCTCACCCGAAATGAAATAAAAGCATGTCTATAGGTTAAAATCTTTAAAACAAGCTTAGATCATAAAAGCTGTATTCTCCTTTAACAACAGTATACACAGCGGCACTTACAGGTTTTGCGAGTGTAATGACTTCACTTCTGGTCGACGCATTTCATCATGTGACTTCAGGATATGACATCATCGCCATCAGGGCTCCTTATTTACTATACTACTATATAAGGGGCAGAGCCTGTGCTGACATTACCACTGGAGCAGATATAATCATATACTGGATGTATTGTGAGTAGTAAAAATACACGGTTTTACACTATTGGAGGCGGTCATTGGTTTCCTTTGCTGAGTGATACTGTGGGAGAGGAGCTAATATGTGGCTGTACCATGCTGGCATGCTCTGTGCTCCCAATGCAGAGAGATTCATTTCTGCAAGGTCCACACGCCATCTGTGACATGGTGGAGCGATTAACAGGTAACATTCTAAAGATGGACTTTTAAGATTATTTCACATATGGCATTTGTAATTTTACAGATAGTTTGTGGTTCACTATATTTTATGAAACATCTGAAAGGTTTTCTGTTATAGTAAAGCTGCACGATTAATCGTTAAGAATCGAGATTGCAATTTTTTCACCCCTCGCAATCTTAAAGAATTTTCCCAATTCTATGCAGAGTTCTCTGCTCATGCTGAGCAAACCATAAACATTGTAACATTTTGTTCTTTAGATCAAAGGAATGAGCTTCGGTCTGTAAATGGTCAGCTCAACCACCTAAAGACACACTTGTTGGCTTCAAGGTCAAATCTTTTTTTTATAAGAAAATAACTTGGAACATCTATCTCTCACCTTGGCGCCCCAGATGTTTTGGAACTACATTTCCTGTAATGCTCATGCACTCTGCAGTGTTGAGCATCATGGGAAATATAGTTCCAAAACATCTGGGGTGCCAAAGTTTGCTATTACTGCCCTAGAGAATAAAATGGTGATTGTTGCAATATTTTATGCCACACTATTTGTGCAGTGGTCTTTCAAATGCAATTTTTGGGGAAAAAAAATACACTTTAATGAATTAAACAAACCGTAAAGTTAGAAGAAGGGGAGGAATCGCGCTATGTGCGAGACTGTGCCTAATGATGGCGCAGAATATTGGACAAACAAAAAATAGTCATAAAAATTCTAACGTATTGTTAAACCACAAAACAAGATTCATTTTTTCAGAGTCCAAAAATGAAAAGTGTGTGAGAAAAGCTTGTGAGTCAATCATGAAAAAGAATTAAGTTATTTTCAATAGTCAGAGGTCCATCTGTGAAGCCAATGAAGCTGGATTTTTCAAAAAATATTGGTGAATCAACACCGCTTTTCCAATCACAATTATGCTGCACTTGTGGGTTTCAATGTGGAGTCATAATACCGGAAAAAGAAACAAAAAGACTTGCATAGTATAACACCGTTTGGAAATTATGAATAATAACCACCCGTGAGGGATAGCTATACGCTAGGCAGGGGGCAGTGACAACCCTCCACCAAAGAACACACTGACCCTTACCAAATGATAAGACCCTCTTGAGGTCAGTATAGGCCTTGAGAATAGCATATTCAAACTTCACCTTGCATCGTCATATACAAGTAAGGACGGATCCTCAGTGGAAAGAAACAGAAAAAAAAACTTTCATAGTGTAGACTGCATGGATACAAATAATCACCCGTGGAAAAACAATCAAAGCTGTGAGGAAGGGAGAGTGCTGGTCCCACCACCGAAAGTACACACTGACCCTTACCAGATAGTAGGATCCCCTCTGGGATCAATATAGGCAGTGAAAATGTAGGTGGACAACTCTCGCCATATGACAATAACAAGCCAGAAGCGAATCCTCGGCGGGTCACAGTGGATAGCATAGAATCAAAAGAGACTAAACTAGTGTAAATCTGTATAAAATGTGTTCTCTAAAAAGCCAAAAAATGCACTTACAAACAGATGCAGGTTTGGAGCGTATAAATAAAAGGTGCCGGCCGGCTAATGGAACGCATACGTCCCCTCGTGTGGTTGCGATGACGTGGGAACGTCTCCTCCAAAGTTTCGTCTTCACAAAAGACTTGGTCACGGGATGAGGATGACGCTCCACGTCACTGCAGAAAAACCCTCAGCGGGCGGAGTCAGTCTCACATGGTTATGGCCCCGCCATCTTGGAGAAGGGACAAGGTAAGGGAAAAACCGCTCAAGCGTATACTTCCCTACCGTAAAATAATTCTAAAATAGAAGACAAAAAAACTAGATGGGCTGGTCAAATATGAGCAGCCACTGTCTTCATGTCATAATGCGGGAGCAGAACTTAATAAAAAACGAAAGTGGTATTCATCAAGCTCACAACCCAAAAACACTTGTTAGCATGGCAATGAAGCATAACAAGATACACGGGAGAAAAAAAACGTTTTAAACAGCACAAGGGGCCATATTATCATATGAAACTGGGTCAGTGTGTACTTTCGGTGGTGGGACCAGCACTCTCCCTTCCTCACAGCTTTGATTGTTTTTCCACGGGTGATTGTTATTTGTATCCATGCAGTCTACACTATGAAAGTTTTTTCTGTTTCTTTCCACTGAGGATCCGTCCTTACTTGTATATGACGATGCAAGGTGAAGTTTGAATACGCTATTCTCAAGGCCTATACTGACCTCAAGAGGGTCTTATCATTTGGTAAGGGTCAGCGTGTTCTTTGGTGGAGGGTTGTCACTGCCCCCTGCCTAGCATATAGCTATCCCTCACGGGTGGTTATTCATAATTTCCAAACGGTGTTATACTATGCAAGTCTTTTTGTTTCTTTTTCCGGTATTATGACTCCACATTGAAATCCACAAGTGCAGCATAATTGTGATTGGAAAAGCGGCGTTGATTCACCAATATTTTTAGAAAAATCCAGCTTCATTGGCTTCACAGATGGACCTCTGACTATTGAAAAGAACTTTATTCTTTTTCATGATTGACTCACAAGCTTTTCTCACACACTTTTCATTTTTGGACTCTGAAAAAAATGTATCTTGTTTTTGTGGTTTAACAATAAGTTAGAATTTTTATGACTATTATTTTTTGTTTGTCCAATATTCTGCGCCATCATTAGGCACAGTCTCACACATAGCGCGATTCCTCCCCTTCTTCCAGTTTGTTTATGTTGTATAACATTTTTGAATTGCAGCTTTTTTATATTTGTTGTGTATAGGGTATGCGCAATTTTTTAAACAGTAAAGTTAGCCCAATTTTCTTGTATAGTATGAAAGATGATTTTACGCTGCAAGAATCATGATCTTTATTCTAAGCAAAACAAATTGTGATTCTCATTTTGGCCAGAATCGTGCTGCTCTATGTTATTATAGCTGTGATTGGTCATAGATAACCTTGTGGTACAGATGGGCTGCCCTGTCTGTACCATGTGCTCACACTGACCAATCACAGCTAGCAACACAATGGATAGCATGAATAGAAGACATTCATTCTTTACAACTGTCATGTAAATAACACAAAAACTTTTCTTAACTCATGGTTAGTGTTTGGCTGAAGCCATTTATTATCATCAATTGTGTTTACTCTTTAAATCATAATCACAACAGAAACTACCCAAATCAAAAGTTTACATACCCTGGCGATTTTGGTCTGATAACATACACACAAGTTGACACAAAGGGGTTTGGATAGTTATTAACCACTTAAGACCCGGACCAATACGCTGGCAAATGACCCAAGGGGTTTTTGCGATTCGGCACTGCGTCGTTTTAACAGACAATTGCGCGGTCGTGCGACGTGGCTCCCAAACAAAATTTGCGTCCTTTTTTTCCCACAAATAGAGCTTTCTTTTGGTGGTATTTGATCACCTCTGCGTTTTTTATTTTTTGCGCTATAAACAAAAATAGAGCGACAATTTAAAAAAAAATGCAATATTTTTTACTTTTTGCTATAATAAATATCCCCCAAAAATATATAAAAAAACATTTTTTTTCCTCAGTTTAGGCCGATACGTATTCTTCTACATATTTTTGGTAGAAAAAAATCGCAATAAGCGTTTATCGGTTGGTTTTCGCAAAATTTATAGCGTTTAAAAAATAAGGGATAGTTTTATTGCATTTTTATTAATTTTTTTTTTTTTTACTACTAATAGCGGCGATCAGCGATTTTTTTCGTGACTGCGACAATATGGCGGACACTTCGGACAATTTTTACACATTTTTGGGACAATTGTCATTTTCACAGCAAAAAATGCATTTAAATTGCATTGTTTACTGTGGAAATGACAGTTGCAGTTTGGGAGTTAACCACAGGTGGCGCTGTAGGGAATGTGTACCTAATGTGTGTGTTTACTACTGTAGGGGGGTGTGGCTGTAGGTGTGACATCATCGATCGCGTCCCCCTATTACAGGGATGACGCGATCGATGCTCCGGCCACAGAGAAGCACGGGGAAGCCGTGTGTACACACGGCTCTCCCCGTTCTTCCGCTCCAGGGACGGATCGCCGCACTGCAGCGGCGATCGGGTCCGCGAATCCCGCGGTCCCGGAGCTTCGGACCGGGTCGCGGGCGCGCGCCCGCGACCCACGGCTGGGTACTAAAACCAACGTATATATACGTTGATGTGCCCAGCCGTGCCATTCTGCCGACGTAAATCTGCAGGAGGCGGTCCTTAAGTGGTTAAAAGATAACCATCCTCACATACCAATTACAAGCAAACCGATCACAGGTGTGTATAAAAGGTCAACGTGTTTCTGGACTCCTGACAGACCCTTGCGTCTTTCACCACAACCATAAACTCTTCATTTGGAGAGAAGCCAACAAGGCCTATGATGGGATGTACACCATTCCTACTGTGCAACACAGGTGGATCGGTGATATTTTGGGGATGTGTGAGCTACAAAGGCTACAAAGGCACAGGAAATTTGGTCACCATTGATGGCAAGATGAATGCAGTAGGTTATCAAAAAATACTGGTGGAATATTTGCATTTTTCAGCCAGAAAGCTGCGCATGGGACATACTTGGACATTCCAACATGACAATAATCCAAAATACAAGGCCAAGTCGACCTGTCATTGGCTACAGCAGAATACATTTAAGGTTCTGGAGTGGCTATCTTTGTCTTCTGACCTCAATATCACGGAGTCACTCTGGGGAGATCGCAAACATGCAGTTCATGCAAGACAGCCCAAGAATTTACAAGAACCGGAGGCGTCTTGCCAAGAGTAATGGGCAGCTTTACCACCTGAGAAGATAAAGAGCCTCATCCACAAGTACCACAAAAGGCTTCAAGCTGTCATTGATGTTAAAGGGGACAATACTCGGTGTTACGATCTGGGGTATGTAAACTTTTGATCAGGATCATTTGGGTAGTTTCTGTTGTGATTATGATTTAAAGAGAGTAAACACAGTTGATTGATAATAAATGGCTTCAGTCAAACACTAACCATGAAGTGAAAGAAAAATGTTTGCTTTATTCATATTCACTGAAAAATGGCCAAGAAATCTAATTCTGCCAGGGTATGTAAACTTATGACCACAAGCGCGTGTGTGTGTGTGTGTGTGTGTGTGTATGTATATATATTTTACACACACACACACTATAATATATATAGTTCTTTCAAATTTGCAGATGTACTATACGATTTCTCCTCTTCGCTGACTAATTTGAAGTTGATGTTTGGTTGTATGGACGTTTTTTCCACTTGTCCAACTTTAAATTTTAAAGTTCACATTGGCACCTGCACTATAGGGTGAATTTTTTTTTTTTCCTCAGAGGCAGAGCTGGTTCAGATAAAGGAAGCAGCCTCCCCCAAACTATTGTCCCAACCCTAGGTCTGGTTGGCACACTAAATGCCACAGTATTGCTCATTACTGTGGACATAAATTAAGCTCCCACCGTGTGCCAACCTATAGTTCAGCGCTACTCTGCCTTCACTTTCTAACTTGTGCTGTCCCAACCAGGATGCTACAGCAGCCCCGACAAACCCAGAACCCCAGTTGGGGAAAAGCTGGTCTACAAAAAGGGATGCATTAGGTAAATAACCAAAGTTGTTTGGATACTGTCCAAATTGGCCCTTGTATGTGTATGAATGAGAGTTAAAAAGGACCTTAGATTATAAGCTCCTTGAGGGCAGGTATTGATGTGAATGTACAATATATCTGTATATGTAAAGTTCTAAATTGACAGTGCTATCTATTTAAATATTATATATATATATATATATATATATATATATATATATATATATATATATATAAATAAAACCTCATTGGGAGAATTTTGTTGCCATGAATGGTCTGGTCGACAGAGTCCCTTTAATAGAACCTCTTTTTGTAGTCATGGGAAATGAGCCACAGTCTGATCAGGTTGGCGACTATATGTATCCTTAGAAAGCCAGGGTTCACACCTGTACAAACCTCTATAGAATATAAACACAAAATATATCAAGCATCATTTCCAAGAAAAATACAACCGATGAAATGTATTTTTTTTTATTTTAAAGAATTAATTCTAATATATTTTTTCACAGAAGATTATAGGGAATGTTTTCCATTCCATCTGTAAACATTGAAATACAGATCTGGGAGACTGAAAAAAGTGCATTTTACAAAATCATCAACTAAAATAGATTTTACATGTATTCAGTATTTCCCCACCATTTTTAAATCTAACAACTGCATTTTCAGTTTCAAAAAGGTCTAATAGTTTACCGGATAAGCAAATAAAAAAAAAAACACAAGAAAAACCAAATCATTGATCTAAGACAAATCTAAACGATTCACAACATGCTGCTTGAAGGAGTGACAGAACTCAAATTCAGCAGTCATTGGCTTGTAACAACTCTTATGTGTACGTTCTGCAGTGAAAACATGCATTGGGTTCACATGAGTGACATTTGTACAAGGAAAAAAAAGAAAGAAAAAGAAAAGACACACCCTTAGCAAAAATCATTGTATAGATGCAGTAATTCTGACCTGGCCAATGCAATTAACATCTTTCTAAACAGACTATGCATAGTAAATATATTTCAAGCCTACTGTAACAAATCCTAAAATACATCTGAGGTGGAGTTTAGCAAGAGCTGAAGACTGCTAACATATATTTGTCAGGCTTTTCATGTTTTGTAATGTTAAATCCAGCAGCATTTTGGTTGTTATGATAGCTGCAATCTATAGGATTATTATTTAAAGCTGAAATGCAGACAGATATAAACACAATTATTGCAGCTCTGTATACACTAATAAACCATTACATTTGTTGCAAGTACCTGAAATGTATATTGCCATCAGCCTCTAACAGTTCCCTGTACAGCAGAACTCAGACTGGGGAGAGGAAGAAGCAGAACACAGAGCCATTCAGTTTTGCAGTACAGGGAACTTACTGATAGGAGAAGACAGCAGAGTGACACAAATGGGGTCATCAGACTACGTATTTTCCTTTCACTGTTCAGTCACAGGGTGGTGAAGGGTAAAGACCTGAAAGAATTACTGAACCGTGGCTGAGAAAATTTGGATTTCATCTCCTGACAGGCTGGGCTGTTTTTTGTGTAGATCTCAGACCTGGATGGACAAAAATAAATAAATCATTTGGCAAGTAAAAGAGTTCCCTTGTATGCATTTCATCTGAGTATTTAGCCGTTTGCCTGGAGTTCAGCTTTAAACATACCATTATCAATAGTGTACCAATCACAAATTAGCTTTCATTCCACATGTAAAATGTTGAAGGTTATCTGGTTGTATTTGGTTACAGACCCTCAACAGTCTTTTTACACAAGGCTATTGACCGGTTTCTACACAGTATTTCATTGGTTAGACCAAGATCTTCCTAATACATAAGCCCATTTTAAATAGACCAGCAATATTAGACCCATTGTTATGACCTTGAATTAGACAACTGTAGGCCATGGTTGGTAATTTGGCCAACATAAATATATTGCATCTCTCCAGGTTTATGAAATGTGTAAATTCTGCTCTTACATCTTTAGGTTTCTGCTATAGTAAACTTCTCTATACCTCAGCTAAACAAGATTTAACCTAGTATGTACAATTTATCTAAACCACAGGGGCTGATTTTCCCAATTCCATTCTCTCTTTATAATGCAGTATATGATTAGTTTAGCTTAGATACATAAAAATAAAAGTCACAATACAACAGAAATGGTGTCATTTGGTTTTAATAATGTAGTTAAGTGTGGCAGAGAAAAATAGACAAGAGGATTTGAAGTATTTTGCTTGATAAACTATTTTTTTTTTTAAACTGAGATTATTGTTATGGCCAGTCTAAATAGGTAAGCAAAACATGTTAAGTTAAAATAGTTTTGTGCAATTTAATGGCTTCTCTACTATTACTTTGTAGTTGGCCGACGGCTAAGAGGGTCCAGAAAGATGGATTCTCAGAGCTATGTGACTTTTTTTTAAACGTTGCTCAGTTTTTACTCAACTACTTTATCTCTTCCTGGATGGTTACTGAACCAAAATCAAGAACTTGTGAAGAAAGAAGAAACATAGAAGCTGCCATCAATGATCCCACCCCCCCCCATCTGAAAATGCTATTTGCTCAACTACTGCACCTATTCCAATATTTTCAGTCATTGACCAAGAATGATATGCAATGACCTGGAACTTGAATGCTTAAAGTGATTGTAAAGTCTCGTTTTAACTTTTTTTTTTTTTTTTTAAAACAAACATGTCATACTTGCCTCCAGTGGCCGTGATCCTCAACTTCTGGGGCTTTCATAGCTACTCCCCGCACTGGATAACCCCCCTGGAAGAAGCGCTCTCCTGGGGGGGGTTACCTTACGAGCGCGCTCCCGAGTCCAGCATTTGCGTCCATAGCCACGAATGCCGGACTCAGCCTCGCCCCCTGTAACATTGGATTTGATTGATAGCAGCCGGAGCCAATGGCTGCGCTGCTATCAATCTATCCAATCAACAGCCAGGACCCCACGAAGAAAGAAACAGCGCGTCTCTGCCGAGGGAAAATCAGGACTCAGGTTAGTAAAACAGGGGGGCTGGGGGACCAGTCACTGACAAAAAAAAATTTCACCTTAATACACAGGATGCATTAAGGTGAAAAAACATGTGTTTACAACCCTTTGACAGTCCAATTTCAAGATCCAAACAAATTAACGAATCCTTTTCCTAATACAACGTTTTGCATTACAGAAATAAAAAAAACGTAGAAGTATACCATCCTGTAGTGGCCAGTGGGCTGACTGGTAGAGCCCACACAAGTCACACAGGAGTGATGTGTGGTATGGTGTGGTGCTGTGGGGTCTCAAATCCAAACATGCATTTCTGTTTTGCAGGTGTTCGAAACTAGGCCAATCTTCTACAACAAGCATTTCTTGGTGGGCTGATTAGAGCCAGTCTCACTAGCAGAAATGCCCTTGCTGGGTAGCATCATGGCAGCACCTTCCATAGTTAAATTAACTACATATAGTATGGCCATAACTCCCTGGTCACTGAGGGAGTGTTGGGGAGGAAGGCTATTGAAAGGACAGATGGTGGAAGACAGTGCAGGGGAGAAGGTTATTATTGCAGTAAGGTCTGCTGTTCTATCGGCAGGAGTCAAAGACTTACAGAAGCTGGAATTAGGCCTTATAGCATTCTGATGTTTCTAATTAGTCTTAAGCATTTACATTTTCTGAAGGAGGTCAACAATAGCAGCACCTTTATTTCTCTAAAGACAGGAAATATATCTCATAATAAATGGAAAAACCCTAATACTGACTTTGTAAAAAGGTGGTGTCGTTTCTGAATCCACAATGTTAGATGCCAGAGACAAATGATATATAAACAATACAGCATTTGTATGAGAAAAATGTATTTGGTCTACAACAGCAATTCTGTTCAAGGATTATGAATTTTCCCAAACAAATTGTTTAAAAAAGGAAATAAAGACAATTTGATTTGACTATACAATAAAACGTGGCATATCTAATCAACATGTTGTGCTGCCAACGCCAAGGTTATTGGAAAAATTAAAAAGATTGGTGTTGTAATGGCAGTACCAAGCCAACAGTAATGAACTACTTCTTTATATATACTGTAGCTTTAAATATCCAAATAATAAAGAACAGTGTGGACTCATCAGTCATTGGAAGCTGGAAGTGTCAATTTGGAGAATATATGAACTTATTTTCACTTAAAGAAAAAAAAAGAATGCCGTTACAGTTTCCCAAAGGGAGGTGAACTGATGCTGGTGTGAAAATATTACATATTACCCCTGTGGCCAATTTTCCAAGATTGGCAATTGTTAAAGCCATGTGCTGTGCATTTCTACCTCCAGCTAACCATTATTTATAAAGGGTACGATTTATGACGCAGAAGTGGAACACTGGCACTCCTCACACCAGACTGTTACTAGTGTTAAACCAATGGACTTCCCCATTCACCTCGTTTGTGTGGATTTGAGGAATCTGTAGTGTTTTTTTCCATTCAACCTAGTGGCTGAATGTAAAAACAAAATGTGTGGTCAGCTTAAAAGGATAAGTTTAGCTTTAGTAAAAATCGGCTGTGGAGAGCTTTTTCACTGCACAGCCACATCATTTATTCACAGAGATCTGTGAATGAATAAACTAAAAGTTCCATCTGGCACCATGGCAGACAGCTTGTAGTCCAACATTTTTCCTGCATCTGAAATAGACAGGCCATACAGAGCGATAGAAAGAATATGCAGAAGCCTGACATTCCAACTGTGATCCACTGATCGCAGGTGCAAATCTTTTCAGGGTTTCGGAGAAAAACATAAATCATAAATGCACTTGTTTTACTCAGAAACATGTGCATTTTTAAAAGGTGAACTTACCCTTTAAATCTGATCAAATATCAAAAGTTGTGAAGTTTGCAGATTTTTTATTTTATTTCAACCCTTCATAAATGTTATCCTAAATTTCAGATTACGTGTTCATAGGAAAGCTTTCTGCATGTAGATAGAGGCATAAGTGACTGCTGCAAAAATTAAACTCCTAAAATCAGAGGTCTCTGCAAAGAAGAAATGCTTATCTCCCCCACTGCTTGTACTGCTCAACACTGCTCCAGTAAAGAGAAATCGTCCCCCGAGTTCCCTAAGGCAACTGATAATTCTAGAAATGTCGATCTACATCTACAGTGTCCGTCCCCCACCTACACTCAGTGGGTGCTCCAGATGACCTTCACATGCCAGTAAACAAGTGGATGTAGAGATCAGCAGAAGGAACCACAGAGTGCAGTGGGGGGGGCACAATTCCCAGAACTGAGGGCTTCTGGAAAGCTAGATGTTTTCTCTTTACTGGAGCAGTGTTCAGCCACATGCACAGTGAGCAAGGTGGGAGATAGGGACACTGGGTGAAGCATGCTGATTATTCTTCGCAGAAACATCTGCTTTTTGGCGTTTACTTTTCGTGTCTGTTGTTTTAACATTCATTCTACCTACCCATAATGACTTGCTTTGTACATCTCATGGACCCCAGAAATGCCCACTAGAATTTACACCACTGGGGTGTTCATCACAAAGTCCAATTGATGAGTCCAGCTCCCCAGGATTCTTTGTAATATACTTCTTACACAACTGGTAAAACTGACGGGTATAAAAATAATTCTATATTCCAGCTGAAAAAGAGTTTTTACTTTTTTATATTAATGCTATAATCATTCTAATGGATCCTTCTAGAGTTAAAAGAATTGGCAGGGTACACAATTCACTTCAAACTGAATGCACTTGGCTTTAAAAGAAGGTTCGGAGACTTAGGAGCTCAAAAAAAAAAAAAAATAGAAAAAAAAAAACCTTGAAAAAAAGGTCACAGTAGCAAGAAGATTAGGGTAATATTTACACACCGGACTCACCTATTCAAAACTATGGGTGCACTTCTACTTGAACAAAACACAATTCATCCCAAGCTACATTCTGTTAATCTTAATGATTTTTTTTTTGTCCAAAAAAACATCACATCACAACATGGGCAAAGTTTGAACAATGATTACGTTGAAATGGCTTATGCACAAAAAAAAAAAAAAAAAGAAGGTTTTAAAGTCAAAGTGTTTTCTAAGTAGCAATGTATTACACTTTTAAGACACATTACCAACAGGAAAAAATAAATCTTCTTACAAATTTTTTTGTTTAAATTAAGCTGATGAAAGTCGTGGAAAACTACCATATGTACTGCATTTAATGTCTTTATGGAACTTTTTAAGGTTGTAGTACATGGAGCAATTTAGTGCCCTTAAGAAAGTGCCACCCAAGAATGAACTTTCAGCATTTTAGTGTTGTAAGCCAAGAGATAGAAAATATCAACACTTTCTACTGATACTTTCACTGCAGGTCTGAGGGTTTTGCAGATTTACAAAAATAAAAAAATCATATTTTTGTTAGCCTTTCCCATTCCAACAAGGACTCACTGTTCTGTAAATAAAACTCGAAATAAATAAAATAAAAAATGCACATCTGTGCAATTTCACAATTTGAAAACATTCTGACCATTTAATGGGATAAAGAGTCAAATCTAGGAAAGATCTAATAAAGCCGAAAACAATCCAGAGATAGAACATTTCTGAAATGAAGCAATATACAGACCTCACAAAATCGCTTAGAGCCGTTTTTCAAGCCAGTTATGGAAAACTTAACATGGATTCAAAAACAGTTAATAAAAAATACACCACTTAAAGCTGCAGTTAAAGAGGAGTTCCACCCAAAAATGGAACTTCCTCTTAATCCACTCCTCACCCCCATACATGCCACATTTGGACTTCCTGTCACACTTCCTGCTTCCGCCGAGGGGCTGATAAGGCGAGAGGCGTAATCGCCTTATTTCAGCCCCTCCTTGTAGGCGATGGCCTAGGACACTGACAGGTCCTAGGCAATCGCCTGTCCAATCAGCGACGAGCCGCGCCGCGCGCGCATGCGCAGTGCGGCTCGCGCATGCGCAGTGGGTGCCCGGCCGTGAAGCCGAAGGCGGTCACGGCTGGGTGCCCACGGTCGGGATGGAGACGCCGACTGGGGAGGGGGGAGAGGAGCAGAGCCCCGGTCGGCGCATCGCTGGAACGCAGGAGCAGGTAAGTGAGTGTTTATTAAAAGCCAGCAGCTACACTTTTTGTAGCTGCTGACTTTTAATAAACACATTTTTTGGCTGGAACACCCCTTTAAGCTCTGGTACATTACAATAGACTAAAATAGGCTGTAATGTTCTTCCTTGAATGCAGCAAAAAAAAAAAAAAAATGTTATGTCAATGTAAAAACTGGATCGAGGCATACAAGACTATTCCTTAAACTTGCACCAATTTCATATTCTAGAAATCGTTCAGAAATCTTTACTCTTTTTTGGGGTGGAGAGTAATTGGGGAATGTGATGTAAAGATCCTTAATGCCTCTTTCACAATGGTCCGGCATTGGCGGTAAAGCACTGCTATTGTTAGTGAGGCGGTTTTACCTCCCGGTAGCGGCCAAGAAAGGGTTAAAAAAAACACTGTAAAGTGCCTCTGCAGAGGCGCTTTGCCGGGGGGTATAGCTGTGGTGCCTCATTTATTTCAATGGGCAGGAGTGGTATACACACTGCTCCAAAGATACTGCCAGCATGACTTTTTTTACGGTCCTGCTAGCGCACCGCTCCAGTGTGAAAGCCCTCAGGGCTTTCACACTGGAGAGACAGCAGCAGCCGTTTCAGATCGGTTTGCAGGCGCTATTTTTAGCGTTATAGCGCATGCAAACTGCTCCAGTGTTAAAGGGGTCTTACAGAATGCCTTCCTTTACCTGTCTAACCTGTACATCAGCTCCTCTGACTTCACAGGTACAGAGATAGCAGCAGGATGAGGGAGGGGAAGAAGACTGATAGAAGAATTTCACAGAAACAAGTACTGATGGTCAGCTCTGCAGGTAGATATAGATGCATGCATGCATCAGTCTTCCTAATCAAGCGCCACGAAAACTGAAGGAAATGTTGTGGTTTTGTTTTTTAAAAACGTACTGATATGACATCACTGCTACCTGTATTCTACAGTAAACATCCGCATACTGCAAAATGTAAACCCTACAGCTTGCAGGTTCTCTTATGAACACCTGGTGGAGCATCTTTCTACACCAACATGAAATTTACTAAACCCTCATAAAATTAAGAGCAGTTCATCTTTTGGCACCAGAACACAAAAACGCAGCCTAATCATACAAAGGCTTTATGGGCAAGACCCGATAAAAAAAAAAAAAAAAAAATACAGGCCAGTGGACTGATGTACAATAGTACAGAAAATCATTAGTTTGCTGTGATAGGGTTTAACTTGCATCCAACATAAACATGCACTAGTTTAGCTCTTGGTATGCATGGAATGTCTTTTTAGGTAAACTGTACCAGCAGATTGATGGAGCCTGCCATTGCGGAGTGCTTTTTCATTTGGATAGCGGTCATAATAGGTAGACACGTTAATCTACATCAGGGGTGCCCAGTGGGCAGATGACAGATCTGTGTCCAGTCTGCATATGCAAAGCGGACACAGACACAACCCAATCTACTCTATGGGCCCTCTGATCCAATCAGATGGAAAGGGACGGATTCCACTTTTGTTTTTTTAGCAGATCAGATTGGAGGTAGGCAGGTGTAAATGTTTACATCTGCCACTCCATAGAGTTGAATAGAGTGTTCGATTGGGTCAGACCGATCGTGTGAAAGGGGCCCAAGGCTGCTTTTACACTGATGGTCTGCAGTCTACTCACACCGTGGGTGCAGCGCAGTATACCTGTGGTTTTCCACCAGTTAACTGCACTTTGCCATGGACATCTATTACATCCTGCAGGCGTGGTGCACTTTCTGAAAAGCTGCTTGCTTCCTCTACCGCTGGCCTTATTCACAACACTAAAGCTCTGGGATGGCAGGTTGGCAACCAGCAATCTGGGCTTGCCAACCAGCCATCCCAGAACAGGAGGTTGCGGGCCACATCAGAGGGCTTCGCAGGCCACTGGTTGGGCACCCCTGATCTACATACTTGTTCTAAGTTGATGGCTCAAAGTTATGAAGCTTTTGGGTCAGCATACCAGCCACAGAACACTCAGGTCAGCAATGGTTGCCTCCATACTTTGGTACAGGTTCTCCCTACAGGGTATATGTATAGAGTTCAATGCCAAATGCTGCAACATTTTCAGATAAAGCAAAGTCTGGTGGGCGTATTTTGAGCCTTGTACAACAACCAAGTTAAACTCTTTAACATGGACATTGCTGTAAAATGGCATGGCAAGCTTAGTTGAAAAATCTACCTGCAAGAAAAAAAAAATGTGATTACGTACTTGGCTTACTCCCTTCCTCTGCACTCATATGTCGTCATATGCTGAAACCTTTAGGTCCGTAATAAAGATTTACATCTGTACTGTATAACTGAGAAAGGGTAAAACATGCTCCATTCCGTATAGAAGCATCTTCATTTATAGGGTCAAATCAAGCAAATAATTTTTTTTTATTGGGTGGATACAAAAGCCCTTCATTCTACTACAAGTAAACAGTACACACTATTAGTTTTGTTTCTTTCAACCCAGTAGGCTGGGGAGGTGCTCACTGTACCAACTATGTGATATCTCCACTAAGCTATTGTGCTCTAACAGGGGGACTTGCCTTGCCCAATTGGATGCTGGCTCTTTCGTTGAACAGGCTGCTGTACACACTGGCCGAATGTTGGTCAGTTTCTGTTGGACCGGCCGATACCAGCTGATATTCAGGCCAGGTATTCCAGCCTTAACTGCTCTCCTATGTGGTACGTGCTGTGAAAGCAACTGGCGGAGTGTTTCCATACACTTAGCATAGGTGCCATGTTCTATAGTTTGGTCAAAGCTGTTGAAAAATGTAATTGTTTGCAGGGGAATCTGACCACATCAAAATCCTCAAGAGGAAAAAATTTACAGAAAAGTATAAATATAGCAGAATTTGGCTAAAAGGGAGCCAATGAGAACAGAAATAAGGTAGTGGTAATTGCTGAGGAAAGCTCTGAGGGTATCATTCTGTGCTATATATATTCATCCCAAATACGACCAGAGAGATTCCAATCGTGGGTATCAACCCCAAATATATGCAAAGCACTATACACTAGGAAAATGGGGAATGGTGAGGAACACCAATAACGGGTAAGTGTAGACACAAAAACCAATGTCAATTTTGTGTCTAGACTTACCGGTTACTTATTGGGTATCTTAAAACCAGAGTGCTCTTCACCATTTCACATTTCCTAGTGGATAGTTTTTTGAATCATTCAGTGACTGCATCAAGTACCCTAGAAAAGTGATGTAGCATGGAAATTTTGATTTTAAACTTAATTAAATGCATAAATCAAAAAAGTCTGCACAAATCAAAAACACAAAGTCGCGGTGACAGCTTCAACGATATACCTTCACAGGCTCACTTGACTTGTCATGTTGGATGGAGTTAAATGCCAATATCTCAGCTGACTGGTCTAAATTTTATCACAGCCCTCCAGTCTTAAATTGTTAAACAATGCAAACGATTATCACAGTATTAAACAGGCAATATATATATAAAAAAAAGGGGATTTCTGCCAGGTGGCTCAGTAATAAGATCTTGTAAGTATAGAACTCTTTGGTATTGTCAAAATATCCAAAATTTCTCTGGGAGCACAGAATTATTAAAGCACGTTTCTGGAAACTTTCCTGCGGCCTCTGGTTTTTGTGTTCCAAATTTGGCTTGGCTAAAACTGAAAATGCAGATCTCCTATTTAAACTAGTGATTACAGAATCTAGAGTATGGATACAGTGTTATTTATTCATTAGTGCAAGCTACAGAGTTTATCTACCAGCAATGTTATTTCATGTTTTCTGGTATAAATGTCCTTTGGTTTTTTTTTTTTCTTGTGGGTTCATTGTTTTGTTTCACTCATTAAAATTGAACATCTGTCTTTCTGATAAATAAAAGTATATCTAGATTGTATACACATAAGGCAAATGGCAAACATATTGGAGCAATCAGGTAGCAAATTTTTTTTACAATGCAAGTCATATCATTGGTCTCTTGTAATGGCCAAGGAAGGGGACATCTTTCTTTCAGAAGGCCAAGCCAGTAAACTTTGATAAAACACTACCTTGAAAATGAAGCATCCTTCAAGTCATTATTGGTTTAAAGTACTCTTCTTCCCTGAAAGGGCTAAACGCTGCTACTGATCACCTCTGTGCAGTGGAGTGTTATGATCCTTTTTAGGCAACTACCCGGCAAGTTTGCCTGTGCACAGAGCAGTTCATTACCAGGGTTCTTCCACTGTGAGAAAGGCCCGTTCAATGTGAAAATGAAATTTAGGATTAAAACATTCTACGAGTGTTACAAAAAATAATATATCCCCGGTATAGCAAAATAGAAAGTCTCACCACCCACCCTGGCCTTTTGCTGCGTCTAGTTATTCTGTAGCAATGAGGGCCTGACAGGCAAAATTCTGTCCATTACAATAGTTAAAGAACACAATTATGTCAGCATACAGCTTCACTGAGGATACCGATGTTCTAGCGTTGGGTAAAGGGAGTGGTAAAGGGTGTGGTATGGGTAGAGGATACACCCTTTTTTTTAAATTGAAGGGATAGAGGTCAAAGAATGTTTATATTATCCAATCAATGCCATTAATTTGAACTTGTAAAAAAATGGGTGCGAAATTGGGGCAACCTAATTTGGGCTGAGCCAATAATAAAGGATAAAGGTAACCTAGGAATTCACTAGGAATCAATAAGGCCGCGTACACACGATCAGACATGTCCGATGAAACAGGTCCGACGGACCGTTTTCATCGGACATGTCTGAAGGGATCTTTTGGTCTGATGTGTGTACACACCATCGGATAAAAATCCACTCGGACCAGAACGTGGTGACGTTGAACACACCGACGTGCTGGAAAAAGGAAGTTCAATGCTTTCATGCATGCGTAGAATCAATTTGACGCATGCGCGGGATTTCGGTCCGATGGTTGGGCGTACTAACCATCGGACATGTCCAACGGACAGGTTTCCAGCGGACAAGTTTCTAAGCATGTTTAGAAACTTTTGTCCGCTGGAAAACTGTCCACTAGGCCGTACACACGATTGAACATGTCCACTGAAACTGGTCTGCGGACCAGTTTCAGCGGACATGTTTGATTGTGTGTACGCGGCCTAAGAATGAAGAGATGTTACAGCTGTGTACAGAATAGCATACCCTATACCTGTTATGACAGGTTTTCAAAACTTTTGTTTAAGCCAATTAAATAACTGCCACCATTATGTGCTGCATTTATATCCACTGTATATCTTGCAGCGGTGTTGTACCTGAAAATTTTGAAAAGTATTTTCCATGTTCTGTGACTGTATGTGTCTTGTGGCAGGAAACGTAAGAAGATCAAAGCAAATTTCATCTGGTTCCTCTTAAACCAACATTTGCTAGGTAGGTGACCCTTTCAGCAACCCTTCTGCCCAACATTCTTCAACTGAAAGATTAAAAGGAGTCCATTCGCATTGTATAGAGTCGAAGAAAGAAAATGGAATACTGTCTGGTCAGCTTAAACCAGCCAACCACAGCCAAAAGAAAATTAGACCTTTAAACTGCTTCACAAGTCAGAAGGAAGCAAGGTACATTTTATATTGAGGAACCCTTCAAATATTCCATTGCAGACAATACTCAAAGTAATTTGTTTGAAAAAAAGTAATTAATGAACTAGCAATATATAACTAAAATTTACTTGGGTTCTAGTAGTAACTAAAACATAAATATGGTGGTAAATTGATCACTTCATTGCTGGGGTGTGCTATAAATTAATAAAGGGGAGCAGGTATGCTTTATAAGCAACAGATACTTCTCAACACAAATGAGGAGAGTCCGCACAAATTAAAAACAAAACCTGTATAAATGTGCAGAACTAATGTCACTTCTATGTGGATTGAACGAGACCTGTGTGACATATTAAGGCATTTGAACCAAACTAAGTCCAGTCATGCACTAACGCATCTCTACACAACCTTGCACACATGGTTCCTGTCCTGATTTACTGGCTTATTTTTCCCCAATATATATATATAATATATATATACTTTAATATATTTATATATATTTATATGTTACATATATATTTTCTCATTTTCTTTTTAATTACTGCTCATCTCTAACGAAGTGCTGTGCTTTCAACTGCTGAGTACTGAAACCAGTGTCTTTTCCTGAATCCAGAGCCAAGTGGCTACTACAAGACGTTCCCATCTCCCCTCTGTGCTTGGGGTGTTGCTGGGATGTTGTCTGAAAGTCTTGGGCTGTAAAGGCCTCGCAATCCGACGACAATTTTGCATGTAGACGTATCCACCTGAAGCTCAAGTTTATACTATTGTGGGTTCTTCAGGATTCGACCATGTCTGAAATCGTACACATGTCGGCAAAGGAATACTAACTCGGAGCCTGCGCTGTCTGGAACCCTGCGATGTATGGGGGTGCAATACTCTTCTGAGGGCGGGACAATCAAGGCTTTCCTGTTCGGACAGCCCTCCCTTCGACGCTTTACCAAGGCACAAAATCTATTGGGGAAAAGAAAACAGAAGTCGTAAATTCGTATATTTATATATATGTAAATTAGTATGTATGGATGTACAGTTAAACCTTGGATTACGAGCATAATTCGCTCCAAAAGCATGCTTGTAATCCAAAGCACTTGTATATCAAAGCAAACTTGCCCATAACAAATAATGGAAACGCAAATGATTTGTTCCACAACCATTTATTCATAAGTTCTTCAGTCTATAGTCCATATAAAAAGTTTATAGCAATGTGATAAGTTGTGTAACCATTAAATGTCCATCCACAAATGGAAGCCTCAACCAGGGGATTAGAAGCAAAATCCAGCAGGAGCTACAGAATACAAAAAGAGAAGAGAGGCGCCTTCAAGTGTAGCAATATGGTTACATTTAATAAAAGGTACAACATTTAGGAACAACATGGTTGACGATTAAAAAAAAGAAAAGAAAAAAAGGACACATCTAAGTGCAGGGATCTGATGTAAAGCGATCCACATAGAGCATCCTCTGCACCACCGACTCTCACCGCTGTCAGTCTGCAATCGTGACTGGGAAGACTACCCTGCAGTAGAGCGATCTGAAAGCGAGGTTTGAACCGCTCATGGAAGGGACGACATCAATGGTCTATGTGGACAGCTTGAACCCGGATGCCTGCATACTTATATGTGCCTGTTTTAATCATCAACCATATGAGTTACTAAATGTTGTACCTTCGTAAAATGTAACCAAATTCCTACACTTAAGAGGCGCCTCTCTTCTCTTTCAAACTCAGTTGTGACATGACGCTACTCTTATATCAAGACATTGCTTGCATATCAAGTCAAAAATTATTAATAAATGTTGCTTGTCTTACAAACCAAGTTACACTCAAACCAAGGTTTTACAGGCATGTATGAGATATATATATATATATATATATATATATATATATATATATATACATATATACATACATACATATACATACACAGGGAGTGCAGAATTATTAGGCAAATTAGTATTTTGACCACATCATCCTCTTTATGCATGTTGTCTTACTCCAAGCTGTATAGGCTCGAAAGCCTACTACCAATTAAGCATATTAGGTGATGTGCATCTCTGTAATGAGAAGGGGTGTGGTCTAATGACCTCAACACCCTATATCAGGTGTGCATAATTATTAGGCAACTTCCTTTCCTTTGGCAAAATGGGTCAAAAGAAGCACTTGACAGGCTCAGAAAAGTCAAAAATAGTGAGATATCTTGCAGAGGGATGCAGCACTCTTAAAATTGCAAAGCTTCTGAAGCGTGATCATCGAACAATCAAGCGTTTCATTCAAAATAGTCAACAGGGTCGCAAGAAGCGTGTGGAAAAACCAAGGCGCAAAATAACTGCCCATGAACTGAGAAAAAAGTCAAGCGTGCAGCTGCCAAGATGCCACTTGCCACCAGTTTGGCGATATTTCAGAGCTGCAACATCACTGGAGTGCCCAAAAGCACAAGGTGTGCAATACTCAGAGACATGGCCAAGGTAAGAAAGGCTGAAAGACGACCCCCACTGAACAAGACACACAAGCTGAAACGTCAAGACTGGACCAAGAAATATCTCAAGACTGATTTTTCTAAGGTTTTATGGACTGATGAAATGAGAGTGAGTCTTGATGGGCCAGATGGATGGGCCCTTGGCTGGATTGGTAAAGGGCAGAGAGCTCCAGTCCGACTCAGACACCAGCAAGGTGGAGGTGGAGTACTGGTTTGGGCTGGTATCATCAAAGATGAGCTTGTGGGGCCTTTTCGGGTTGAGGATGGAGTCAAGCTCAACTCCCAGTCCTACTGCCAGTTTCTGGAAGACACCTTCTTCAAGCAGTGGTACAGGAAGAAGTCTGCATCCTTCAAGAAAAACATGATTTTCATGCAGGACAATGCTCCATCACACGCGTCCAAGTACTCCACAGCGTGGCTGGCAAGAAAGGGTATAAAAGAAGAAAAACTAATGACATGGCCTCCTTGTTCACCTGATCTGAACCCCATTGAGAACCTGTGGTCCATCATCAAATGTGAGATTTACAAGGAGGGAAAACAGTACACCTCTCTGAACATTGTGGGAGGCTGTGGTTGTTGCTGCACGCAATGTTGATGGTGAACAGATCAAAACACTGACAGAATCCATGCATGGCAGGCTGCATGAGTGTCCTTGCAAAGAAAGGTGGCTATATTGGTCACTTATTTGTTTTTGTTTTTGAATGTCAGAAATGTATATTTGTGAATGTTGAGATGTTATATTGGTTTCACTGGTAAAAATAAATAATTGAAATGGGTATATATTTGTTTTTTGTTAAGTTGCCTAATAATTATGCACAGTAATAGTCACCTGCACACACAGATAACCCCCTAAAATAGCTAAAACTAAAAACAAACTAAAAACTACTTCCAAAAATATTCAGCTTTGATATTAATTAGTTTTTTGGGTTCATTGAGAACATGGTTGTTGTTCAATAATAAAATTAATCCTCAAAAATACAACTTGCCTAATAATTCTGCACTCCCTGTGTGTATATATATATATATATATATATATATATATATATATATATATATATATATATATATATATATATATATACATACATATATATACTATATATAGAGAGAGACATACTATATATAGAGAGAGATATATATCTATATATAGAGAGAGATCTATATACTATATATAGAGAGAGATCTATATATCTATATATAGAGAGAGATCTATATATCTATATATAGAGAGAGATCTATATATCTATATATAGAGAGAGATCTATATATCTATATATAGAGAGAGATCTATATATCTATATATAGAGAGAGATCTATATATCTATATATAGAGAGAGATCTATATATCTATATATAGAGAGAGATCTATATAAATATATATATATATATATATATATATATATATATATATATATATATATATATATATATATATATATATATATATATATATATATATATAGAGAGAGATCTATATATATATATATATAGAGAGAGATCTATATATCTATATATAGAGAGAGATCTATATATCTATATATAGAGAGAGATCTATATATCTATATATAGAGAGAGATCTATATATCTATATATAGAGAGAGATCTATATATCTATATATAGAGAGAGATCTAATATATCTATATATAGAGAGAGATCTAATATATTATATATATATATATATATATATATATATATATCCTGGGGACAATGACCTTTGGGAGGACAGAGAGGGACCCATTACTACAAAAAAAAAAGAGAAAAGACTGCAGGTGAAACCAGAACCTGTGGAGTTTGATAGCTGCAGCCTAACGAGGAGAAGCTGTCTCCTGTCCTCTGACAGTGATCCCTTTGTTTAAGGATTTAAAGCAGGAAAAGGGGCACACCCTGTTTTTTCTGCTTCTTGTGAGGATACTGCAAATATAGCAGTTAAACCAACAAATGCAATGCAAAAAAACATATGCAGAGTGGCTGCAATGTTGGGGGAGGCTGCATTGCCTAACAGATCTGATGGCTCAATCTGTGAGCTGTCTCAAGTCTCTACAGGGGAGGATAGTATCATGCAAGCATAATAAGGGCCACCAGGTTCAGGTGGCGATTTCTTTTTATATTTTTACCCCTGACCTTTTCCTATGGGGAGACAAAAGTCCTAAGCTAAAAGCAGCGGAACTTAACCCAGGTGCATCCACAGCTGAACTTAGTCTGGCAACAAACAATGCCTGCTAATCTGCACAACTAGATGCCGAGTAGGCGTCTTAGATGAATCTGTATCCAACTCACACAAGGTGCTTACGTGTGTCTCCCTAGCTTTACAGAGCTCTGACGTCTGGGCCTTTTTGAAGAGCCCTCTCTGCGTCTGCACCATAAGCCAGCGAGCATGTGCGTCAGCGGCAACCAAATCATCCCCCGCCTACAAAGCGCGCTCCCACTCGCGCACGCACGCGTAGGGAAATGGTGGAGGCGGGGGGAGAGAGAGAGATCCCCCAAAGAGCGCCGTGGACCCGGACTACGAGGGACCTCCCCACAGCACCGTGGTAGAGCCTGAAGCGGAGAAAGTGGGTCGCACAATAGACCAGCTAACACTTAAGCTTCCGTCTTTGGAAAGCATGGTAAACGAAACACCAGGCAAGTCTTTTTACTGCCCATAGTGGTGGAAAACAGATAAGACATGCAGCTACTCATGGAAGACAATCCTTTGTACAGGATTTAGGGAAAACACAAAACATAGATTTATCTCAATATGCTTATATGGGACCGATAGCCGCTAAGGCGGTCCAACAACTCCAATCCCAAAATGCACCCCCACCGGCTCGACCCAATGAGGGTCTGACACCAGAGCCAAGATTGGCGGATATGGAAGTACCAGGGGCTTCAGGTACACCAAACCGCCAGTCACGATCACTGTCTCACGTGAGAAATGACACCTATAGAACAACCAATGCTCATTCAGTACAACAAGATGTCCCTTTAGGGGAATTACCTCCAGTGATACCGAGTATGAGGAACTAAGTGTAATAAACCTTACCCCCTATCCAATGAGAAAACGGCAGTCTTAAAGCTCGGTTTGAGCTTCTGCCCCAGCAATGATATCGATAAATATGAGGTCATCAAGGATCTTTATCTCTTCGTTAGGAAACTAACCTACAAACACATCTTTGACCCAGAAAAACAACGAGCTAGAGCAGAAAGGGAGCTTTCAGACCAAATTAAAAAATTCACCATAAGGGAATTTCGGGCCCTAAAAGATCTCATGCTCCTCCTCGAGGAAAACCAGGGACCAGAGGAAAGTCTATCTAATGTATCTAGTCAGATATCCAAACCACGTACTAAAGTTCCTTTAAAAGAAAATCTAACCAATTTCCCGATTTGCATACTAATCCACAAATTTCAGCCTTTCTTTTCGCAATGGTGAATGAGATTAAGCTGATGCCCATATCACCAATACCATCTAATCTTAGCACCGAACTCCAAAAAGCACTAAAATCTCTATAAGCCCGTAAGGACACAATAATAAAGGCCTCTGACAAAGGCGGTAACATAGTATTATTACCATGTGATCAATATGAACAAATGTGCTTTGACATTCTTAGGAATGTCGAGTGGTACAAACCGATCACGAAAGATCTTATCACTCAATTTAATCTCAAATTTAATTACTGTACACCGCCTTCAACGATGCCTTAATTGAACAACAAACCTATGACTACTTGAATGTAGCATTTCCACGTGATGCCATTTTCTATGCCATTCCAAAAATTCACAAGAACAAAATTAAACCGGCAGACGCATAATTTCAGGAATTGGATCAATTACTGAGAATGCCAGTAGATTGGTGGACTTTTTTTCTAATGCCATACGTTACAAGCCTTCCCTCGTACGTCAAAGATACTTCTGACCTATTGCGACATCTAGAGGGTGTGGCTATACCCACCAACGCTCTTTTTGTCAGCATTGACGTCGAAGCATTATACCTCTAGTATACCGCATCAATCAGGTCTAGACATCATTAAATCATTCCTAATGGAAGAAGACCACCGCACATGGAAATTTCAAATGTTCATACTAAAGCTTTTGTCCTTTATCCTTCATCATAACAGTTTTTCCTTCCTAGACTCCCACTACCTCCAGGTACAGGGCGTTGCAATGGGCACCTGTTGTGCCGCGGCATACGCAAACCTGTACCTGGGGGGGTGGGAGAGGGAAATTGCTTCCAATGAGGCCTATGATCAATATCTGACTCAAGTTTTATGCTGGTATCGGTATTTGATGACATTTTTCTAATTTGGACAGGTACAGTGCAATCATTACAGGACTTTATTGGATGCCTCAATACCAATAACTTCAACCTAAAATTTACCTTTGAATTCCACAAGGATTCAATATCCTTTTTGGATCTCTGTATCTATAGGGATGCATCTAACTATGTAGCGACTAAGCTGTACCGCAAACAGACAGCAGGAAATACTGTGCTTCACGCACAAAGTAGCCATCCCACGCATCTTGTCCACAGCATCCCTTACGCCCAATACATTCGGCTTAGACGGAAATGCACTCGTGAGGCAGACTTTAGAGCCCAGGCTAATGAATTGCGGTCACGCCTCTTACAAAGAGGATATAGAAAAACATTATTGAGAAAGGCGTTCAATAAAACTCTAAATAGAGATAGAATTTCCCTTATCCATTCACGGAAAAATGAAAACAATGATCAGCAAATCACGAGGTTCATTACTAAATATTCAAGTCAACACCAACAACTGCGAAACTGCCTTCAAAAGCATTGGTACCTACTCAGTAGGGATGCCACAGTAGGCAAATATGTCAAACAATCTCCTGAAATAGTATTTAGGAAAAGCTCGTCCCTTGGCAACAAATTGACAAGTAGTCATTACAAAACAAATCCCTCTATTCAAAAACTAATCACAGGCATTTCCAGGTGTGGCCACTGTGCATACTGCTCTTGGGTGCACACTGGCACCAAATTCGGCCTACCAAACGGGGAAATCTTTAGACCACGTTTTCAAGCCTCTTGTGACACCAAGGGGGTGGTTTATTTAATGACCTGCAAATGCGGGGCTTTTTATGTGGGTAAGACAATCCGCCAGTTTAAACAGAGGATATATGATCATATATTTTATTCCCAATACGCCAAGATGCTTACCCCAATTAGCCGCCATTTAGGACTTGTTCATAAATTTGATACCTCAGTAATACGATTTATAGTATTAGAAGTTATACCTCAAGATCCTCACGGAGGAAATTGGGATCAGCACATCCTCCAAAGAGAAACACTATAGATAGAGCGTTTAAATGCCACAAAACCTCCCGGGATCAATAAAGTTCTCTCATACAGGCCCTTCCTCTGAGGAGCCTGTATGATTTTACAGAAGATCCCTGGAAGGGTTTTACTATCATTATTTATCTCTATTTTCATGTCTTTTTTCTTGGCTAATATTATCTAATATGTAATAATAGACTATTGTATTCGCACTGGTCGTTTTTCTAAAATTGTTGTTGCAAAAAAATACTAACAACAAAAAATTTCAGACAAGCTCCTTTCCTCCTAAGCCTCAAATTGGCTAGGGCCCATTTTTATGGGCTTACAAATCGTTTATATAGATTTTTTTTTCCTTTTTTTGAACATATTGTATGGCTTTTTCCTAGAAGTCACTAACTGATTTATGCATGCACCTGTATGCGATCGTATTTAAATGCCTAATCATTTAATTCATATGCTGTTTGCCGTCTGTGTCCCACTAGATGTCAGCCTGATTGCAGTACACCAATTCCACCTCATCACCCTGCGCCATTGAGTACAACACCAGCACGGCCACGTGAGCCATCAATGGGTCTGGTCTATTACTCAGCAATTGAGTGATGACCTTTTGGATCTGCTGATGGCACACCAATTTGCATCCCCCCCTTCCTATTTCAACTAGGGGATCCCCCCACACAGTGAGCCCGACCATCGAGCTTACGAGCCGTTCGCGGCTCTCGCGCATGCGCGATGTGGGATTCTAGGCTGGCTGGAATTCCGCAAATCCCTCCGACGTCATCCCGAGGAGGTTGTACCCAATACAACCATCAGCGCGGCTGCTTTCGCCCATTGTTCCTCCACCAGGATCGTTTTTCAAATATGACGATAATATCCCCTACCTCTCTCTGTGCCTGCAATTTCCCCAATCAATTACCTTCAGTCCCAAACTAATGGCGTGCTGGATACTTTTCTCTCTACCTTTTACAATGTATTTTCCAGCTTATATACTGGACGCTCATCTATCGCCATCTAGTGCCCGAGTTTGAGAAGGCCCTCTACAACAATAGTACCTAATTTTCAGGCCATTATTGAGGTAACATTACAAATTGTAATTGTTTGCTAGTTCAAACAAAAAAATCTTTTTGTGGTATGACATCTATTCATCCAACTACGTTTATAATAATAAAAAATGTCTTATTAAACCTTACTCTCTAGAAAGTCACCAAAGATTGATCCTTGCAAGGCACATTGAATGCCCTCTGAAGATTGATGGTGCGCCCAATTTTTTTATGCCCAGGAAACTGATCTATAGAAGGTAGCCCACCCCTAATCTTTATATTTAAACCACCCATATTTATAAATTGGGTATTTTTGTTTCTTTATATTATTATTCTATATATATATTTGTTTTTTCAATCATTCCCGGCTTACCCTCATTTATTTTTTACCAGAATGTTCCTTTATTACCCCAACTGGTTGTTGCCGTGATGCACGGTGAGGAACTGAGGTGGTTCTCATCAGTCCTCACCCTATATGGTGTTGGGTGCGGTCTGATAGTCGGGCAGGCATTGATTTTGGGACACAGTACGCCAGCCCCTGTTTTTCCCCCAAATCAATCAAACACCGTTGTTCCGGTGAGTACGTCTTATACATATGCATGCATTTCTAGTCACTGTTTCGCCTATTATTTAGGCTAGTATGTAAATAATGTATTTCAAATCTAATTTTTATGTATATATATCTGTCTTTTGATATCTAGAAGCTCCCGAAGAAGCAAAACATGTAGAGCCGTTTTTATATCGTCTAAGAACCCACTGAATGTCTCCCTCTGAAATCGTCCCTCTACCCAGCGCCTATACTGTTTGAACTACATATAGCCCTGTGGCTAATAAGCGAGTGTTTTTCAGAGTGACCTATGTGGTTCTTATTGTTTATGTCTTTTCTACTGTGTCTTGATGCATAGTACAGTGCAAATGTCAGGTTATATATTTTTTCGTCTTTTTCTATTAAATATCATTTTTTAACAAACTGTGCCTACAAAGTCCAAACTCTCTTTGTTAGAAACATGCCCTCATGCTTCTTCCCACAAATCCATATTAAGCGAAAAAAGTCGTACGATCCGTCGTATGATATTTGGATCGTGTGAACGGGCCATTAGTCTCAGCCATCATCAAAATACTTTGTGTTGGCTGGTGTCTGTCTATCAAGAGTCAGACTATCATGAATCATGAAGAATCGTTCTCGTCAGACCAATCTATTAAGATTCTATGAAGAAGTGACCTGCCATCTAGATAGAGGAGTACCTGGAATGAATACTGGTTACAGGGGTGGGTCTAAAGGGTGGTGATAAATAGTGAAAGCTCCGAATGGTCCAGTGTGGCAAGTGGGGGTTCCCCAGGGATCTGTCCTGGGACCAACTCTGTTTAATCTATTCATAAATGATAGAGGATGGAACAACTCAATCTCAATATTTGCGGATGATACAAGGTTAAGCGGGGCAATAACTGCTGCACGGGATGTGGACATTTTACAGGAAAACCGAAATAAAATAGCGGGGTGGGCAACTACATGGCAAATTAAGTTCATTGTTGAGAAATGTAAAGTAATGCATTTGGATGCTAAAAATATGAATGCAAGTTACTCACTAGGGGGGAGAACCTCTGGGGTAATGTAGGATGGAAAAGGACCTGGGGTTAATAGTAGATGAGATGCAATGCCAAGCTGCTGCAAGCAAAGCAAACAGAATATTGGCATGCATTAAAAAGGGGATCCACTCCAGAGATAAAATAATAATTCATCCACTCTACAAGACTCTGATCAGGGAGTAGGTCATCCAGTTCTGGGCACCAGTCCTCAGGATGGATGTGCTGGAACTGGAGAGTCAAGAGAAGGGCAACAAAGCTAATAAAGGGACTAAAGGATCTCAGCTATGGGGACAAAGTATTGAACTTATTGTCTATGGAGAGGAGACACTTGAGAGGTGATATGATAGCGATGTACAAATACCGTACTACTGGTGACCCCAGCACAGGGGAAAACTTTTCAGTGAAAGGGAATTTAAAAATAGTTTTTTTACTGTCAGGGATGTGGCATTCTCTTCCACAAGTAGTAGTATAGTAGTATCAGCAGGGGGCATTGATCGATTAAAAAAAAAAATTATATATTATATAATATATATATATATACATATACACACACACACACACACACACACACACACACACACACATATGTACACACACACACACACACACACACACACACACACACACACATATGCACACACACACATATGCGCACACACACATATGCGCACACACACATATGCGCACACACACATATGCGCACACACACATATGCGCACACACACATATGCGCACACACACATATGCGCACACACACATATGCGCACACACACACACGCGCACACACACACAGGGATATACAATGTACTATTAAACGAGCACACTCGCACACAGGCTGAACTGGATGGACTGATGTATTTTTTCAGCGTCATCAACTGCGTCATAGAACAGTGATTGGACCACTATAATCAAGCATTATCAGATGAGAGAAGGACAAACACTTTCATACGTTAAAGCTGTGGGTATGTTGCGCTGGCTAAGCTAGAGAGGGAGGGGCTGGGGAGTAGTGTAGAGATATGCATCAGTGGGTTGGGGGCCTAAGTGAGCAAAGTGACAATGTTTCTTTAACACCGAATGCGGAAATGCACTGCAACACAGCACGTTTGGGAGCACCATCTAGGAACGGCATCATATGCACTATATGGTAGTGGGAGATGCACTGCATTGTGGTCCTCTGCATTAAAAAACCTCATGTGCATTATGGCATGTGTTGGCACGTTAAAAATTAATGGACTGCCTTAACAGGCATCATGCAATGTATGCAATGCGTGGTTGGATGTAATGTGTTTGTTGGGGGAAGTGGGAGTTATTGTTTTTTTCATGATTGTTTTAGTAATATGCTGTGATGACAGTGTTTACACCAGGCGGGGCAAATCATCTTTCAGAAAATACTGTATCTGAGGTATAAACAGAACCCACATGAGCTAGCAGGGATCCTCAAACTAGGGCCCTCCAGATGTTGTAGAACTACACATCCCATGAGGCATTGTAACACACTGACATTCACAGACATGACTAGGCATGATGGGAATTGTAGTTCCTGAACAACTGGAGGGCCGTAGTTTGAAGACCCATGAGCTAGAGAAATAGATTAAGGCCCCTTTCACATTGCGGCGGGAGCCACGCAGCGGCGCTATACCGCCAGAATATCCGTGAGTTGCGAGCTTTCACATTGAGGATGTAGTGAAGGAGTTTTTCAGGCGGTTTAACAGCGCTATTTTTAGCGCTGTACCGCCTGAAAAACTCTTCAATGTGAAAGGGGCCTAAGGATAGAGTCCCAGATCGTCAACTTGGCTGCCACTCTGAAATAATTTAGAAATTAAAGAGATCAGTGGGCATGCTTGGCATTCTGAAGGTAAGCTGGAAATGAGACTGGCACGAAGACAGAACACCAGTCTCTTCACCGGTGAGGAGGGAAGTGCAGCAGTGGAGGCATAACCAGTGGCATGAGGGACCAGCGGGGACTAGTGGAACCGGAGGGGCAGCAGAAGGCGGAGATTGTGGGATCCAAGGGGCAGTTATGTGGTCACATACAGATCGCTCAGTCAACACAGGTAAATATCACCTTGCATATAAATTAAATTGAATACATATTGAATAAAACTTGATTCACGTGAATACAAATCCCATGAATGTCCATAAAGGAACAACCAGGAAGTGTCCAAAACAGAAAGAACAGGAGAAAAAGAGACCCGAGGTCCTACTCATCTGGTAAGGGGCCCCCCTTATTATTCTGTGTGACATCGGAGGAAGATAGTGTGGTGGTGGTGTATAGCAGTTCCATTCCTGTATTTGCACTTCTATCTGTTACATATGCAGAATTTGGATTACTCATTTCCTGAATCAGCAACTTTTTTGGATTTCATTCACCTGTGCACACCTGTTTATATATAAGAAAAATCTTTTTTCTTCTGTTTGGACACTTCCTGGTTGTTCCTTTATGGACATTCATTGGATTTGTAGCCACGTAAATCAAGTTTTATTCAATATGTATTCAATTTATTTATATGCAAGGTGATATTTACCTGTGTTGACTGAGATATCTGTCATTAGGTGGTACATCTAAGGTTTCCTTGCTCATTGTTATTTTTGATAATTTCACCTATATAATGTGTTAGCGCAACTATATTTATATTTTTTTACTGTTATTGCATGGTTATCACATGTTTTTATGTTGCAAGCTTTCATTTTCACTAGAGACTTCTTAGTATCATTTATCAGCACTATTAGCGCAGAATTTACCCACTCTTTTTTTCATGTGGGCACATACACCAAAAGAGGAAACCAGGAGACAGACAGCAGTAGGGCAGGCAGAGGGCATTGTAGACAGCAAGCAGCTGTAGTGGCAACAGCACCCGCATTTTTGTTGTGTGGCAAAGATTGGCAGCTTGTCAGCCTCTGATCACAATATTTCACTCTTTGACAGAGTACCATGGTGCTATAAATTCATGGTTGCAGTAGTGAACCTGCGTCGGTAGCAATAAAAGGGTTAAACGTTTAGAAGTGTAAAAGCAGTTAATCCTTATTACCTCACGGAAATAGTGCACTACTTCACATACCCTTCACTACAACTTGCTGTAATGTAAATCATCAAAAGAGGAAAGAGATTAACATAATTAGATGCACCCATTTGGTCTGGTGGATAAATATCACCAACAAAGATTTGCCAGGGATAGCTTAATGAGCATAACATTTTGGCATCTAGTCCCAATATGGAGACTGTGGGTATTTTCCTGGACATTGGGCAGGAGGAGGTAAAAGTTGGCTGGAACATATACTGCTTTAACCTACCTCAATGTGGAACTTGATACTACATTTGCATTTGAGGGGTTTGGATGTTTTATAGGTATAACAATATACCATTTATACAGTTTAATAATTAATAAGGAGCATATAGTTCATTTTACTTGTAAAACAGTCAAGTATATGTAACAATATACTTACTATTTACACATACCAGTTTAATGAGAAAAAAAAAAGATCCTATAGTTACTTTAATTTGTAACGGTTTACTTTGAATTAGAATTATTACATCCAAGTGAAAGATCTCCTGTTTGGAAGGAAGCAATGTATGGGGAATGAGCGCACTCCCTACCTGCAGTACTCTGCAAATGTCAGGACATAGCACTTCTCTTCAATACAGGCAATACTGTTCTCATCCTGATGACGGGAGGCAAAGATCTCATTCTAGAGGAGAACAAAATTATATTATTGTTGGTTCTTTTTGTTACCTTCATACATTCATAAACTACTGTACAGCGAGGGAAAATAGTATTTGATCCCCTGATGATTTTGTACATTTGCCCACTGACAAAGAAATTATCAGTCTATAACTGTAATGGTAGGTTTATTTTAACAGTGAAAGTTACAAAAATATCCAGAAAAATGCATTTCAAAAAAGTTATAAATTGATTTGCATTTTAATGAGTGAAAAAAAGCATTTGATCCCTTATCAATCAGCAAGATTTATAGCTCCCAGGTGTCTTCTATACAGGTAACGAGGGAGTGCTCCTAATCTCAGCTTGCTACCTGTATAAAAAAAAGACACCTGTCCACAGAAGCAATCAGATTCCAATCTCTCCACCATGGCCAAGACCAAAGAGCTGTCCAAGGATGTCGGGGACAAGATTGTAGACCTACACAAGGCTGGAATGGGCTACAAGACCATCGCCAAGCAGCTTGGTAGGAGGGTGACAACAGATGGTGCGAATATTTGCAAGTGAAAGAAACACAAAATAACTCAATCTTCCTTGGTGTGGGGCTCCATACAAGATTTTACCTCATGGAGTTTTAATGATAACGAGAACGGTAGAACACCACGGGAGAAACTTGTCAATGATCTCAAGACAGCTGTGACCATAGTCACCAAGAAAACAATTGGTAACACTACGCAATGAAGGACTGAAATCCTGCAGCGCCCGCAGGGTCCCCCTGCTCAAGAAAGCACATGCACAGGCCCGTCTACAGTTTGCTAATAAACATCTGAATGATTCAGAGCAGAACTGGGTGAAAGTGTTGTGGTCAAATGAGACCAAAAATCGATCTCAAATCAACTTAACGTGTTTGGAGGAGGAGGAATGTTGCCTATGACCCCACGAAAACTATCCCCACCACCAAACATGGAGGTGGAAACATTATGCTTTGGGGGGATGTTGTTCTGCTAAGGGGACAGGACAACTTCACCACATCAAAAGAACAATGGACGGGGCCATGTACTGTCAAATCTTGGGTGAGAAATCCCTTCCCTCAGCCAGGCCCTTGAAAATGGGTTGTGGAAGGGCATTCCAGTATGACAATGACCCAAAACACACGGCTAAGACAACAAAAGGAGTGGCTCAAGAAAAAACACAATATCCTTGAGTGGCCTAGCCAGTCTCCAGACCTTAATCCCATAGAAAATATATAGAGGGAGCTGAAGGTTCGAGTTACCAAATGTCAGCCTCAAAACCTTAAGGACTTGGAGAGGATCTGCAAAGAGGAGTGGGACAAAATCCCTCCTGAGAGGTGTGCAAACCTTGTGGCCAACTACAAGAAACGTCAAGAAACGTCTGACCTCTGCGACTGCCAACAAGGGTTTTGCCACCAAGTACCAAGTCATGTTTTGCGAAGGGGTCAAATAATTATTTCACTCATTAAAATGCAAATAAATGTATAACTTTTTCTTTAAATAGTTTTTCTGGATATTTTTGTTGTTATTCTGTCTCTTGATGTTAAAATAAGACTACCCTTAAAATTATAGCCTGATCATTTGTCAGCGGGCAGACATGCAAAATCAGCCGGGGATCAAACACTTTTTCCCCCCTCACTGTATACATAAGTTTAACATGCTAATTTAGTGCAAGCGATTAACAGACAAGCACCTTTACAAGAAACAAATACAACAAATCCAGTTGGGAGCAGTGACTAGAACTATGGCATATAAACAGCAGGCATGCAGGGTAAATTAAAAGCAACTACATTGGAAATCATTAAAAACAAAACCATATGCAAAATGCAGGAAAAAAACAACAAGTACATGCATTGAGAAGTGAAAAAATTGATTAAAATGTTCATTTTACATACATGCTTTGGTCCCATTGGGTACGTAAAAAGTGGGGTAGGCCTGTAAATCATTTCTAATGTCTATATACTCGGTATCGCATTAGCTTCTCTGATTACACTTTAGGGAGGAAAGCTTAGGAGTTGTTCAGACTATAATACAAGTTATGTTCATTTTGTTTGCATTAAAGTAGAGCTGCACGATTAATCGTTAAAGAATTGAGATCGTGATTCAACCCCCCCCCCCCCCCCCCCTCTCGATCTTAAAAGCATGTCCTCAATTCAGTGCCATTCTCTGCTCACAGCTGACAGCTATAAAAAAAAAAAAAAGCAGCCTACCCTGTTTATTACAACATCGCTTAGGTCCCTTTCACACTTGTACGACTTCAAAGTCGCGCGATTTTACCGCAATTTTGCTGCGATTCGCGGCCGCGATTTTACCACGATTCGCGGCCACGATTTCAATGAATGCCTGTGTAAGTGGCATCAAAATCGGACCAAAGTAGTGCAAGGACTACTTTTAAGTCGGCACAACTTAAAGTCGTGCCAGTATGAATGGTAGTCATTGAAAAATAATGGAGATTGACTTGTCATACGATTTTGCAGTCCAAAATCGCGGGACAAGTCGTATAAGTGTGAAAGGGGACTTAGGCGGAGATAAAGAGAAACATTGTAACTTTTGGTCTGTAAATGAGGCCAGTTTTTGGCTTTTGGCCGTTAGCGGGGCATTTTTAACCACTGTTATCGGCGGAAAAAGGGTGAATAGCGCCCGCAAAGCGCCGCTGCCGAGGTTTCACTGGTGGGGCGTTTTAGGCGTGGTGTATTCACCGTTACTGCAACGCCCCAAAGATGATGCTTGCAGGGGGAGGGAGAGGGAGGAGAGAGATCTCACTCAGAGACCCTAGAGAATAAAATGGCGGTTGTTGCAATATTTTATATGTCACACCATTAGCACAGCAATCTTTTAAACACAATTATGGGGGGAAAAAATACAATTTAACCACTTCAGCCCCTGAAAAATTTAACCCGTTAATGACCAGGCCATGTTTTGTGATATGGCACTGCGTCGTTTTAACCGACAATTGCACGGTCATGCGACGTTGTACCCAAACAAAAATGTATGTCCTTTTTCCCCCCACAAATAGAGCTTTCTTTTAGTGGTATTTAATCACTGCTGCGGTTGAAAAACAATATTAACGTTTTGCTATAATAAATATCGAAATATCTAAAATATCTTCATCAGTTTAGGACAATATGTATTCTACATATTTTTTTTAATTACTATAAAAAAAAAAAAAAAAAAAACATCGGCGGCTCCGGCGCTATGCGTGCACAATCTATTGTACTATTACACGAAGCGACGTACACCTATGGCGATTCATGCCATAGAGCCGACCTGCCGCAGTACAACTACAGCAGCCGGTCGGCAAGTGGATAATGACAACGGTAAAGTCAGCCCAATATTTTTGTATAATGTGAAAGATAATACGCCACGAGAATCTTGATTTCTATTTGAAGCGAATAAAATGTGACTCATTTTAGCCAGAATCGTGCAGCTCTACATTAAAGGTATGCAGAGAACTGAAGTTTGCGTCATTGACCGTAAGTTATGTTGAATTAAAATGTAGAGAAGAGAGCCAATATCCATGTTATCAGCTTTGCAAGTTTAAAGTGGAAAATAAATATGGATAGAAAAAAAAAAAGTCACAATGGAAACAACCAAAGAATTGAAAGAAAGGGTCTTAATTCAGATGAATTGAGGCAAATAAAAGGCAGACACACATGTGAATACAGCATGCTGTACAGAAGCAGCATAAGGATAATAAAACATGGAGGTTGAAGGACCGATAGTCTCACATTTACAAGGCGATAGAGGACTTAAGCCCAAATCACATCTGCAGTCACAACACAACTCTTGTAACCAACAGAAACCATTTGGTTAAACGACAACTGTACCTTTATTGTTGTCCTTTAATCGGTTCTCTCCATACCCCCCCGAGTGCTGCCCACCTGGACCAATATCCTCAATCCACCAGCTCCATACCTCATTTCAAGCTAAAGTGCCGGCTTATTTTGTCATTGTATATGTGTGCCGCGGCACCATTCATTCCACTAGGCCGTCTCCAAGCGGAATATATGACTTCCATATAGCAAAAAAATGATTTATTTTATGGATTGTCACAACTCAAAAGGTGATACTCTTAACTGCTTGCCGACCGCCTCATGTAGAAGTTCGGCGGCAGAGCTGCTCTCCTGTGCGGGATGCCATATCTAGTACATGATCCGGCACTTCCAGGTAGGGGGCCCACACGATCCCTGGTAGTGATAAGTCATAGCACAAGCTAATCAGCAGGTGCCAGCCTATGATTTACCGCTGGCACCTGCTGATTGGCGAAGAGAAAGATAGCACAGAGCTCTTTTCTTTTCAGCGGAAATGTGCCAGTTATGTTTCCCTGCAAAGCAGGGAATAAATACAGTCACATTCCTTAGTGAAAGCAGCTCACAGTACAAACACTGGTTAGGCACAAATTTAACCCTTTGATTGCCCTAGATGTTGAAGCCCTTCCCAGCCAGTGTCATTAGTGCAGTGACGGTGCATACTTTCAGACTCTGATGAAGGAGTTTTTTCTTTTTGGATCCTGGATAGCATCTGCTTGGCCTTGGACTACTATGGATGCCATCATTTATTGCATCACGAGATGGCGGCTTATTACACTGTACACCTTCACTGTTTGCTAGTATGTTTTAAAAACTTTTACTTAATGAAGTACCCCTGGGATAATGCACTAGGCCAATGAGCCCTCTTTTTTTTTCTTCTTTTCACAGTTTACCCCTGTCACTAGAGGGCAGGGTTTATGAAGCAGTGAAAAATATCCACTGCGCTATTCACAGAAGAGATTTCACTCCTGTGAGTGCCAGTTTATGTAGCGGTGTAAATCGCTTCTTCTTTTGTGAAGTGATATACAGATGCTTCAACAAGTGAAGAACGCCCACCACCCCCCCCCCCCCCCGATACTGGAATCTCGAGATTACAGTACCAGAAATTCACAGAAAACTTGAGGCATCCGTGTACGCACACACAGCAGGGGGACATGGTTACTGTCTTGGGGGTGTCTGAGGTAGGTTCTTCCCCCTCCGTTCCCCCGGGATTCTCTCCTCACTCCTTGATTCACCACCTCTGAGCTGGTAAATCGGGGAGGGAGAATTCTGACACAGATCGCCAATGAAGTGCTGAGATCGCAGCTTCATAAACTGACAGTTTCTGGGTCATATAATGACAGATTCTCGGAAATAAAATCAGCAGAGAACATGTTCTCCCCCGATCGTCTGTTTCATTAACAGTTTATGAGCCAAGATCGACACCATAGTGTGAAAACAATTATCTAAAATTTGTGTACTGCGTTGACCGCTCAATTGTCAGTTGAAGTGACACAGTGCCTAAAAGCAAAAAAATGGCCTGGTCACGAAGGGGGGTAAATCTTCTGGAGGTCAAGTAGTTAAGGAGATTTCTGCCATGTTTGCTTGGTATGCGTTTAGCAGACCCAACGCCAAACTCAAAATATTAAACAAGTGATACAAGCTGTAATTTGGGGAGTCCATTACCACCAGCCAGCTACTTGTAAAATAAATCTTTACCCTTTTCAGAACTAAGCAAACAAAACAACTTTCCTCAGCAAAAGTGCAAAGAGTCCATAATTCTGCTGAATTGAAACCACAGAGACTCCCTGACAATATACCACCCTGACTCCAGGGATTTAAGGGTTGTCGTCCGACTCTGGGTGCTGCCAGGGCCTCAGGAGTTAAGCAAATATGTCAGTCTCTAGATAGCATATTTGAGGTTACCGGTTTTATACACCGACAAGACCGCTGCAAATTTTAACTCCTGCAAGCATATTTAATTTTGAATGAAAATTGGCTTGATTAGTATACCACACTATGAACTTTGCTTTTGGTCTGTGATATTCCCTGGAGCAGCTGAAGGCACAGATAGTTGTGTGGCGAGTAGATTTGAAACGAGGGAGGTGCCTGGGAATGTCGCATTACTTCATGCCCAATACAGTGCCTTTAAAAAAGTATTCATACCCATTGACATTTTCCACATTTTGTCAACCTAAAACGTAAATGTATTTTGAGATTTTATGTGATAGACCAACACAAAGTGGCACATAATTGTGAAGTGGAAGGAAAATGATGAATGGTTTTCAAATTTCTTTACACATACAATGTAATCTCGGATTGCGAGTAACGCAGTTAACAAGCGTTTCACAATACGAGCACTGTATTTAAAAAAATCGTGACCCGGTTTGCAAGTGTTGTCTCGCAAAACAAGCACGATTCAGGTCAAAGCAGTGTGCAGTATCACTTTTGGCCAGAGATTGGGGGGGGGGCGCTGGAGCTGAACAGAGCCGTACGTCACAACACGGCTGACCTCTGCAAATCTCAGGTAGGAAGTCTTTCCGAGGTCAGCCGAAGTGTCTTCTGGCCTTTTCGGACGTTTCTGAGGAACCCCACCCCCCGCCTCTGGACGCATGCGTTATTGCATCCCATTGAAGTCAATTTAAAACAAATTATTTTCGTTTCCATTGACTTTAATGGGGAAACTTGCTTTGATATGCGAGTACTTTGGATTATGAGCATTCTCCTGGAACGGATTATGCTCGTAATCCGAGGTTCCACTGTATCAGAGAATCGTAGTGTGCATTTGTATTCAGCCCTCCTGAGTTAATACTTTGTAGAAGCACCTTTTGCGGCAATTACAGCTGCTTTGCACATCTAGAGAGTGACATTTTTGCACATTTTTCTTTGCAAAATTGCTCAAGCTCTGTCAGATTGAATGGAGAGCGTCTGAACAGCAATTTTCAAGTCTTGCCACAGATTCTCCATTCAATTTAGGTCTGGACTTTAACTGGGCCATTCTAACACATGAATAATGCTCAATAAAAGGCTTTTGACAAACCCTGTGCAAAAAAAAAAAAAGGGACATCTGCCCCTTTAAGTGTGAACCACACTAAGGCCGGGTTCACACCTATGCGAAATGAGTGTGGCGTAAACCGCATTCAATTCGCATTACATTATAAAATACATTGATTTTAATGAGGTTGGTGCACATATGTGCGATGCATTCGCTTTGCCCAAAAAACGTGTGCGTTTTCTAGGCATTGTGAATTCAGGCCCATTATCTTCTATGGGCATGCATCTGATTCGCAGATGTGTTCATTTCTCATCAGGATATCTCTCATTCTACTCAATACACTTCCCTGCTCCCCAAGGTCCAAATTTGCAGCTAAAACAGATGATCTGCCTAACAGCTCTCTCGTCTCTTTGCAGAGATAAGAGCTGGAATTTGCATCGCACAAGTGTGAATCCAGCCTAACGAATTAAACCAAAAAATATAAAGTAGGCTCTATTTTAAACTACATGCATCATTGGAGTTGCATATACTATGCGACATAACTTCTGCAAACTGTGATAAAGTGCAATAAAATTATTACAAAAAACAAAGATCCTGTTAATAAAATGAAACAGTTATTATATCAGTGTCCCATTCGTGAGGAGTATGTATGTATATATATACACACACACACACACACACACACTAGAGCTGCACGATTAATCACGGAGAGAATCGTGATCTCGATTCTCCCCTCCCACGATCTCCCCGCGGGATGACCCGTGAATCTAATGTGTCACCGCCATTCCACGTAACAAGCGTGGAACGCAAATGCCGCAGAAGCAGTACCGCCGGCAACCACTGGGTGGCGCATGGATACAAACAGTTGTATTAATCTTTCTTACAGTTCTGTACAACTGTTTGTATCCATGCGCCACCCAGTGGTTGCCAGCGGCACTGCTTATGATGGACAGAACTGTGAGAAAGATTAATACATCAGAAGCAGTACCGCCGGCAACCACTGGGTGGCGCATGGATACAAACAGTTGTACAGAACTGTGAGAAAGATTAATACAACTGTGTATCCATGCGCCACTCAGTGGTTGCTGGCGGTACTACTTCTGATCAAAGTACATTCTGCTTTTTTCAAAGGAGTTATATGGTCTTTAACATTATAGACATATCACTGGTCTGTTTTTTATATATTCGTATTTTCAAATAAATCACAGGGTCTAGCTATCAATTTTTGAGAATCGTGATCTTTAATTTAAGCAAAAGAATTGCAATTCTCATTTTGACCAGAATCATGCAGCCCTAACACACACAATAAATATATATATATATATACACACACACACACACACACACACACACACACACACACACACACACACACACACATATATATATATATATATATATATATATATATATATATATATATATATATATATATATATATATATATATATATATATATATATATATATACACACACACACACATATATATATATATATACACACACACATATATATATATATATATATATACACACACACACACATACATATATATATATATATATATACCGTATTTGCCGGCGTATAAGACGACTGGGCGTATAAGACGACCCCCTAATTTTCCAGGAAAAAATGTGGTTTTGGGATATACTCACTGTATAAGACGACCCCTCACTGTGCCATTATTACATGCCTTGCTGTGCCATTATTACATGCCTTGCTGTGCCATTATTACATGCCTTGCTGTGCCATTATAACATGCCTTGCTGTGCCATTATAACATGCCTTGCTGTGCCATCACTTGCCCCACGCTGTGCCATCACTTGCCCCACGCTGTGCCATCACTTGCCCCACGCTGTGCCATCACTTGCCCCACGCTGTGCCATCACTTGCCCCACGCTGTGCCATCACTTGCCCCACGCTGTGCCATCACTTGCCCCACACTGTGCCATCACTTGCCCCACACTGTGCCATCACCTGCCCCACACTGTGCCATCACCTGCCCCACACTGTGCCATCACCTGCCCCACACTGTGCCATCACCTGCCCCACACTGTGCCATCACTTACGTTTTGCAGATTCCAGGCCGATGACAGTCTCCGTCTGCTGCGAGCGTCCATGATTTGAAAGCCGCGCCTTCTCCTCAGACTGTCCTGTGATAGGCGGAACACAAATTTTCCCAGCAGGGCCTCTGTTCAGTGTTCCGCCTATCACGGACGTCCTCTCGTCCGAGGATGAGAAGGCATCCGTGATAGGCGGAACACAGAACAGATGCCCTGCTGGGAAAATTTGTGTTCCGCCTATCACAGGACAGACTGAGGAGAAGGCGCGGCTTTCAAATCATGGACGCTCGCAGCAGACGGAGACTGTCACCGGCGTATAAGACGACCCCTGACTTTGGATGCATTTTTTTGCATCCAAAAAGTCGTCTTATACGCCGGAAAATACGGTATATAAGAAAAAACACATGCTGTGAAAATATACAAAATAAAGTCCTTATTGTGTTGTGTCCACATCCAAATCTGTATCTTGCTCTTTAATTAAATGATTTCTATCCACTGTGCATCTTTGTATAATGCCAAGATAAATGTGCTCCATCACCAGTAATGCAAATGCTCACTCAACAGAGCCCAAAGGCCCGCAGGACCACGATGTGTGTGTGTAATATTACAATCTGCCAAGATGGAATTCCCAGTTGACTCCTCTCCAACTCACAAAAGCTCCTTCACCCTCAGCGGGATGTACATCAATCACCCATAAAGAAAATACGACGATCGTGCAACACAGGTTTTATTTAAAAATATCCACTTGAAACCAATCCCCAAAAATGTAGGCGCTTACAAGTTCAGGGTGCCCATACCCTGTACCAGCAAGACCAGCTTAAACTTATATAACAGGATATCTCGTAAGGTCCACCTTAGGAGAGCCTCTCCAACGTGTGTCACTCGATGCAGAAAGGAGCCACCAGCGCCACCGGGGGTCCCCAGAAGATCAGGGCCACTCTGTACAAAACTAACTGCACAGTGGCGGTATGACATTTATTACTTTTTTATAACAAAGAGCATTTACAACCCCTTTAAAGAGCAATATATAAATTTGGACACAGCACAATAAGGACTTTATTTTGTATTTGTTCACAGCACACATTGATTTAAAAATATATATGCACAAACAAATGGGACACCGATATAATAACTGTTGGTTTTATTCACAGGATCTTCTTGCTTTTTGGAATAATTTATTGCACTTTATTGATTATCACAGTTTGCAGAAGTTATGTCACATAGTACATGCAAGTCCAAGAATGCATGTAGTTTAACCACTTGCTTACTGGGCACATATACCCCCTTCCTGCCCAGGCGAAATTTCAGCTTTCAGCACTGCGTCGCTTTAAATTAAAATTGCGCGGTCGTGCGACGTGCCTTACAAACAAAATTGACGTCCTTTTTTTTCCCCCACAAATAGAGCTTTCTTTTGGTGGTATTTGATTGCCCCTGCGTTTTTTGTTTTTTTTTGCGCTATAAACAAAAAAGAGCGACAATTTTGGAAAAAAAAACACAGAATATTTTTTACTTTTTGCTATAATAAAAATCCAATTTTTAGAAAAAAATTCATATTTTTTTCTCAGTTTAGGCCGATATGTATTCTACATATTTTGGTAAAAAAAAACAATCGCAATAAGCGTATAGTAATTGGTTTGCGCAAAGGTTATAGTGGCTAGGAAATAAAGGATAGAATTCTGACAATTCTGATTTTTTTTTTTTACTAGTAATACGGCGATCTGCGAATTTTGTCAGGACTGCGATATTGCGACGGACACATCGGACACTTTTGACACATTTTTGGGACCATTCACATTTATACAGCGATCAGTGCTATAAAAAAACACTAATTACTGTATAAATGTGACTGGCAGTGAAGGGGTTAACACTAGGGGGTGAGGAAGGGGTTAAATGTGAGTCCTGGGTGTGTTCTAACTGTGTGGGGGGAGGGGGGTGACTGGGGGAGGTGACCGATGCTGTGTCCCTATGTACAAGAGAAACGGCATCTGTCTCCTCTCACTGACAGGACATGGAGCTCTGTGTTTACACACAGAGGTCCACGTCCCTGCTCTAAAACTGCCGATCAGCGGGTACCTGGCGGACATCGCGACCGCCAGGCACGCGCATCGGCATCTCTGGCACGCACCGCCATCGGCGCGCGCGCGCCCCCCAGTGGCCGGAGAAAACGATGCCGTCAATTGACGGCAGCTTGGATATTCAGATCCCCTAAGCTGCCGTCAATTGACGATATGCGGGGCCGCAAGTGGTTAACAGCACCTACTTTATATTTTTTTGTTTATTTCTAACACATGAACACGCTTTGATCTAAACCATTCCATTGTAGCTCTAGCTGTACGCTTAGGGTCATTGTCCTGCTGGAAGTTGAACCTCCGCCCTAGTTTCTAGTCTTTTGCAGACTCTTAACAGGTTTTATGCTAAGATTGCCCTGTATTTGGCTCCATTCATCTTCCCATCAACGTTGACCGGCTTTCCTGTCCCTGTTGAAGAAAAGCATCCCCACAACAAGATGCTGCCACCGCCATGTTTCACAGGATGGTGTGTGTTTAGGGTGATGTGCAGTGCTCATTTTCTGCCACACATAGCATTTTGCTTTTAGGCCAAAAGTAACATTTTTGGTGTCATCTGACCAAAGCACCTTCCTCCACATGTTTGCTTTGTCCCCCACATGGCTTCTCGTAAACTGCAAACAGGACTTCTTATGGCTTTCTTTCAACAATGGCTTTCTTCTTGCCACTCTTCCATAAAGGCCAGATTTGTGGAGTACACGACTAATAGTTGTCCTGTGGACAGATTCCCCCACCTTAGCTGTGGATCTCTGCGGCTCCTCCAGAGTTACCTTGGGCCTCTTGGCTGGTTCTCTGATTAAAGTGGTTGTAAACCCCACTTTTTGACTTTTACCTACAGGTAAGCCTATAATAAGGCTTACCTGTAGGTATAAAGAATTTGCAGGGTAGGATCCTCGGCCGGCCCTTGCCAGAATGAAATCTCCCACGTGCATGCACGCGGGAGTTGCATCGCCGCTCCAGCCAATCGCAGTGCTGGAGTGGCGATACCCGGAAAACACGCCAACTCAAGATGACATTTCGCTCGGCGTGGACCAGGTAAGTTCTCTTCTCCTCGTTCCGTGGTAAGAATTTCATAATGAGCTAGTATGAGGTGCATACTAGCTCATTATGGCTTTTGCCTTGCAGGTGTACGGAAAAAAAAATTGTATATGCGGGTTTACAACCACTTTAATGCTCTTTGCCCGGCCGTTCAGTTTAGGTGGACAGCCTTGTCTTGGTAGGTTTGCAGTTGTGCCGTACCCTCCATTTTCAGATGATGGGTTGAACAGTGCTCTGTGAGATGTACAAAGCTTGGGATATTTTTTTTATAACCAAACCGTGCTTTTAACATCTCCACAACTTTATCCCTGACCCTTGTGGTGTGTTCATTGGCCTTCATGATGCGGTTTGTTCACCAAGGTTCTCCAACAAACTTCTGAGGGTTTCACAGAAGCTGCATTTATAATGAGATTAAATCATAGGTGATTCTGAATGCAATTGGTTCCACTAGATTTAACTTTGGAGTATCAGATTAAAGGGGGCTGAATACAAAAGCACACCACACTTTTTCAGATATTTGTAAGAAAAAAAAAATATGAAAATCATTTATCATGTTTTTTTCATGTTGGTCTATCACATAAAATCCCAATTCAATACATTTACGTTTGTTGCAAATTTGGAAAATGTCAAGAGGTATGAATACTTTTTCAAGGCACTGTATGCCACACTGACATTCAAGGGTCTGAGTATCTGATGAGAGTCTATTCACATGTTGGGTATTGCATGGTGGGGAAGTAGATTGATGGGACGAGTTACTTGCATTTTGTTCATGTCACTGGTTATTAGTGCTGTTGCACACTAACTTCATGTAAGCATATAATTTGTTTAGCAAATTTTTTTTCAATAATTACTACACTACGGTTTTGGTCTTGGGCTTTCTTTTTTATACCATTTCCTGGAGCATGGATGTTTAGAAGGTGGACACACCCTCTGACTCCAGTGCCGGTTCACACTACAGCGCCATGAAAGTCTGTATAACTTTGCGAGGCAACTTCAAGGCGCCTCCGGGACGGGCAACTTTGCCAGTGGCCAATCAAACAATCAGCTCTGTAGGTGGGAGGGGTTTACAGGAAGAAAAAAAAATCTCAGGCAAAGTTGCTTCAGTTAAGACACCGATCTGACTTTGTAGGTGACTGATTGAAATCAATGGGTACAAGTTGCCTAGAAGTCACCTTGAAATAGTACAGGAACCTTTTCTGAAGTCCTTGACTTCGGTAGTGTACATTAAGATGGCTCTCATTCACTTTAATGTAATTTCTCATGTTGCACAATACAAGTCGGATCCCAAGTCGCAGTAGCGTGAACCGGCACTTTGGGTCTTATTTGAGGAGTCCAATTTTTATGTGGTGTAGTGCATGAAAACGGTGGGAAGAAATAGTTACATATTGCAAAGAATTCAGAATATTTTGTAATCGAGCACTTAATTATAATAATAATATTTTTTTTTTCTTTTTTTTACTTATCTGGAAATGCCTGTTGCTATGCTGTCCCACGAAATCTGCCTTTGAGATCACCTAGGATTCTGACATCTCCCTCTAATGCTCCTGGGAAATGTGTGTCATCATTTCCCAGGATACAGTGCGCTGTCCAATTATCACTTCCCATCCAAGACTTCCAGGAAGTGCTTGTAGGCTTCACAATGCCCACAAGCAAAATGACAACTGTGTAGACATAGTTTTATAAACTATCTTTTTTTAATAACTATGCGGAGCGGCGGCGGATTGTAAAATACTAAGTGACCGGATTTATAGTATAAAAACACATGATGAAACGACATACATTTAAAAAATGCTAAGTGTGGTTGGAACTCCGCTTTAAGTGAGATCACACCAGTCACACCAGGAGCACTGGCATCTTATGTATTGTATTAAAATACTATATATTTATTCATATCTCAAAAATAATGTAGCTGCAAATAATGTACATTATCCATCAAAAAAAAAAAAAAAAGACAAAACAAAATGTATAAAGCTATTGAAGCTAGCATCTACAGTATTTAATCCAATTACCTGGTGCATACTGGGGTTACGTCCTCCCTGAGTGTGCTCTGGCCTGTAGTACCAAAAGAGACTCATCATCAGCTCACCTGGCAGGAGAATATGGAAACATTAAGGCCAATTCACAGAAGCAGCTAAAATCTGTCATTGCCTTCATTTATATGCATCACATTTAACAATGGATATCATAAGTTATAACAATCAATAAAATCACCCGCGCTGAATATATAGTGTCAATTAGTGTTTGGCTTGTTGCTGCCGTTTATGAAAAAGGTCAAAAACACACAAGAAATGTTAGATTTGTTTGATCATTCATAAGTTCTTCACTTTATATTGATGTATATGTTCTTTGATACTCCATCTCTCTATATATCTATCTCTCCATCTATCTATTTTTTTTTTCCTACTGCACTTTCTTCTTTTTTTTATGTGCCTGGTATCAGAGGTATAGTGTTCAGCAGCTGTTTTATTTACCACCACCGAGGAAATCCCCCAAACAGCCAATCCACAGACCGTACATAAAACAAATACAATTTAACAGTATAATTCACATTGCTTCCACAACTCGTAAAATTATTTTTGTCATGTGCAGACTATGGTACAATGCAATGTACCTAATGCAGCTCAAGAGGTCTATACCCAACAGAGTCTGCAATCCTATTGCATGTGGCAAAGAGCTGCTCCGTGTGCCCGAAGTCTCCCAGGATTTCAAAGACTACAAAGGACATATAAAAAAATAGAAAGAAGTCCCTTTGTGTAGTCTGAGGTAACTGAAACATGACAGCTCCAGAACACGCAGCTCCAAGAACAGTAAAAGATAGCAGTGCTAGAAATTCTAGTACGCCATTTTATTAAAGGGAATGAGTAGTACTTTCTTTTGTACATACACTAATCAGCCATAATATGACCACCCGTCATAACCCGTCAAAGGGGTGATTTTAGCATATGAATATTCTGCATTCTTGCTTTTGGCCAGCAGGGGAAGCAGTAAGCTGCTTTTTACATGTGGCTCTCTATCTAGATATTGTACACAGCCTGTTTGTTTGGAGGGTCTGTATGTCAAACTGCATGTTTACACAGAATAAGCCTCATTCAAACAAGTGACTACACACTGGACCATTCATTGTTTGTGTGCAGCCAAGAACACCATCCCTGGACGCAAAACTAGATTACAAGGTCATTAAGTAGTGGATGTGTATGGAATATTTTTAGAGAATAAAGAAAGTATTTAGTATCAAATGAAGCTTTAGATAACTAAATAAAATGCGATGACAAAACAGGGTCCATGTTAGTGATGATGACTTCATAAAAGCTATACAAAGTGCAGGTTAACAAAGTTATTGGAGTTGGAAAATAAAGCCTGCAGTTGTTAGCAAGTGTTTAGGCATCCTTCACCAAAGCCCAAAAAAATGTAGGACTATCTCTGCAAAGACAAAAACGTAGACATGTAGATCATATGTCTTCTCAGAGGTAGACTAAGTAATTTTTGACGCTAAATGCTGGTTTAAAAAAGAAGTACGAGTATGTATGGTTAACCCCAAAAATGTCCTACTGCTTTCAGCCTCCTCCAAATTCCTCGGTTCTGATCCAACTTCCTGTTAGACCGCAGCCTAGTATGGTTCGAGGGGGAGCGTTTTCTCATACCTTCCCTTTTCTGACCTGCATGCTTGCATATGGGTCTGGTTTGGATTTTGGGGGGGAACCCCACGCTGTTTTCGCAGGGTTTTTTTTTTTTTTACATTCAGCTGTCAGCGGGCAATCCCACCGACAGCTGATGACTCATCGGTTGTTTAGAATGAGTTGGCCAGCTTCCCGACCCCCTCCTTAGCAACCAGCTATATACAGTGTTTAACCACTTGTCAACCGCATCACACACTTGTACATTGGCAGAATGTCATGGCTGCGCAAAGCACCGTATATGTACGTGGGACCCGATGTCCTGCGATCGTGTCATGGAGCTGCAGAATGGGGAGGATGCCTGTGTAAACAAGGCATCTCCCTGTTCTGCCTAGTGACAGGACACTGATCGTCTGCTCCATGTCATTGGAGCTGCGATCAGTGTTGTGTCACATGTAGCCCAGCCCCCACACAGCAAGAATCACTCCCTAGGACACACTTAACACCTCCCCCGTCATTTACACAGTAATCACAGCTGTATAAATGACAATGGTCTCAAAATAGCATCAAAAGTGTCTGATGTGTCCGCCATGTCGCAGAAAACGTGTAGACACACACACACTCACATTATATATATATTTTGTAGACGCTGTAACTTTTGCACAAACTAATTACACGCTTATTGCGATTTTTACCAAAAATATTTAGAAGAGGAAAGAAGAATATGGGGGATATTATATCAAAAAGTAAAATATAATTATATATATATATATATATATATATATATATATATATATATATATATATATATATATATACATATACACACACACACACACACACACACACATATATATATATATATATATATATATATACTCTATTTTTGTTTAAAAAAAAAAAGGGGGGGGGGGCCTCAAATGCGATGTCATCGGATCGTCAGCCAACATCTGTTACTTTTTTTTGCAGATGAAAAATTTGGGTTTTCTTCCGTCATAAAAACACAGAGCTTAGCGTAGATGGATGTCGGTAGATGATTATCCGCAAACCCATAGAGATACATATGCGCATTTTTCACCCAACAGATGGATGAAAAACGGACACACAGAATGGACATGTAAAAGTAGCCTAAAGCTTAAAACAATGTAAATAGCCTAAAATAGTGTGAATGGACACATAGAACAACACTATTTGGCTTCTAGGAGCAGAAACAAAATGCCAACAACGTTTAGGAGCTTAAAAAAACTCTTGTGTGAATGGAGCCCAAAGCTACACGTGCAAAGCATACGTTCATGAGTACCCCGATATAGTCTACAGACAAAATAGAAGTTTACTGATACCGGTTTTTGGTTCTTCCCAGAGAGCGGATATCTTGGCCACATATGGCATGGATTTTTTCCTTGGACCGGACTTCAGAAGGACAGTGTCTCGGACTCTAATAATCTCCCCATTTCTCTCCACAGCTTGATAACTTCTCCGGAGAGCAGGCTCAGGTTCATTCTGTAAAAATAAAAAAACACACACTTATGAAAAGTGCTCTCTGTTCAGTATGGTCTCAGTTCCGAATCTACCAACAATCTTTAAATGTCCTCTAAACGTTAAGAGTTGCTGGTGTATTACTATTATCATACCGGATTTATATAGTGCCAACAGTTTAGGCAGCGCTTTACAATATAAAATGGAGACCGTGCAGCTTTAATACAATAAAATACAAGAGGGTTAAGAGGGCCATGCGCATGAGAGCTTACAATCCATTAGGGTGGGGCAAGTGGCACAAAAGGGATGAGATGTAGAAAGAATTAAAACTTCAGTTGTTAATTGGAAGCTGGATAGGCTTTCCTCAACCCTGAAGAGTTGTCATTGGATTGTTTAGGACAAGCCCCTCCCGCCAGCTTTATGGAAAGCCAGAAGGGACAGCACACACTGATAAAACTGGCCTTACAAGCGAATGTGCATTTCATTACTGCTCCAATAGCTAATGGGTAATTATTTTCTTTTGACGCACAAATAATGTGCTCAGCTCTGAGACCCCTTTCACACTGGAGAGGTTTGCAGGCGCTATAAATAGCGCCTGCAAACCGACCCTAAACAGCTGCTGCTATGTCTCCAGTGTGAAAGTCCGGAGGGCTTTCACACTGGAGGGGTGCACTAGCAGGACGGTAAGAAAGGGCCTGCTAGCCACATCTTTGGAGCAGTGAAGGAGAGGTGTGTGTATACCGCGCCTCCACCGCTCCCACCCATTGAAATCAATGAAACACCGTGACTACACCGCTGGCAATGTGCCTCTGCCAATGCCCCTCACAAGTTTGAATTACAGCAGGGGATGCTTATGGTTCTGTTGCCCTCGGTGTCTCCTGTGAGACCAGGGAGTGAGGGAAGCAGTGCTGCAGTAGAGACCGTGCTGGAGTGGTGACAGAAGTCAGGTAAATGTTTAGGAATGAGGGCGAATGGGGTAATTGCTAAGCGCGTGCTTAGTGTGCGCTCCTAGCACAGAGACCAAGCTGTCAATGACAGCTCTCAGGTTCCACTAATAATTGGTAGCCGGTGGAATTGGCTTCATGATCATGTGATCATGTAGCCAAACGCAGTGGCCAGATGACTGCACAGAGAGCGAGCTGCCAAAGACAGCTCTCAATCTCCACCAACGTCGGTAGCCAGTGATAGCCAATCACGAAGGTCACATGATCGCTGATTTTCTTCTGCTCCCCACTCGCTACCCCCACCCCCTTTCTGGGTGTACCATCCCTATTAAAAAGGACACCAAGGTTGGTGGGAAGGTGTAATTATTACACAGTGGTGGTACAGTAACAATTATGGAACAGTAACAAACATTTATATGGGAAAAACATTTTCAGGGATTTATACCGTATTGATTTCCATGTACAGCGACTGAATACTTACAACCACATAGACTGCTTTCTCACAAGCTATACCCAAAGGCATCCAGCCATTTGTGGCTCTTCTCCTGCTGATCCTCTGCTGTTTGGGGTGATTGTGGCTTTTGCTTGTCTTGCTGTCAGCTGCATGCACACACCCCGATGTATTTCGGACTCCTGACTTAGAACCACTTGGGGGCTTGGAGCTCTGCGGACACTCCCGAGCAGTTTTCAGCATGGCCATTGTCTGAGGTTCTGAGTTGGGGGTCTGCAGGTAGGGGACAGGCTCAGCAGCAGGTGGAACACTGGGAACAGGGCATCCTGAGTGTGGGTGAGCAGGAGACACTGGGTGACCTGCTGTGGGGATTGTTATGCTGAGCTGGTCCAGTGATTTGTATCCCTCTAAGAAGCAGGAAATAAAGGACACAGATTAATGGCAGTGATAGTTTGAAGATTTTCTTTTACCCAACATGTGCAAGATGATCTCTGTTCTAAATGAAAAATATATTTTACAATCAATCATAACCAGTTCTTAATTTTACCCAATTTATCTGCAATTGAAACGCCACAAATATGCAGCCTGGTAGCTCACACACTTGTAAATGTTGTGTTGTGTCTAATCCTCCACCACATGATGGGAGCCGATACGGAAAGCAAAATAGGAGAAGCTTCTATTACTCCATAGGACAATTTATTGGTTTGTTTTGTTTTCTGGCTTAGCTCAGTTATGACATGCATAGGAAAAGTGTATCAAATACGTACAGCAATATTAAAGCAGGATTCCAGCCGCAATTTTTCTTTTTTTAAAGTCAGCAGCTACAAACACTGTAGCTGCTGACTTTTAATAAGGACACTTACCTGTCCTAGGCGCCCGCAATGGTTGAACCCCCTCCCCACCCCCCGATGCTGATCTGGATCAGGCTGGGTTCACACTACGATTTTCCCGTCCGTCAGCCGCATACGATTTCAGTTTTGAAAACGTACGGGCCCGTACGGGAAAACGCATACATAGACAATGCATTGCAAATCGTATGCACTCAGATGCATCCGGGTGCGTACGATTTGCTGGCAAAACGTTTTTTAACAGTACGCAAAACCGTGTTCGACCACGGTTTTGAGGCCGTTTTTGAAACCGTATGGCAAACGCATACGTTTTTTTCCAACATTAAAGTCAATGGAAAACGCACATATGTGCGGTTCCATACGTATAAACCGTATGCGTTTTTCGTCTAGATGCGAAACCACTCCTACTTCCTGCCAAATTTCAATAAAACAAGAAAATCTTTATTTATTAAATGACACCAATTCCAAAAACGTATGCGTTTTTTTATTCAAAACCGGATGGAACCGTACGCACTTTTTGAAACCGTATACATTTTATAAAACGCATACGTTTACATACGGTTCAATCCGTTTCAGCCGCATACGTTTTTTCATATAAATCGTATGCGGCTGACGGACGGGAAAATCGTAGTGTGAAACCAGCCTTATTGCAGGTCCTGCGCCACCATCCTCAGTAAGGGAAACGGGCAGTGAAGCTTGCAGCTTCACTGCCCGTTTCCTACTGCGCAAGGCTCGTGCCGCTTTGTGAATGGGCGGCTGCTCTCTGGGATACACACAGTTCCCAGAAGGCAGCGTGCCCCATTCACAAGGAGAATGCAGAAGAAGACCCACCGTGTTAAAGGAAGAGGGAGATTAGGAACATCCGCATAGTAAAAGTTATTTCGGGTGAGTAAAAAAAAAAAAAAAAACATTAATTTTTTTTATTTTTGCAGCATTTTCCTGCAATTTTTTTTTCAGGGTAGAACTCCACTTTAAACAAAAATATTTCTCTTTAGGGTGTACTTGACTCAATCCAGAGCACCAAGTGTCATTTCTCTGCTGCCTCATTCCTCTGCTACAGTGCCTTGAAAAAATATTCATACCTATTGACATTTTGTTACAAACAAAATTGTAAATGTATTTTATTTAGGACTGCAACTAACGATTATTTTCATAATCGATTAGTTGGCCGATTGTTGTTTTGATTAAGCGGATAATAGCCAATTTGTTGTTGGGCAGATTACAAAACACAAATTGTCGCAAAAACACATTACATGCTTTTCTGCAACTTTGAAGTATATTGAACCAAAAAAAAAAAAAAGGAACCGTTTAGCGTTAAAAAGTCCTTGTCCTTTCCAAATACGCAGCAGCTGAAAAACAATCATGGATGTGAACGTGTCCCATACGAAAACATATAAATGAACTGTAGTGTTTCTGCAAAAAGCACCAAAAACCCTAATAAAAAAAAATTGGTACAAAAAGAGCAAATAATCTTAAATGTTTTACTGTGGGAAAGTAATATTTACAGTAGCGATTTGCTTTTTTGTACTATAAAATGGCAAAAATAAATTTAACCCCATTATTATGTTATTGGCCGATTAATCGATTATGAAATTAATCGATTACAATTTTCATAATCGATTACTTGTTGATTGAATAGTTGTTTCGGCCCTAATTTTATTGGAATTGTATGCAATAGACCAACACATAATTGTGAAGTGGAAGGAAAATGATAAATGATTTTTTACAAATAAATATCTGAAAAGTGTGGTGTGCATTTATATTCAGCCCCCGAGTCAATACTTTGTAGAACCACCTTTCAGTGCAACTACAGCTGCAAGTCTTTTTGGTGATGTCTCTATCAGCTTTGCACATCTAGAGAGTGACATTGTTGCCCATTCTTCGCAAAATAGCTCAAGCTCTGTCAGATTGAATGGAGTGTGTTTGAACAGTAATTTTCAAGTCATGCCACAGATTCTCAATTGGATTTCAGTCTGGACTTTGACTGGGCCATTCAAAACACATGACTATGCTTTGATCTAAACTAGGGTTGTCCCGATAGCACTTTTTTAGGACCGAGTACAAGTACCGATACTTTTTTTCAAGTAGTCGCCGATACCGAATGCCGATACTTTTTTTTAAATGTGTCCCCAGATGCAGCCATGTATGTCCCCCACAGATGCAGCCATGTATGTCCCCCACAGATGCAGCCATGTATGTCCCCCACAGATGCAGCCATGTATGTCCCCCACAGATGCAGCCATGTATGTCCCCCACAGATGCAGCCATGTATGTCCCCCACACCGCCGCGTTAATCCCCCTGCATTACAGCACGCAATACAAGCTTTCATTTATATACTTGTAATGCCCGCAGCGCCATGTATAGACACTCCCCTTCTCGGGATTGGACGGATCTGTCCAATCCCAAGGGGGAGTGTCTATACACGGATCCGTGCATAGACACTCCCCCTTGCTCGTGATTGGACGGATACGTCCAATCCCGAGAAGGGGAATGTTTATACATGGTGCGGCGCGCATTACAAGTATTCAAACGAAAGCTTGTATTGCGCGCTGTAATGCAGGGGGATCAACGCAGCGGTATGCGGCGGCGGCAGGGGGGGGGGTGTATTCTATTTAGGTATCGGGGGTATTTGCGGGAGTACAAGTACTCCCTCAAATACTCGGTATCGGTCCCGATACTGGTATCGGGACAACCCTAATCTAAACCATTCCATTGTAGCTCTCGCTGTATGTTTAGGGTTGTTGTCCTGCTGGAAGGTGAACCTCCGTCCTAGTCTTAAGTCTTTTGCAGACTCGAACAGATTTCCTTCTTCTAAGATTGCCTTGGATTTGGCTCCATTGATCTTCCAATCAACTGACCAGATTCCCTGTCCCCTTGCTGAAGAAAAGCATCGCCACAACATGATGCTGTCACCACCATGTTTCACAGCGGGAATGATGTGTTCAGGGTGATGTGCTCTGTTGGTTTTCCCCCACACATAGCATTTTGCTTTTGGGACAAAAGGTTACATTTTGGTCTCGTCTGACCAGAGCACCTTCTTCCACATGTTTGCTGTGTCCCCCACATGGCTTCTCGCAAACGGGACTTATGTCTCTTTCAACAATGGCTTTCTTCTTGCTTCTTCTCTTCCATAAAAAGGCCAGATTTGTGGAGTTCACAACTAATAGTTGTCCTTTGGACAGATTCTCCCACCTGAGGTTTGGATCTCTGAAGTTCCTCCAGGGCCTCTTGGCTGCTTCTCTGATTAATGCTATACTTGCTCCTCCTGTCAGTTTAGGTGGATGGCCATGTCTCGGTAGGTTTGCAGTTGGGCCATACTCTTTGCCATTTTTGGATGATGGATTGAACAGTGCTCCGTAAAATGTTCAAAAGGTTGGGATTTTTTTTTTTTTTTTTTTTTATAACCTAACCCCGCTTTAAACGTCTTCACAACTTCTCTGGCCTGTCTGTATTTTATCTTTTTATTAATTAAAATGTATTTAATCAATATTCAATACATCCATAAAAAAGGATAAATCAACTTGTATAGAAAACAATAAAAAATAAATAAAAAGCACGACATATAAAAAAGGACAAAAAATACCCCCATCTCACCCCCCCCCCCCCATCCCCAGGAATAGCTTAACTTCCATATTGGTCATTAACAACTATACCACATATGCATATACGCTTAGATATTTTTTAAATTCACCCATCTCCCCCAGGTGGCAAGGTACTTCTCCAAGGAATCCTACCCCCAATATATTGTTTCTTCAATGGTTCTAATCCACTCAACCTTTGCAACCCATTCCCCCCATGCTCGGGATATCTGATGTTCTCCAATACCTCGATATTAGGCTTTTTGGCCGTATTTATTATAATGCGAAACTAGAGTATTCCTATATTGAGCCGCCGTTTTCTCCATGTCATGGAGCAAACAGCACTGTGGATCTGCTTTTATGTGTTCACCTGTAATTTGACAGATTGCCTTAATAATCCCTTCCCACTAAGGCTGTATCTTTGTACATTCCCAAAACAGACACAAAAGGTCCCCAGATCATTGCACTCTCTCCAACACATTGGGGGCGCGTCTGCTCCAAACCTCTGTGCCCTCTGTGGGGTAAATTACCATCTAGCCAGGAGATTAAAGCACATCTGTTTTAGCAGCTAGTCTCAGGACCTCACTCTTTCCCCCCCCTCATCTTGAATAGGCCCCAATTCCTGTTCCCATTTGCCTAAATTTGATGGTTATACAGGTTCTACTTCATTCACTAAAATCTTATATATTAGATATACTTTGCTTTATATATAGGGGGGGCTAAATAGTTTTTCTATTGATCTCAAGTTATCCTTTCCCAATAGAGACTGCAAAAAGTACACCAATTGTGCATTCTTCCATCTTCTAGTGACCCCCCCATTTTTGTGTTAATTCAAAAAACTTGCAGATTTTATTCCTCTTCATCACATCCTGTATCACCTTTTTTTTCCCCGTTTATCAAAATACATGTATTCTTTTCCTGGTTTAAAATCATTTGTGTCCATTGGTGTAAATAAAAGGTCCATTATATTCCCACTTATAGGTCTTACAAAGTGTTTCTAGTCAGTGAGTTTGCGCTATTAGCAAATTCTCGATAACCCCGTGGAATCAATACCATCTTCCCCAAGTCACTCTTACTTTGTGCCAAGTCTATCTCCATCCAGCTTTTTAGCCCCTTTTTTGTGCATCCAATCAGCCAATCATGAGATAATTGCCTAGTAATTTTTTTAATCAGGTATTGCTAGTCCCCAAATTTTGTTCCCCTTTGCCAACATGGCGTAGAAGATCCTTGGTCGTGTTTGTGCCCAGATAGATTGATATAAATGGATCTTAATTTCTAAAAGTATTCCTGGGCTACAACCATTGGCATTTGAAATATACATATTTTAGGCAAAATATAAATTTTTGAAATGCAGTTATCCTCCCTAAACAGGATAGACTCAAGACAGTTGCTCATTAATCTTATTTAGTATGAGGATGTAGTTGGCTCTAAAACAGGGTCACTGGGGGGATGCCGTTAACTTGATTGCCAGATATCCCAATTACTCTCTACGCCATCCAAAGGGGTACTTAGGTTGTATTGCCTGCTGTTACTTATTTGAGAGAATTATATTCAGAATCTCCGACTTGGCTAAATTTATCTTCAAGTTTGAGATCTTCCCATACCGATCCAACCCCCCCCCCCCCCCCCCCCCAAAAAAAAAAAACGAATCAGCAGTGTTGTCCTAGTGTTGAAGATATAAAAAAAAAAACCTGTATCCCCCATTCTCACCCCTCTAATGTCTGCATGTTTACGTATAGCAGCCAGCAAGGGTTCCAACACTATTACAAAACAGCATTGGGGAGAGGGGGCATCCTGGTCTAGTGCCGTTAAATAATTCCGGGGGGGGGGACTTCTCCATTTACTATGATTTTTGGAAATAATACGTTAAGACCCATTGCATCAAACTATTACCAATGCCTAGAGGTTTTAAAGTTTCTAGCATGAAGCTCCAGTCTACTCTGTCAAAAGCCTATTCGGCATCTATTGACAGAAGTATGACTGGATCCACTTTTTTTAACCTCTTTGATCCCAAATAGTGGTTTGAGACAGTTATCCCTCCCATCCCACCACAAATGGCATCTGATCGTTAAGAATCCATCTTGGTAATAAAGGTTTTAAACTTTCTGCTATTATTTTGGAAAATCTCTTTATATCTGTATTTAACAATGATATTGCGCCATAACTCGTAGGAGCCCTGGGGTCCTTTCCCTTCAAGAAAAGGGTTATACAGCTAGCAATGACTCCTCCCGTAGGTTCAACCCCTCTCCGAATGAATTCAGGTATTCACACAAAAGGGGGACTAATAGTTTTTTAAATATTTTGTTATCGAGTATCCATCAGGGCCCAGGCACCTCCCAAATGCCATGCTTTTTATTGTTCATGGAACCTCCTCCTGTGTGATTGGATCCTCAAGCTGTTCTAGCGCCTCTTTAGGCACCACTGGGAGGACCAGTCCCTATATATCACTTGTCTGTTGATCCAACTCCTGGATCTCCCAATAAAAGGTGGTCTTGTTCCCCCCCCTTTTCTTTTGGGTTCCTATACCCCTAAGTATTCCCCATAAGGCCTTTATAATGGATTCCCATAAAGTTGGCCACAACATTTCTGGTGTATCATTGATAGAGAAGAACTCTTTGAGCTCCTGTTCCATCTTTTCAATTACCTTACGTCTTGAATAAGAGTCATTTAGTTTCCAAACAAAATGTCTAGGCGCCTCTGAACATGCCCCAGTAGTGATTCAGCTGGAAGTCCAGCCAGAGAGTAATAGCCTTTAAGGACGCAGCAATTAAAACTAACAGTTCTATTAAAATGTAATCTATCCTAGAATAGGCTTTGTAAACTGGGGAGTAATGTGTAATCCCTTCCCCGAGGGTGCTTTATCCTCCAGAAATCCACCAGCTGGAATTCCACCAATCTTTATTTTATTCTGCCTCTGTGTTGTAAAGCGGATAGCCCTTGCAGGAGTCCATCCCCATATTAGGGTCCCCTGCTATAATAAGTTTCCCCTCTATAAACATTGTCAATCTTTTCAGAGTTTTCTTTAAGAACTTATTTGGTTCCCTATTCGGGGAATAGAAATTTGGATCATATAAAGGTATTCTCAACATTTCTCTTAGTGAGGCTAGTTTAAAAGTTTTGATTAGATGGTACTATGTTTCTTCCAGGTTGGCAAGGATATTCCCAGGGACCCCGCTGATTTGCTTTAGGTGATGCGAACTGGAGGGCTCCATACTTGGTGGTCATGCCCCCGTATTAGAGCCTTCTGGCAAAAAGTTTTCTGCACCATTAGCTCCTTAACCGCGGTGGTGGTTACTCCTCATCCTAGCATAGCTCTTCTAAATCAACGTATCCCTGATTTAACCAAACGCTCCCAGGCCTTATCGTTTTTTGTTCTCTTGGGAGCCAAAATGTCCATTGCCAAGGCCTGGAAGAAACCTAGAGTCCCCCTTCAGGGGGTTCAGGAGGAAGGTATCCTGGATCATGATGCAAGAACAGATTGTAACTCCATGACAAAAACTGAGAAATTCCTGGCGATTTGGGAACCCCTTCTGTAATCTCTCTAATACTGGGAGTGCAGCTCGGAAACTTGACCGCTCGTGCCACTCCCTGACGGAGATGGGACGTTTTTCTCCCTTTCTCTGCTACACTTTTCTTTCCTTCTTTCTGTCGCCTCCCTTGGCTCCTTTACTGCAAGATATGTTACTCTGACTGACCTCCCTCTGTACCAACATACATGGCCGAGTTTAAACATTGAGTGTTTGCCATCCTCACTCATTTTCATAGCTGCACTTAAGCTTATAGCCGGGGGTGGGATTGTGGCGGTTGCATCTCCTGAGAAGCAGTATGATTCCGTAGGGCCTTCTCGGTGGTGTGGAATCGCTGCGCCCAACCCACTGGGGAGTTTCCCCGACAAGTTTTTAGGGGGACTTGTTGTTCCAGGGCTGCCTTGTACGCGGATGGTAAATGTTGGTTTATTATTTATTTTTTGCTGGATGCTCACTGGTTTTATTGGGGGAAGGATTGAGGTTCTCTCTTCAGGATTTGGAATGTTATATCTTTGTTTCCGATATTGTCTTTGCATATTTTGTTTATTTGGATGTCTGTTATCTTTTAAAAATCTCTCAATAAAAATTATTGAACTTAAATAACCATTTCAATAATGGAGCATTGCGCCATGTAACTGTAGCTTCTACGGTCACCTTTTTTCTGCTTATTCCATTACGTGCTGATGCATCCTGTCGGGGGCTGCCAGATCCCTCATTGGACATGCTCGTTTGTACCATTGAATACCCCTGGGGCTGGAAGCAAGTTGGTTGATTTACCAGCACCTGCTTTATTTGGTTTTCCCCCCGCATCTTCCCAAAAAAATACATTTACGTGAAAGGAGGAAAGAGAAAGGAGGAAAGAGAAAGGAGGAAAGAGAAAGGAGGAAAGAGAAAGGAGGAAAGAGAAAGGAGGAAAGAGAAAGGAGGAAAGAAAGGTCGCAGTCACGATAGAAAAAAAAACAATGCACTATAATTTTTGCGCAAACCGATCAATAAACACTTACCTTATCGGCGTATAACACACACCTTAACTTTAAAGAGAAGTTTCAGGACATAAACTTTCTAAAGCCATCTGCGTATAACACGTAGGCACAGTTTACCCTCTATTTTCAGGGTAAAAAAGTGTGCGTTATATGCCAATAAATACAGTATTGCAAATTATTATTTTTTTTAACAAAAACATTAAGAATACACATCAACCTAAACTGAGGGAAACTAATTATATATATATATATATTTTGGGGGGGGATATTATGGCAAAGTAATAAATATAGAATTTTTTTCAAAATTGTAACTCGATTTTTGTTTATAGCGCAAAAAGCAAAAACCGCAGGGGTGATCAAATACCACCAAAATAAATCTTTTTTTCCCCCCACAAACATGACCGCGCAATTGTCATTTAAATCGACGCAGTGCCGAATCGCAAAAAGCCCCCGCTCATTGACCAGCAAAATGGTCCAGGGCTTAAAGCGGAGCTCCAGCCGCGAACATTTTTTTTTTTTAAAGTCAGCAGCTACTAACAGTGTAGCTGCTGACTTTAAGGACACTTACCTGTCCTAGGCGCCCACGCTGATGGCCCCCCCGATGCCGGTCCCGCGATCGCTCCGAGTCCCGCGCCGCCATTCACACTATGGGAAACAGGCAGTGAAGCCGTACGGCTTCACTGCCCGTTTCCTACTGTGCCTGCGCGAGTCTCACGCTGGCTTGTGAATGGGCGCGCTGCTCTCTGAGAACACACACAGTTCCCAGAAAGCAGCGCGCCCCATTCACAAGGAGAAGGACAAGAAGAAATCGGACCGCGGTGCAGGTGAGGCAGATTACGGACTTCCGCATAGCAACAGCTATATCGGGTGAGTATTTTTTTTTTTTTTCCAGGTTTTTTTATTTTTATTTTTTTAAACATGGCAAAATGTTGTTTTCATGGGTGGAGCTCCGCTTTAAGTGATTCCTGGTTATCTTGGGGTTTTTGGTAAATGTATCCTGGAGATTTCCCTGTACTCAATGTGGAATTCTCCATAACAAACATGGAGAATAGGAACCCTTCATAATTACCATGGCCCCCTGGCCACTGGAAACTGAAACACAGACCTCACCACCAGGTTTCTAAGGAATACTTTGCCCCCCATGGTTTAGAGGTGAACATGTAAGCAGAAGGTTTGCTCCGTGGGCTTCTGACATGAGTCCCCCAGCTAACAGATTTCCTGATCCGCGCTTATTCATCATTTGATAACCAGTGACAGGAACATCTCGCTATAAACATCCTATTGGGAGGACAGGTTTATTTTACACCACAAACATTCTCTCAAAGAGCTTAATGGCTTGTTTTCTGTCAGCAAAGTGAATGGTCTGAGTATTACCATTGATTATCATGCTGTGCGAGATCACAATCATACTGTGAAGGCACATTGCAATCACAGCGAGGCTGGGAAGATCACTAATTTCTCACCCAAGCCGACAATAAAACTGCCTGTAAAAGACTCGGTCATGTGAAAACCACATTTGTTAACTTGGCATATATAACCATCAAAGTGGCGTTTTCTCAATCGGCTGCAGATCCCTTTTGCTTTTAGCCAAGAGGCTTCCTAAAACTGCATTAAGACCGCGTTTCGCATCAATTTCTGCCTCCTCAGCACTCTACTCATCGCTACCGTCTTGTGACCTACTGGCTGCTTCATATAACCATCAACAACAGTCACTCGGTAGTTACATACATTACAGTATAATTTTTATTTTTTTAATTCTAAATAAAAATCGCACTGGTCAATTCACATGCAATGCGATTTGAGCCCATTCATTTTGAATACTGTGAAACTTACACTGCCAGTGAGGGGGTTAACTAGGTGGCGTTGAAGGGGTTAAGTGTGCCTAGGGATGATAGGCTATGTGTGACACTACAGTGATCACCGCTTCTGATTACAGGAAGCGGTGTACACTGTCCTTTCACTGGGAAGACTGGGAAAATGCTTGTTTACATAAGCATTTCCCCCTTCTTCCTCACCGTGACGCGATCGCGGGTATGCCCGGACATCAAGTCCACGGGACCCATGGTCGGTGTCACAGTGCTCCCGGCGGGTGCATGCCCACAATGCCGGCTTCTTAAAGGGGATGTATATATACACGTCCTTCTGCCTGTCCGTGCCATGCTGTCAACGTAAATAGTCGTGCGAGAGTGAGAGTTCTAAGCATTGCAGCCAATAATCCAATCATCCCAATATGCAGTTTAGTATGTCCCTTAATTGGATGCAATTATCTTTGTAATCACTTAAAAGGTGACACGGCATCGGCAGTGGGTACTGATGTGGCACGCACTGATGGGCACCACGCAAAGGTGGCACACTAATGAGCACTGATAGGTGGCACACACTGAAAGCTGGCACCGATAGGTGGCACTGACTGATGGCTGGCAGTGGCACTGGCTGGATGGCACTAATGTCACTGAGCATTTGATGGCTGGCAATTAGGCAGGAGAGGATTTATTTTTCTATGCTGCCTCTGCAATGCCCATCTTGGTACACCCTGCACCTGGCCTCAAAGCAGTAGGGGACATCTTGTTGCACCCTGCCCGAACTACATGGGCTCCACTGAGGGGGACATGGCCTCCAACACTGACAGAGAGATGATGATCCTGGCTGACTTCCAGATGTGACAACTCTCTTGAAGTCCACTGCTTGGGAACAGATTCCTATCCATTTGTTCTGAGGGATCCTGTTTAAAGCTCATGTGCCAAAACACGAGAGTGTGAGGCCTATTGTTCCGGTGAGTTTGCATTTCTGAAGGGTGATGGTATCACTTCAACACTTTGGTGTGGTGGAAGACTATCTGAAGACCTGTTAAGGAGTCATCGCTTATGAACTATAGTTCCACTTATTAAGTTCACGGATTATAGACTTTTGATTGTTTCAACTTCTTTGTGCTTATGCTCTACATCTTCGGCGGCTCCGAAAAGGTTAGCACTGCGCAAGCGCCGCGCCTGCGCTGTACAGGGGTCCTTATCCACCAGCAGGACACCGGCAACATGGAGTGTCGCTTTCGTTTAATGAATGTAACGGCTCCGGTAGCAGATGGCTAATAATGCGGCTGCACCCCCTTTACCCACCCGAGGACTTGATTGCGCTCTCCGCCCCTCTCCGTCCTCCAGTTGCCGACTCCGCACACTGATCTCAAGTATCGGCAAAGGTATCGGCATTTGCGCGAGTACAAGTACTCGCGCAAATGCTCGGTATCGGTCCCGATACTAGGATCGGTATCGGGACAACCCTAATATTTACCTAGAAAAATGGGGATGTGTTCAATACTTATTTTACCTGCTTCAACCGCTTGCCGACCAGCCGCCGCAGTTATACGGCGGCAGGTCGGCACTCCTGCGCGAGAGCCCGTAGCTCTACGTCGCCACTTTCGACAGCCACTAGGGGGGCGCGTGCGCGCCGCCCCGTGTGCGCGCCCCAGAGTCCCGTGCGTGTGCCCGGCGGGCACGATCGCCGCTGGGCACACGCGATCGCTCGTTACAGAGCGGGGAACGGGAGCTGTGTGTGTAAACACACAGCTTTCGTTCCTGTCAGCGGGGGAAAGCTGATTTTCTGTTCATACAATGTATGAACGGAAGATCAGTGATTTCCCCTAGTAATTCCACCCCCCCATACAGTTAGAACACAAATAGGAACACACTTAAGCCCTTCCCCGCCCCCTAGTGTTAACCCCTTCACTGCCAATGGCATTTTTATAGTAATCCAATGCATTTTTATAGCATTGATCGCTAAAAAAATGCCAATGGTCCCAAAAAGGTGTCAAAAGTGTCCGATGTGTCCGCCATAATATCGCAATACTGAAAAAAAAGCTGATCGCCGTCATTAATAGTAAAAAAAATAATAATAATAAAAATGCCATAAAACTATCCCCTATTTTGTAAACGCTATAACTTTTGCGCAAACCAAACGCTAATTGCGATTTTTTTTAACGAAAAATATGTAGAAGAATACGTATCGGCCTAAACTGAGAAAAAAAAAAAAAAGTTTTTTTTTATATATTTTTGGGGATATTTATTACAGAAAAAAGTAAAAAATATTGCAGAGATGATCAAATACCACCAAAAGAAAGCTCTATTTGTGGGAAAAAAAGGACGCCAATTTTGTTTGGGAGCCACGTCGCACGACCGCGCAATTGTCAGTTAAAGCGACGCAGTGCCGAATCGCAAAAAGTGCTCTGGTCGTTGGGCAGCAATATGGTCCGGGGCTAAAGTGGTTAAGGCTAGTATAGCATTCCTTAAACTGCCATAATGATTTATACACTGTAGATTAAAAAAAGAAAAAAGCCTAAAGTTATTTAACCAGTTCCCTACCGAGCCATAGTAATATGACGTCATAGTGGACATCATACGACGTCCTTTGCATCGCGGCAGCTAGGGGGCGTGCGCACCGCTTGCGACCCGGTGGCTGCCATGTCCGCTGGGCACCCGCGATTGCCCGCAATCAGGGCAGGAGTGTGAATCTGTGTGTGTAAACACAGATCCACCTCCTGTCAGCGAGGAGACCGATGTGTGTTCACAGTACAGAGTAACACACATAGGTCTCCTCCCCTTGTGAGTCCCCTCCCCCTACAATTAGAATCACTCCCAGAGAACATATTTAATCCCTTCAGCGCCCCCTAGTGTTAGCCCCTTCCCTGCTAGTCACATTTACACAGTAATCAGTGCAGTTTTATAGCACCAATCCCTCTATAGATGTGAATGGTCCCAAAAAAATAAAATAAAAATCGCAGATCGCCACCATTACTAGTAAAAAAATAAAAATGCCATAAGACTATCCCCTATTTTGAAGACGCGATAACTTTTGTGCGAACCAATCAATATACGCTTATTAAATCAAAAAGTAATATTGTGTTTTTTCAAAATTGTTGCGCTTTTGTTTATTGCGCAAAAAATAAAAACCGCAGAGATGATCAAATACCAAACGAAATCGCTATTTGTGGGGGGAAAAAAAAAAAATTAATTTGGGTACAGTGTTGCATGATTGCGCAATTGACATTCAAAGTGCAACCGCGCTGAAAACTAAAAATTGGTCTGGGCAGGAAGGGGGTGAAAATGCCCTGTATGGAAGTGGTTAAGAAGCCTGATTCTGATCTAATTTCAAATGACTATAAAATCATACAAGTTACATATTGACCAAATGCAAAAAGGGTTATTTTTTTATTATTGAGAGTCCACTCAAACCCATGGGTTTTAGGCATATCGTGCACACAGGTTTTAGTCCAGCCTCCAAGAATATTGGCCAAATATAATATATTAATAATATTTGTTGATTTTTCACAAAATGTATCCCATGCATTGCCAACCCTTGGGCTCCTGCAGCTCTCTGTATCTAGTGACTCAAAGGCATCTCAGGCACCTTAAACCAAGTGTCAATTTAAAAACATCCCTTTTACAAATGCCCCATAAAGCCATCTTAAAATGTATCGGATATAAATGCAGCATCAGCATTTCATAGACACAAATTACATTTTGTCAGCATGGCTCATATTATAGGAATTTAAAAACAGGGAACAAGCTGTAATTTCTTTTATAATAAAAGCTTAAAAAAAAAAAAAAATTAAAGTTAAAAACTACCAAAATTCCTCATTCTATTGCTACTGTTCAAACATAGAAGTAATTTTATCTTTCACTATTACATCTGTAAACATGAATTATGTATTATATCCCATGTTTGCTAAACAATCACCAGCAGATGGCGAGCCTACTCCAAAAAGCAGCTGTCTGTGCAGGTTCAACACAAATAGGCTCATAATTGGCAAAACCCAGTCTGATCAATCTGGCCTGTTTGTATGGGCAGGACAAGCAGTGGACGTCTCCCAGACCAAGTGCTCTGCCGCGCTGTTTGGCCAGAAGGTCAGAGAATGCATACTGTATAAATATAAGGGAACAGCTTACATATACTGTATGTCTCTATTAAAGGGTCACTAAAGGAAAACATTTTTTTTGCTGAAATTACCGTTTACAGGGTATAGAGACATAAAAGTTAACCGATTCCTTTAAAAATGATTAAAAAATAGATAAAAAAAATCATATAATGTGCCTCTAGTTTCACTTTCGTTTTTAAACTGGTTTCAAGTTTCTGTGAAGTACAGAAGACACACAGAACAAAAACAAACAAATCCAGGGCAGTGTTTTGTTTTTAAAATGAATCTGATTGGTTCTGAGGAGTTTTAGACACACAGCTTGGACCACAGTGAAAAGCTGCCATGAGATTTTTCATAAGGAGCCAGACAAGCAGGAAGTGTGGAGATCAAAGCAGAATTACAGCAACTTCAAAAGCAAAAATAACAATGAGAACATGAAAACAGCACAGATTAAGGTAAAGAAAGCTATTAAGCTAAAAAAAAAAAAAAAATCCTTTAGTGACCCTTTAAGGCCTCATGCACACTAGATGTTAAAACAACATTATAAAAACTTTTTCAAACGTTTTTGCAGTAGTGCTTAGCGTTTTTTTTTTTTCCCAATGGTTCAAAAACGCTGCTGAAGAGCGTTTGACGTTTATCAATGTTTATCAGCGTTGGAGCATTTTTACAACTGAAAACGTTTTTTTTGTACTGCTCAAAAACGCCACTGCCCAAAACTGCTGAAAACAGCCTATGGCCCAGATTCAGAGAGTGGGCGCACATTTACGCCGGCGTAGCGCACACACAGTACGCTACGCCGGCGCAGCGCGGAGAGGCATGCACTGTATTCAGCAAACTATTGCTCCCAACGTTGCGTATTTTTCGAAGGCGCAGACTGGCGTAGGTGGAAGTGGGCGTGACCCCATGCAAATGATAGTCCGAGCATGGTGCAGTGTTTTACGCCCGGCGTATCACGAACTGCGCATGTGCCGTGGATGCGTGAAACTGCACCCTTATGCGCATGCTTACAACTACACCGGCACAAGTGCCTAAGCTACGCCAGATCACCATGTACGCCGTGATTGTAACGTACGCCCAATACGCCAGCCTGTTTTCTGTGGGGGCAGACCTTTGCATGTCTGTTGCCGGGTTTCGTCTCATCTATGGGGAATAACTTTATGCCGGACGTACAATTTACGCGTGCAGATACGCAGGCGCACATTTGAACTTACGTGCGCACATTTGCACTTACGTAAGTGCTTTGTGAATCTGAGCGTTTAAAGGGGTTGTAAAGGTTTGTATTTTATTTTCTAAATAGGTTCCTTTAAGCCAGTGCATTGTTGGTTCACTTACCTTTTCCTTCCATTTCCCTTCTAAATGTTTTTTTCCTTTGTCTGAATTTCTCTCCTCCTGCTCCTCCTCAGTAAGCTTCCCACCATCATCCAAGCTGTTCTGGCTGGGGGTTAGTCAGCCAGAACAGCTTATTGAGGAGGAACAGGAAGTGAGAAATTCAGACAAAGAAAAAATGTAGAAGGGAAGTCGAAGGAAAGCGTTAGTAAACCAACAATGCACTAGCTTAAAGGGTCACTAAAGGAATTTTTTTTTTTTTTTTTAGCTAAATAGCCTCCTTTACCTTACTGCAGTGCTGTTTTCAGGTCCTCAATGTTCATTTTTGCTTTGATGTTGCTGCAATTCCTCTGTCTTGGACACTTCCTGGTTGTCTGTTTCCTGATAACCACAGTACTGGGAGCTTTCTTTCTGTGGTCACTAATCAAGGAGGTGTGATTACTGTGTGTCTAAAACCCCTCACCACCAATCCAGTTTCGTTTTACAAACCATCACTGCCCTCTATTGGCTCTCTGGCTCTGTACATGAGAGAGACAGGAAACAAAAGCAAAAACTAAACTAGAACTGTAGGTGCATTATATGGATTGATTTGTATCGGTTTTTAATAATTTTTAAATGGTAATCAGTTAACTATTATGTCTCTATATCCTGTAAACAGTCATTTCAGCCAAAAAAAATGTTTTCCTTTATAACTCCTTTAACAGGAACCTATTTAGAAAATAAAAAACAAACCTTTACATCCCCTTTAATGACTGTAGAAAAAAACATCTCACTTTTGTTGTCAGTGGTTTAGACATTAAATGGCTGTGGGTTGAGTTATTTTGAGGGGACAGCAAATTTACACTGTTATACAAGCTGTACACTCACTACACAACATTGTAGCAAAGTGTCATTTCTTCAGTGTTGTCACATGAAAAGATAAATATTTACAAAAACGTGAGGGCTGTACTCTTTTGTAGACTTGTACTACTTTTTTTAAGATACTGCAGATCTCTCTCTAGAGATTAACATATATTTATTTTACACACACAGATATCTCCATCTCTCAGATAGTGTGTGGAAGGGTAAAAATTCCTGCCAACTCCTTTGTATTGTGGTGTGTGTTCCTGCGGCAAAGATCTATCCTCTCTGGGCGCCCCGGTGACCATTGTCAGAAAGACAAAGTGATAGGACATCCAGGATTTTATAGGTTACCAAAGTTCTAACTTCATTATTTCTCATGTTTACTATACAGAAATGTACACTTTGCTTCCAGCCTTTTACAGTTTGTTTAGTGTAGAAATCACAATGGCAAGAATAAACGAGAAACAAGATCACCGATCTCCACAAATGGCAAAAAGTAAAGGATTCATATGTTTGGGTGGAGTTGTCGGGTAGGAGAGATTTTTTAGTAGACTGACAATTATCCTCCCGCTGTGAAGGAGATTTCACTTTCTTACATAGAAGGGACATAAATCAAGATTCTGTAACACATCCGACACTTTCTGTGACACTTCTACTTCTATTAGACAGCTGCGTTCCCCACCAGGGCTCTGTGGGATTCCGGCTGAGGATTCTGGGGGTTTCTCGAGTAATGAGCAATGGTGGGTTGATCTACTTACACTGACCACCAACCAATAACAAGGAGGCCGTTTCCCACCAACTACCAAAGTAAAAGGATCACTTATGAGTTCTACACCAACCATTAGGCCTCATGCACACTGGATGTTTTTTGGCTTCAGACTTTTTTCCCCAGTCAATAAACCGTGCAACATGTCATCCTATGTGTCCATACACACAGAGGGGGCGATTTACCAAAGGCAAATTGTGATTTAAATTAAGTCACACAGCTCCCGGTCCTGTCAGGGGAGAAATGCTGATCTTCTGTTCATACAATGTATGAACAGCGATCAATCATTTCCCCCAGTGAGTCCACCTCCCCCACTACAGTTAGAACACACCCAGGGAACATACTTAACCCCTTCCCTGCCCCCAAGTGTTAACCCCTTCCCTGCCAGTGGCATTTTTATAGTAATCAATGTATTTTTATAGCACTGTAGCGCTAAAAAAAATGCCAATGGTCCCAAAAAAGTGTCCGAAGTGTCCGCAATAATGTCGCAGTACCAAAAAAATAAATAAATAAATGCCATAAAAACGACCCCCTAGTTTGGAAACGCTATAACTTTTGCGCAAACCAAAGACTTATTGCGATTTTTTCCCCCAAAAATATGTAGACGAATATGTATCGGCCTAAACTGAGGAATTTTTTTTTTTATATATATTTTTGGGGAATATTTATTATGGAAAAAAGTAAAAAATATTTTTTCAAAATTGTTGATCTATTTTTGTTTATAGCGCGAAAATTAAAAACCGCAGAGGTGATCAAATACCACCAAAAGAAAGCTCTATTTATGGGGGAAAAAATGAAGGACTCCCAATTTTGTTTGGGAGCCACGTTGCACGACCGCGCAATTGTCAGTTAAAGCAACACAGTGTCGAATCGCAAAAAGTGCTCTGGTCTTTGACCAGCAATATGGTCCGGGGTTGAAGTGGTTAAACAGAAAGGTGTGTGGCCTTGACAGGAAGGGTGGGTCATATTTAAATTAGGGGGTAATAAGTTTAGTTAGGTCTAGGGCAGCACAAAACCTAAATACACTACTGCTGTGAGCTACATGTAAACAGCCGCTGCTAATCACATGATCTGATTATTCCAGCAGCAAGAATCTGGCAATTCTTGCCGCATGAAACAGGCGTGTGAAAAAGGCCTTAGAGAAACTGGCATTTTTTTTGGATGAATTCAAGACCTGAAAAAGATCCTGGCTTTGCCCCCTTTTCTTTCCGTTTGTTTATGCCTGAGCGATTTACCCTCGTTTGTCTGGTTGATAATGATTTTACCAAACGCGAGATGGAATCCTTTCCTGCTCTATCCAAAACTAGAAAGTTCCAAATAAAATTGATGAACATTTATTAACATTGAGATTATACATTCAGAACACTGAATGTTGATTTTACATACATTTCATTTGTTTGGAAATTTTGCTTTTAGTGATAAGACTATCATTCCCATATTTCTCAAAATGAGAAGTGAACGGTAAGGTGCAGTTTAGTTTCATGGTTCCTTCTATGGGAATTTAGATGCTGGAAAGACTGGCGAATTTTGATGCCCCTCTAATGAATGGTATGTGTAGCAGTACAATGCGTGCAATCATACCAAAAAGGAGTGCAACAAAACAAATGCCTGGTATCATTTTAAACTGAAGAGCAGCTAAAACAGGGAAAAAAAAAAAAATAATCCAAAAACTGCAAGCAAAGAAAATCAAGTATTTTAAATGTTTACTTGCAGTGTTTTTGCCGTTTTAATGTTTTTTTGCAGGTGCAATGTGTCCTTGAACTTGCTAGAAAATGTGACTACTCCAAGAAGAGAAGTTTCTGGGGGAGCAGCAAAGGGGAAGACACTTGAGTGATGTCTCCGAGTCTGCTGGCATTCTATCCAATATGGGGGCACCCAGCAGCAGTCTTGGGACGCTTGGAGGTCTACACTAAGCATGCTTTTACAGGTAATACATTATTAAAAAGCACATACAACCTTACTGGAAGATCTTTGTTTAAATTAATTGCTTGTTGACTGGGGCTCCAAGCCAAAGATCTTAATGGAGACACATGATTGGTCACAAACACCACCTCCCACTATTGCACATTGTTGCAGCTTTTACTGCAAACACAATGAGAGAACTGAAGCTGGGTGCACACAGGTAGAAATCTGGATGATTTAGCAGGGGCTGGCCAAAATTTCGATCTGTGTATAGCCCTATTAGCAACGATCAGCTTCTATTGAGTAGGACTGCTGGAAAAGCTTGTTCAATCAGCAGCTGCAGCGCCGATCACTGTATTCTGACATCGGCAGTCCCCATTGTCAGAAAACAATGTCCAGGTGGGGTGGGGATTTCTGCACCCACCTTGCTTGTGTTCTTTTCATACAAGCCCAAAGCTGAAAAAAAAAAAAATTAAAAAAAAATCTGCGTGTACCCGGCATAAAAAAAACACATGCTTTGCTCTCCACAGATTTGTCAGTGCTACTCTATCCATAACCAAAGTAGAGTAGAAATTCCAAGTCCTTTAATAAAATGTACAGAACACAAAAGTGTAATCACATAGAGACATGACAAATAGAAAGTCCTGGCTTTTCATACACTCCCTAAAAACATTTTGCAGTACACAAATGGTTGTATACCATATAGGGCTGCAACTAACGATTATTTTCATAATAGATTAGTTGGCCGATTATTGTTTCAATTAATCTGATAATAGCCTTAAAAAAAAAAAAAAAATAGCACCGTTCTGCGCTAAAATGTCCTTGCCCTTTCCAAATACGCAGCAGCTGAAAAAATATCATGGATGTGAACGTGTCCCATAGGAAAACATGTAACTGAACTGTAGTGTGTTTCTGCAAAAAACAGAGGTGTGACCCCGGCCTGAGATGGTTTAGTAACATAATGGGGTTAAAAAAACAAAAAAGTAAAGTACAAAAAGAGCAAATATCGCTACTGTAAGGGGTTAATTTTTTTTACTGTGAGACAGTGAAATATTTACACTAGCGATTTGCTTTTTTGTACTATAAAGGGCTAATTTTAGTTTTTTTAACCCCATTATGTTACTGGCCGATTAATCGATTAAAATTTTCATAATCGATTAGTTGTTTCGGCCCTAATACCATAACAAAAGCTGGGAATATTCCCCCAAATATGACACCTAAGCAAAGTCACTCTTTCAAACCAATGTGCCATTTGTTATAAAAGACCAAACATTTCATCAACATAGGGAAAAGAACACATCACAGAAAAAGTTTTAAAATAAGCACATACCTGCTGTTAAAGGCTTTTTGTATGGATAGCCATTATGTCCTGTGTGAGTGTTGAAAACCCTGCCAAAGGGCAGCCGTACTACTCCACAAAGGCTATCTGTATTAGTCCCAGTATCTTCTCCATAGGAAAAGCGAGAGTTGCACCATGGAAGATGCTCAAACATTGCACTGGGGTGTAAAGAGCTCTGTGACACCAAGAGTTCTTCGCAGTGCTCTGGCTGTGACAACACTTCGTCTTTAGGGTACGTGGAAAAATCTGAATACCCATTATAAGGTAATCCACTTTGGCCATAAGAAATGTAGGTTCCATCCAATGAAGAAGCCAAATCCGGTGAGCCATAGAAGCAGACACAATCTGTGTGGCCCCCTGGAACTGGCAAGTGATGAAGTTGTTGTACTGGAAAAGAAGGCTGCTGGAAGTCTTGTTTGGGAGTGGGAGACTTTTCACCTGGCCTTCCATACTCAGGCTTCATGGAAGCTTGTCCTCCCATTAATAAAGGCAGTCTGTGGTACAAAGGTACTGAGCCATCATGGCAGTTGGAAGACTGTTCCACATGAACACTCTCCTTTTTACCCAATGACCTTGTAGACTCTCGATGCTCTGGTTTAAGAAATCCAGTCTGATTAGATTCCGCTTTTAAGCTATGGTAGTCCTCTGTCTTCCTATGTAGTACGTCTTTCTTAGACTTGACACAAATCTTTTTGTGAGACCTTTTTGATTTCAACTTGGACTTTGAGCAATTGCTGGAAGAATGTCCATCGTCTCCACAGGACTTGCTCCTTTGTTTCAAAGGATGACCTTTTTCATGTGTAAGCTTCAAAAAAGCTACCGCGTTCAAACTTGCCAGTCTCTTTGGAGCAGGAGAATATGATACTTCATGATCTTCTCTCTTTAAAGTATCATCTAACACATTGTCCGATGATGCCGACCTGTTACGAGTCAAGCATCGCGGTTTGCTTTTACCAAGAGGTGCATTGTCTGCCCTTTTTGGCGAAGTCCAGTGTACAGTGGCTTTGCAGTTCTCACCAGGTTTGTTTAGATTTTTGTTAACTTTCCTGGAAGAATTATTCCGAATATCCCTCTCAAAAAGTAAATTATTTACCGCTTCAGCATTGAGAGAAGCTATCCGTCGTTTCCGGGGTTCTTGGAAGTCCATTTTGGAAATAGATCCAGCAGATAGCCCCGTGAAAAGTTTCTCTTTTGGACTTATCCTTCGAGAGTCTGAGGGCAAACCAGTATGAACTTTAAGAGTTCCAAATTCATCCACCCAACAAGAAATATTTGGTGCTGTCCCACCCTGACTGTCCATCATACGAGAGCCAGTCACATCCTCCAGCCTGGTGAGAACAACACTGCAGGTTTTCTTTTTCATGTTTGGCGAGAGCTGTCCATGGAGGTGGCAAGACTTCCTAGAGTCCTGGTTGAGTATTCCTCTATTCTGAATACGTCCATGGCAGTTTAAATCCTTCAAAAAGGTTTGCCCTTTGCAACCCGTCTGTGTTCTATCCATTGTGAAGCTGTACAAGTCTCACGCTTTGGTCTTCAGAAGCAACACAGCGTTTTCGTTAAACTTCATAGAAACGATAATGCTCCTGTTTAAGCATGGTGGCTACTGCGTGTACCTGCAAAGAAAGAAACAGGAAAAATAAGTTAAATTCCATCCAAACAAAGAATGCAAATAAAATACTTAGATAAATGTAATTCTTTTACCATTTTTTTCAAGAACCGTAGCATTTTTTATTAAATTAATATTCATTTTTTTATTTTATTTTTTTAAAGAGAAGCGAGAGGGATCAGCTTAATGCATGAAAATTTATAAATCGTTAAGGTTTTTAAAACCTTGTTTCAGTGTATAAATTGCCTATACACACACACACACACACACACACACACACACACACATACATACATACATAGCGGCAGTCATATCTACCCATTACATATGCAGACTGCTTCCTGCTTACTAATGTCATGAGATGACCCCTCATTCCTACAGCTGTTAGCAGGCCAGAATTAATGCTTTTTGTGGTCAGTCACATCACCTGTCACCCTGCCTGTTCCAATGCCCGTTTCCTCTCTGATGGTGGCCAACAGGGTCTGCCTGTCCATACTATCGTAAAAATAGGCAAGGCATTTACAAATCCAATAAATAAAACACTAAACAGCTAGCAAGTAAAAATCTTAATATGAAGTAAATGACTGTGTATAGAAACATTTCCATAAGGCAGAATGCGTCGCCCACCTACAGGACATTAGCAAAAAACAAATGTTCTGTAGAGTGAGAGATGTTTAAAGGGGTACATCCAAGGAGGGGCGTCAGGGTCCACTCACCTAAAAAGTACCAACCTATAACCTTAGGGTCTATGAATACCCAGTTGGAGTCGTGTACTTTACTTTAAAAAAATACTTTCAGGTCCTACAATAATTTAAATAAATCAATAATGTTAAAATGCACTATAGCTTCTTTTTAGATGAACACCGGAGCATATTTTAACAGGTATCTGCCGTGTTCAAAACACTAGTATTCTATTGGAACAACAAGCAAAAATCAAGATGCACTCTAGATCAATAAATAAAAAAAATAAAAAGCAAAATAAAATGAATGAATAGATCAGTGGAGTTGTAAGTTTCTTCTCTAACTTTACTGCCTAGTGAATGAGTATGACAAAAAGCAACACATGTACAAAAACATTTCAAATACTAAATGACCCAAAACTCCACGCAAAATGCTTTGGGTTCTGAAAAAGTATCACCATTGGTATTAGATGCATAAAAGGTATCCCATCACGTTAGTACTTTGTGGTCTGTCCAGTTAATCTAGCAATTAGAACGTGGTGTAACTCCGTGTTGACAAATCTCTGTACGTGCATATGTGTGTGTGCGCATGTGCGTATTTGCTGGTCTGTGGCAGCTGCTATCAATGCTACAGTTCCACCCGTCGTCCTCCTCCTCTTCATCCATGTTGTGAATTCCCTGGAAAATCAGCGTGACTAATCAGAGAATAACAGGGCATTCTATACACAGCCTGCTATCCAAACCTTTCCCTCCAGTCACTAAACCTTGGTCCCCTGTCACCGCGTGTCCTGTCATTTTGTGCCTGACCATTGTATGTCAGCAGTACAATACTACACAATAGTGACATTCTAGTATACACAGGTATCCTGGAGTAAGGTCCATCAGCTGTGTAGTAATCAAAAGTGCACATCTAGTGCCAAATATTTGGGAAAGCAGTGTCAACCAAGAACTGATATCACAATTTAGATAACAAAACATGAGATCGTTATCGAGCTGATTAAAATAAGTTTACTCTGCGGATAAGTGACACATTTCTGCATGACAAAGGCCACTGATGTGCCTTAATGATATCTGGACGCACAGGATAGACGATCACCTCTGCCAATGTACAAGGTCAGCCAAGTGGCAGTAATGTCTGGCAAACAGTACAGAAATTCTGACGGTCTAATGTTTTTAGGAAGTCCTGAGCTAGGATGAGCAGTACATCTTCTTGTTTATGGACACCAAGTCCTGAGCTTAGATAAGGAGTACATCTTCATCCTAATGTACACGGAACGTCTTTACAACCTCTCCTGAACGATTTAACTTGACAGATAGTAACCCACGTTTAAAAAGTTAGTGTTGCCGCATTTAGAAGCGTTTCTTTTTAAAAGAGACAAAAACGCCTGCAAACGAGACGCGGCTAAACGCAGGTTACCGCTTTTGGCGCTTGAAATGCCTCTAAACTCTTTACCTTAAAAAAAAAAAAAAAAAAAAAGCCCCCCTAAACTCAACTGCCTAGAAACAACCCTGTGTACATTAACTGATAAGATAACAGAGGAGAGTTTCGGAACAGTTGAAAACAATGCCCAACTTCTCCTAAACATCCGTTTACCAGCAGCAGTGTACATGAGGCCTTATAGTAGATGGGTCCAACATCCTGAGCCAAGACAAGCGGCACATTATAATTGTATTTGGGCACATAGTCCTGAGCCAAGACAAGCAGCGCATCTTATTGTATATGGGCACCAAGTCCCGAGCCAAGACAAGCAGCGCATCTTATTGTATATGGGCACCAAGTCTTGAACTAGGACAAGCAGCACATTAATTGTATTTGGGCTCCAAGTCCTGATAAGCATCACATCTTATTGTATACAGGGGCTATATGTCCAATGCTCATTAAATATAACAGAAGTCTACCAAGACTACAATGTGAAGAGGACAGAATTCAGTACCAATATCAGATCTGTTAGGGTCGGCAATCAGCCTGTAAGTGGCCGTTTAGGTCTTTTTTTTTTGGGCAATTAACATGTTTTGTTTATACTTTTGTTCACCATGACTGAAGAGAAAGAAAAAAGAAAGAAAGAGAGAAAAAAAAGAGAAAGAAAAAGACAGAAAAAGAAAGAAAGAAAAAGGGAACAAAAATGGAAGTACAGTGCCTTGGAAAAGTAGTCTGCTCTCCAAAAAGACGGAGGTCCCTCAAAAAAATATATTAAAAGCCAGCAGCTACAAATACTGAGGCTGCTGACTTAACAAAATGGACACTTACCTGTCCAGTGCACCCGCAATTTCAACAGCAGAAGACGAGCCATCGCTCCTCTCTCTGCTGCTCCCACCGCCTTCCTCTGTTAGGGAATCAGGAAGTGAAATCTTGCAGCTTCACTGCCCGCTGTCTCCTGGGACCAGTGCGTTTCCCAGAAGGCAGCGGCGGAGGGAGTCTCCCTGGAAGTGAGTGCAAATAATCTAAATGGTCCCTCCCATCTTCTATCTCCCAGAAGACAGCGATGGGGGGGGGGGGGGAAGGGGGTGGCATAGATTGTCTGCAGATTCTGAGTATATCTATGCCCGGAAGTGGGTAAAAATACCTGTATTATACAGGCATCTGCACTCCTCCCCCCTGAAAAGGTGCCAAAAGTGACACCGGAAGGGGGGGGGGGGGTAAAGTTCCGAAAAGCGGAAGTTCAATTTTTGGGTGGAACTCCGCTTTAAGGAGCACAATTCAACGATACTTGAACAAAAAAGAGCTACATGGTTGAGCTGCCAGAAGGAAGCCTTTACTGCTCCAATGGCAAAAGAAAAGCCCAATGAGGCATGTCAAGGTGTTGGTGGGCATATTATAACCAGGCTTTTTTGTGGAACTTGTACAGTAAAGGCTTCTTTCTGGCAACTTGGCCATGCAGTTTTTTTTTGTTCAAGTATCATCGTATAGTGAGCATTAAAAACAAACAACCACGCCATCTTTTTGGAGAGCAGCCTGCATTTCTCATGAGGTTACCTGTGGGGTTTTCTTTGTATCGCCAACAATTTCTGTGACAGTTGTGGCTGAAATCTCTTTCTTGATCTACCTGACCTTGGCTTGGCATCAACAGATCCCCAAATTTTCCATTTCTTATTAAAATTATTGAACCGTACTGACTAGAGCTGCACAATTAATAAAACATTGCGCTATCGATTCAGCCTCCCTCACAATCTCTATTGCAGAGTTTCCCTGATCCTTTCATGTAACACGTGTAGAGACTTCTTTGCTCTCTCTGGCAGTCTGCCAAGTTTTTAACAACATTGTCTGTGCTTGTAGACAAGGAGAAACATTGTAACTCTACCTTCTTAGATCAAAGGGATAAAACTTGTGTGTCAATGCAGGAAGTTTAACCACTTAAAGTCTAAGGTTTCATGCACACTGAAGCTGATAAACTAGTTTATTGGCGTTTTGGCTTTTTTTTTTAAAGCCCATAAACTGAACTCTATGTTAGCCTATGTGCCCATGCACACCTGGGCGTTTAATGTTAATGAGCTTTGGAGTTTATTGCCTTTTTTCTGAACGCCTGAAATTTGCGTTCAAAGTGCCGTTTTTTGGCAGGAAAAAACACAGGCGCCAGCATTTTTTTATCCATAAAAAAAAAAAGCTACACTGAAAAACGCTGATTAAAGCTATTGCAAAAAAGCTAAAAAAAAACGTTGAAAGGCTCCCTGCAAAGCTATTGGCTTTTTTTTTATAGTTTTTTTTAGCTTCAGTGTGCATGGAGCCAAAACCTTTTTCTGACACTTGTTTCTTACAAAGTTAAAATCTGAATTTTTACTGAAAATTACTTGGAACTCCCAAACATATATTTTTTTTTAGCAGAGACCCTAGGGAATAAAATGGAGATTGTTGCACTGTATTTGCACAGTGGTCTTTCAAACGCAATTTTTTTGATGTGATTAGTCAAATTTTCAATATAAATGGCAAAAATGTTGCCAGGGTGTGCAAACTTTTGATCACAATTGTACACATAGAGATAATTATATATATTATATATATATATATATATATATATATATATATATATATATATATATATATATATATATATATATATATATATATATATAAAAAATGTTAATTGTATATATATATATATATATATATATATATATATATATATATATATATATATATATATATATATATATATTAACCACTTGCCCACCGGGCCTGTTTTTCAGATTCGGTGTTTACGAGACTAAAACTGTTTTTTGTGCTAGAAAATTACTTAAACCCCCCAAACATTATATATATTTTTTTTTCTAACACCCTAGAGAATAAAATGGCAGTCATTGCAATACTTTTTGTCACACCGTATTTGCGCAGCGGTCTTACAAGCGCACTTTTTTTGAAAAAAAAAAAACACTTTTTTGAATAAAAAAATAAGACAACAATAAATTTGGCCCAATTTTTTTATATATTGTGATAGATAATGTTACGCCGAGTAAAATGATACCCAACATGTCACACTTAAAAATTGCGCCCGCTCGTGGCATGGCGTCAAACTTTTACCCTTAAAAATCTCGATAGGCAACGTTTAAAAAATTCTACAGGTTGCATTTTTTGAGATACAGAGGAGGTCTAGGGCTAGAATTATTGCTCTCGCTCTAACGATCGCGGCGATACCTCACTTGTGTGGTTTGAACACCGTTTTCATATGCGGGCGCTACTCGCGTATGCGTTCGCTTCTGTGCGCGAGCTCGTCGGGACGGGGCGTTTTACATTTTTTTTTTTGTTTCCTTATTTATTTTTAATTAGTTTATAATTTTATACATCGAAATAAATTAAAAAAAAAAATTATCACTTTTATTCCTATTACAAGGAATGTAAACATCCCTTGTAATAGAAAAAAGCATGACAGGTCCTCTTAAATATGAGATCTGGGGTCAAAAAGACCTCAGATCTCATATTTAGGCTTAAATGCAAAAAAAAAAAAAAAAAAAAAAAAGTCATTTTTCAAATTTCAGAAAAAAAAATGTTTAAGACGCTGGGCGGGACTGACGTTTTGACGTCACTTCCGCCCAGCAGAGCTGTGGGGGACGGGTGGGGGCGATTTTTCCCTCACTCGTATCCCAACACAGCCAGCAAGAGGACCCGATCGCCTCCGCCGTTACCGACGGCTCCGGTAAGCGGCGGAGAGCGCGGCGGGAGGGGGGGGCCCTCTCCCGCCACCGATAACGGCGATCTTGCGGCGAATCCGCCGCTGGGACCGCCATTATCGTGTACAGCACTGCCCACGGAAAATATGGATATCTCGGTTGTGGCAGCAGCTGTTGAAGATTTGTTGAAGTTCTTGAACAAATTAACATGGTATTTACACGGGGCTGCCACTACTTGAGAAGTTGTCTTATGACCTCTAGTGGACGTAAGTGGCATTGCTTCAGCTTTAAAATGTAAACCTAGTTTTGTTGGATACTGATGTATATAGATCTATAGAGAGATATGTGTGTGTGTGTGTATGTGTATGTGTATGTGTGTGTGTGTGTGTATGTGTGTGTGTGTGTGTGTGTGTGTGTGTGTGTGTGTGTGTGTGTGTGTGTGTGTGTGTGTGTGTGTGTGTGTGTATGTGTATGTGTGTGTGTGTGTATATATGTGTGTGTGTGTATGTGTATGTGTATGTGTATGTGTATGTGTATGTGTGATATATATATATATACATATATACATATATACACACACACACACAAATCTCTCTATAGATCTATATATATCAGTATCCAACAAAACTAGGTTTACATTTTAAAGCTGAAGCAATGCCACTTACGTCCACTAGAGGTCATAAGACAACTTCTCAAGTAGTGGCAGCCCCGTGTAAATACCATGTTAATTTGTTCAAGAACTTCAACAAATCCTCTGTTTTTTTATGACACAAAATATGTGATGACATAAGGGAACCTGCCAAGAATCTAACACTTGTTGTAGAATGTCGAAAAGATGACAACTTTTAGAAGACTTAGAAGCCACCAACTATCCCACCACTTAAGAGGCAACCCAATTCCCTGCATCAAATGCACTCCTGAGCAGCGCACATTCACTGTTCATAGGGATTAAACTCTTAAGAGCATTTTGTTAGCCCAAAGAGGCCATATCTTACCAAATTGTTTTAGGGTGTACATTCTATACAGTTTGTGCGATTTTAAAGGGTAAGTTCACCTTTGTACACTCCTCCCCCCTCTAAATTCCAGCTCCCTTATGCATCAATATAGCATTTGTGTACTTTTTCTTGCAAAAGTATTAAAGCTTTCCATTAAATCTGCTGTCAGTCACTTTTGACCAAATCCACATTTCCATTAGTAATGTCTTTCTTCCTTACAGACTCTGTAGGTCATGACACAGGAAGGAGTTGACCAGCTGACCTCATTAGCACACACCCTCCCACTCCCTGCTGCACGTTTTTTTTTTAATTAAATCAGTGATCACCCTTCCCACTAAATACACAATCAGATTGTACTTGTATAAAGATGGCCATACACTATACATAGGAGGGAGAGGACAAAAACGGGGGTTCACAACTCTGCATAGCAGGTACTCGCATTCAAAAATGTGTTGTTTTTTTTCCTTAGCGAGGGGGGGGGGGGGGGGGTGAGAGGAGTTTTGAAGCATTTTCACTCATCACACGTAGGGCAGCCCACCCACCTGAATATGAGTATGAAAAACGAGAGTGATGAGGGAAAGGAAGGGATGGACTAGGGGAGTAGAAGGGATAAGAAAAAACACAGGGATTGCACTCACATGGGCCACATCCGTATATGGAATCAAAAAATGAAAAACAATAACTATGGAGAGGTATTGATGGTCGGACTATCGAGGCCAAGGAAGTAGTTTAAAAATATAGTTTTAATGTAGTCATTAAATGAAACAGATTAAGCATATACATAAAAATAACAATAGTGTATATATATATATATATATATATATATATATATATATATATATATACACACACACACACACACACACACACACACACACACACACACAGGTGAACCACTCTATACACAAAATCCCTAAAGTCGCCGACGCACGTTTCGCCGTGGGGCTTCGTCAGGACGGATGTTAAGGATTTTGTAAGAAGATGTATATAAATAGTTGTATGGCCGATGACTCTGCAACCAATGCAAAACAGGGCACACACCTCGATCGGATATTCGATAATATATAAGATACTGGATTCAGAAAAGTCCTCAGAACTTGTTATAGATCTGTTAATTGACAGAGTCAAAGTAAGGGTGTTTCTAAAATTCATAAAAAAATTATGGTGCTATTGGCAGCCTCCATTCCGTAATAGAAGACCATAGAGCCAACTGGGACACAAAGCCAAAAACTAGGATTTTTTATGACAGCTTACCTGTAAAATCCTTTTCTTGGAGTACATCACAGGACACAGAGCAGCAATCCATTACTATGTGGGTTATAGAGTCTACCTTCAGGTGTGGACACTGGTGTAATTAACTACACAGGAAGTTCCCTCCCTATATAACCCCTCCCATACTGGGAGCTCCTCAGTTTTTGTAGCAAAGCAATAAGTGTCCCAATATCCCCAAACAAGAGGGGCAGGAGCTCTGTGTCCCGTGATGTACTCCAAGAAAAGGATTTTACAGGTAAGCTGTCATAAAAAATCCTATTTTCTTTATCGTACATCACGGGACACAGAGCAGCAATCCATTACTATGTGGGATGTCCGAAAGCAATGCTTACTGAGGGGAGGGAGACACAAAACGCAGGCCGCCATCAGATGTGAGGATCTATAATGCTGCCAGATGCATACTGCGCCAAAAAGCTGCATCCTTTTGCCCTCCTATGTACATCTGACAAGAATCAGTGAACCTAAGCACAGACGCCAAGTTGCGGCCCTGAAAATCTGCTTCATAAAGGCTCGGTAAAGCATCGCGCATAAAGCGCTTACTATCCTGGTACGGAGCACCCCCCCCCCTAAGAAACAGGGGGAGTCCCACTCTCCGAACCACAAGCCTGAATAATACCCTGATGAATCAATCTTGAAAACAGTTGATTTTAGACGCTGCCTGCCCCTTCCTGGGGCCTCCTGGTAGCGCAATAACATCAGCTTTCCGTATCCGAGCAGCCGCTTCAGATAGGCCTTGACCCTTCTACTCCAAAGGAGAGAGTGTAACCATTTTAATAGCTGAACTGAACACTGCCTGCCCACATCTAGGGTCTTCTGGCAGCACAATAAAAACTGAACCTTCAGATAGATATTTAACTGCTCTCATCTCTACTGAGAGAAAGCAATAACCTTTCCTTCCGAAAACAAGGTTTTGAAAAAGGGGGAGGTAAGAATATCTAGATTCAAATGAACACTAGATCCTTCTAGTAAATAAGGCTGGGTGAGGATTAGCATCACCCTACTAGTAAGTATGGTTTTATACCAAGAGGTTGCCAATACTGAAACTCTCTTGGAGGCTACCACAACCAAGAACACCAATTCCCTTGTTAAAGGCTGAAGGGAAATATGGTGCATCGGCCCACAGAGCTGACCCTGTAAGCCGACAAAACTAGAGCCAATCCTCCAAGCACAAGGGCGACTAAACTGGTGGACTTATGCGCGTCACCCCTTGTATAATGGCTCGGAACAAAGAGTGTGAAGCAAGCGACCTTTGGAGGCAAGGCCGAGATTGGATCCTTGATGTAACTTAACCACTTCCATACCAGGCACTTACGCACCTTCCCGTCCCAAGCCAATTTTCAGCTTTCAGCACTGTCGCAATTTGAATGACAATTGCGCGGTCATGCTACACTGCACCCAAACAAAATTGGTGTCCTTTTTTCCCCACAAATAGAGCTTTCTTTTGGTGGTATTTGATCACCTCTGCGATTTTTTTTTTTGCGCAACAACTAAAAATAGAGCAAAGATTTTGAAAAAAAAATAAAGTTTTTATTTTTTTCTGTTAATTTTTTTGTAAATGAGTATGTTTTCTCTTTCAATTACGGGCACTGATATGGTGGCACTGATGGGCACTGATATGGTGGCACTGATGGGCACCGATGAGGTGGCACTGATGGGCACTGATATGGTGGCACTGATGGGCACCGATGAGGTGGCACTGATGGGCACTGATATGGTGGCACTGATGGGCACTGATGGGCACTGATGAGGTAGTTCTGATGGGCACTGATAGGCGGCGCTGGTATGGGGCACTGATGGGCACTCATGGGCGGCACAGGTGGGCACTCATGGGCGGCACAGGTGGGCACTCACGGGCGGCACAGGTGGGCACTCACGGGCGGCACAGGTGGGCACTCACGGGCGGCACAGGTGGGCACTCACGGGCGGCACAGGTGGGCACTGATAGGTGGGCACTGGGCATGGATTGGCACTGTGGGGTGGCACTGACAGACACTGGGGTGGCACTGATGATCACTGAGGGGTGGCACTGATGGATCAATGTTGCCAATCAGTGCCCATGTGTGGGCACTGATTGGCATCATTTTTTTTACTGCTGACTTTTTTTTTTTTGTCTTTTTTTTTGTCTTTTTTTATGTTCCCTGGTGGTTTAGTGTGGGCACTCCCTGGTGGTCCGTGTGGCGATCCGAGGGGGGGCTGCGCTGATAAACAATCAGCGCGAACCCCCCGTCAGGAGAGCCGCTGATCGGCTCTCCTGTACTCGCGTCTGTCAGACGCGAGTGAGGAAGAGCCGTCGGCGGCTCTTCCTGTTTACATCGTGATCAGCCGTGATTGGACACGGCTGATCACGTGGTAACGAGGCTCCGCCGGAGACTCGTTACCGAGATCGGAGGTGCAGGGTGTCAGATTGACACCCCGCATCACCGATCGCCGCGCTGCGCGCCCGCACGGCATGAAATCGTGCTAGACGTTTGAGAACGTCTAGTCACGATTTCATAACCACTTCCCGGCCGTAAATCGGCTATTGGCCGGGCGGGAAGTGGTTAAGGCTGGCTCCGTCTCCTTTCCAAATGCAGGAAGGCAGGAATTTTATCTTTGACAAACTTCCAAGGATGCCACCATCTGTTTCATACCAGGAACATGGGCTCTCCCGATCCTGGGATATCTGGTCCTGGAGGTACTATTTCTGTGGCCCTTGGTCAGGAAAACAGTCGGGGTGTAGAGGTCCTTCTCCTGGAGACACTTGTTGACGGCTACAGCGAATCGCCTGCCAATTCTGCATTTCATGAAATGACGAATGTCAATAGGCAAGGCACAAGCTCCTCCTTGGTAAATTAAGTAAATCACTTAATATGGTATAGTCTGATTGAACTCTGACCGAACCAACCAGCCCCTGAACGTTCAGGCCCCTAAGTCAGATGCTCCATCGGTAGCTCTAGCTGACAGATAAGGCTCCCTTGGAGCTTGACTACTTCCCCTGGGCCAAGGTCTCTTCCTGACCTGGCAAACCCTTTAGTTAAGAATCACCCAGAGGAATTCCAGCCTATCTCTGGGACCGGTTCTTTGGATAATGCTAGGTCAAGATCCACTCCTTCTAGGCCAACACAATACTGTTTATAACAGTCCTGAATAAAAGTATAGGGAACTGTCTTGAATGAAGCAGCATCTTCTCTAGTGCCTTAAGCAGAAGGCCAAAAGTAAGGAACTGTTCCTTGCCGTAACCACCTAGACCAGCTTTCTTATAGCGATGGTCTTGTCTTAGGCCAAAAGTACTCTCCTAGTGCAAAACATACCCAGCTTCTTGTCAATGAAGAATGTATCTTTAGACTGGAATCCTAACCCAGGAGATCCAGATACTTGACCCTGCTGGACACCCTTAGGTCCAACCATGCTGCTGACTGATCCATCAGCAGGAGTCTGCTTCCGTATGCCATTACTGCTATACCCTGGGCCTACAGACCTGCTAGAGGCGGGCCCTAGCACCCCGACAACCCAGGCACGGGGGCTAACCCAAAAGGGCAAGACCACCAACTGGAGATAGTGCTGTTCCCCTGCACAACGCAGACAACCTCTGCAGTCCCAAGTAAATAAACACATATGCAACTGGCTCCCCATATGTGTATGTGGCAAGTGTTAAAGCCATATGCCTCAATGGAGGCGTGTGTACATGGCAGTGTGTGTTCATGGAAGCATGAAATCATAAATATGTCTCACGCCAAACATGCATATAGCATGTGTGCTCTGGAACGAGCATCCTTGCAAGCAAGCAAGCAAGCATGTGCTATAAACGTGTTATGCAACAATGTACAACATGAACCCATGCAGACACGTATCTCTATGCAAACACAAGGCATCCTGTATTGCTTAATTAAGCCACCATGTGCAACTTTAAAGTAACCATGCATGCGATTCAGCATCTTCCATGCAATCAACATCTTATGCATTTTAAGCACTACTGTGCGGACAAGAACCCTTGTGTGACCAAGCACCCCTGTGCGTTCCAACATCCTTATGCACCCAAGCATCTTAATGCGACTTTAGGCATTTCTGTGAAACAAGCCTCTCTATGTGATCAAGTATCCCTGGGTAATCCAGGACTCTGTTGATCCAACAACCATGTGTGATCCAGCTTCTTTTTGCATTCAAGCATCTTTAAGCAATCCCTTTAGGCCTTGAGTAATCCAGGACTTGGGTGATCGGGTAATCCTGTGTGATTCAGCATTTTTATGCCTTCAGGCCTCTTTATGCGATTCTAGGCATTTCTCGATTCTAGGCATTTCTGTGGGAACAAGCCTCTTTGCGTGACCAAATATCCTTGGGGAATCAAGGACTTGGGTGATCATGTAATCCTGTGTGATTCAACCTTTTTATGCATACAAGCATCCTTTATGCGATTCAGCATTTTTATGCATACAAGCATCTTTATGCGACTTTAGGTACTTTTGTGGAAACAAGCCTATTTGTGTGACCAAACATCCTTGGGTAATCCAGGACGCTGATGATCAGGTAACCATGTGTGATCCAGCATCTTTTTTGCATCCAAGCAACTTTATGCGATTTTAGGCCTTTCTGTGGAAACAAACCTCTTCTGTGTAACCAAACATCCTTGGGGGAAACAAGGACTTGGGTGATCAGGTAATCATGTGTGATTCAGCATTTTTATGCATACAAGCATCTTTTATGCGACCTCTTTTGTGGAAACATGCAGCACCATATAGACAGAAACATGTATGTTTATGCGATCCACAATAGAATCTGCTCTGTTACTTGTTTTTATCCCACATGCATTCCAAACTCATGTATGTTATGCAACATGCGGACTGGTAAAGAGGAAATTATCCTCTGCAGATGTGTGTTTCCTCAATTAAGAGACATTAGCAATGTGTGCCCGCAACTGTGCATCCCTCCGATGCATTTGGTTAGCCTGAAGCCGACACCAGGCTGAGGATTATATGGAGGTCTTACTAGCCACCTATAGGAAAACCTCTCTTTACACTCTAAGGAGAAGATAGAGGTGTAATCAGAACCTGTAGGGCTTTTGATAGCTTCTCCTTGTTAGGCTGCAGCTCCTGTCTCCTGTCCTCTGACAGTGAAACTTTTATCCCCAAGCTTTCTAATCCCTTTGTTTCAGGATTAAAGCAGGAAAAGGGGGACACCCCCTGTTTTTTTTTTTTTCTTGCAAAACACAAAACACATGCAGAGTGATTGCAATGTTGGGGGAAGGCTGCATTGCCTGACAGGTCTGATGGCTCAATCTATGAGCTGTTTAAGTCTCTTCAGAGGAGAATAAGGGTCCACCAGGTTCAGGTGGCGATCCCTCTTTATATTCCTACCCCTGACCTTATTCAATGGGGAGACCAAGTCCTAAGCTAAAGCAGAGGCACTTAACCCAGGTGCATCAAATAGCTGAATTTAGTCTGACACAATGCCTGCTAATCTGCACAGCTAGATGCGAGTAGGCGTCTTAGATGAATCTGTATCCAACTCACACAAGGTGCTTACGGTTGTGTCCCCCTAGCTTTACAGAGCTCTGACGTCCGGGCCCTTTGAACAGCCTTCTCTGCGACTGCACTGAGCCGGTGAGCACGTGCAACATGGTAGAGCCTGAAGCGGAGGAAGTGGGACACAATAGATCAGCTAACACTTAAGCTTCCGTTTTCTGGAAAGCATGGTAAGCAAAAACATCAGGCATGTCTTCTACTGCCCATAGTAGTGGAAACACAGATAAGACTTGCAACTACTCACGGAAGACAATCCTTTGTATAGGATTAAGGGCATATTTTTTTATTTTTATTTATGTACCGGCCCCTTCAAGGGGAGATATATAGGTACTGCAGCCATCCTGTCTAACAGACATGGTGGGCCAGGCTGCATGCCGGCTAGGGGAGGTATATGGGTGCCCTGAGCCATCCTGTCTCAGAAGACATAGTGGTTTACATTGCCCATGCATAGAAGCATAATATAGGCGAGACCCAAGTCCCCCACCTAGACCTTCAGGGACCGGGGCCATGGCAGGAACACCAACTCCCCTGGACCTATATAGCATCCTGGCAGAAAAAACATTTGGTCCTTAGAAGGCACAAAGTTCTGGAACCCAGGATCCAGCCCTCCGCAGAGAGGCATTATAGGCTAAACCTCGTTCTTCGTACCGAGGCCCGGGTACCGTCCACTTTGGCTATGAAGCACCTTGGACGGATCTGGATTTATGGAGGTTTTTTACATCCAGCATGGATCCCTCCAGTGGAGCTCCTAAAAGCACATGTTCACTCGTGACCAACACCTTAGACACTGATGAAAAAACTGAGGAGCTCCCAGTATGGGAGGGGTTATATAGGGAGGGAACTTCCTGTGTAGTTAATTACACCAGTGTCCACACCTGAAGGTAGACTCTATAACCCACATAGTAATGGATTGCCGCTCTGTGTCCCGTGATGTACGATAAAGAAAATGTATTGAGCTTCAGGTTCTCGAGGGGTACCAAGCAACCAATCAGCGCATAGATCCTTAGACTTACAGGTATGAGCCAGCCGATCAGGGGGTTGATTCGTACGGACGTCCGTGTCCCAGGGTGTACATCTGCATGACACACGTTTTTTTATGAATTTTAGAAACACCCTTACTTTGACTCTACTGTCAATTAACAGATCTATAACAAGTTCTGAGGACTTTTCTGAATCCAGTATCTTATATATTATCGAATATCCGATCGAGGTGTGTGCCCTGTTTTGCATTGGTTGCAGAGTCATCGGCCATACAACTATTTCTATACATCTTCTTACAAAATCCTTAACATCCGTCCTGAAGAAGCCCCACGGCGAAACGTGCGTCGGCGACTTTAGGGATTTTGTGTATAGAGTGGTTCACCTGTTTATATATATACTATTGTTATTTTTATGTATATGCTTAATCTGTTTCATTTAATGACTACATTAAAACTATATTTTTAAACTACTTCCTTGGCCTCGATAGTCCGACCATCAATACCTCTCCATAGTTATTGTTTTTCATTTTTTCACCCACCTGAATAGGCTTCCCGACACACAGCAAGCGCCCCAAAGAAGCTTCAGAACTTTTTCTTAGAGTAGCTTGGCGTGTTTTTTGGTGCAGGGCATTTCTGAAATGCAAGGAAAGGCACAGATGTGAATGGAGTCTCGTTGTCCTTGTGTTATCACACCAATTTCACTTTCAGGCCCCATTTACATCTACCATAGTGGGAGCGCATGTTTTGCGTCTTGTTTTTCCTGCGACGCATAGGGCAGCCTGTTGATTTCAATTGGCTGCATGACTTTTACTGTGCATTTTGCCCCTCGTTTTTTTTCACATGGCAAAATGTGCGCTTGCTTCTGTGTTTGGTGTGCCATTAATTAATGGCACTGAAAGTAAAACAAATTATAATTCTAGGTGTATAAAGATGGGCACGCACTATACAATCTGATTGTATGTTGTGTATTAAGAGAGAATGGTGATCACTGATTGCATTTCATTAAAAAAAAAAAAAAAAGTGCACCTGGGAATGGGTGGGTGGATGATGCAGGGTGTGCGCTAATGAGGTTAGCTGGTCAACTCCTTCCTGTGTCACGACCTGTAGTCTGATCAGGAAGAAAAATATATTACAAATGGGAACGTGAATTAGGACAAGAAAAGTAAGCGACTGTAGATTTAATGGAAAGCTTTGATTTTTTATTTCTTTTTTTGCAAAAATACGAACATGAATGCTATATTGGTGCATAGGGGAGCTGAAATAAAAAATAAATAAAAAAAAGGTATACTAATCCTTTAATCCCTTGCCAAACGGCGGAATGGCTCCCTCGCGCGAAACACCATAGCTGTACGGCGGCCGCTTTAGGGGACTGCGTCACTGAGGAGCCGATGCGCATGCCCAGTGGCCGCGATGTCTGCCGAGCACCCGCCATCACGCCTGACAGAGTAAACACACAAATCCACGTTCTGGCAGGGGAGAGGACGACAGATCGTATGTTCCTAATATATAGGAACAACAATTGGTCTCCTCCCCCAGACGGTCACATCCCCTCTACAGTTAGGACACACTGAGAAACACATTTAACCTCTTGAATGCCCCCTAGTGTTAACCCCATCCCTGCCAGTGACATTTATACAGTAATCAGCTCTTTTTTTTTAAGCTCCGATCACTGTATAAAATGTCAATGGTCCCAAAAAAAAAAAGTCATAAGTGTCTGATCTGTCCGCCGCAATCTTGAAAAAAACACATAAAATGTATATTTTTTGTAGATGCTATAACTTTTGCACCAATCAACGCTTATTGCGATTTTTTTTACCAAAAATATGTAGAAGAATACATATCGGCTTAATCTGAGCAAGATTAAGAATAATAATATCATTATTAATAATAAACGCATCTAAAAGCATTACAGCCAAGTGATATATGGACCATCATTTTAATGATAAACACACTACTACTCAGATATTAAAGAATTTGCCTATGGGTTTAGATGCACTATAAGTGGGTCATTACATGCCTGCCTCATCAGCAATTAGATGTAATGCATTAGGTCCGTTTCACTATGCATGAGCAAGTCACATGATTTTCATTTTCGTGTGTCTACAACCATGATCTAATGGTCTGAAGGTGGCGCTGTTGGGATTGCAGGATGTAGAGATCAATGGGCAACAGATAAAAACATTTCAAAGCAGAAAGTTTAGGTAAGTTTTTTTTTTTTAAGACTTCCATAAGCACTGTATATAATAATATTTCACAACATATTTTAATAGCTTACATAAATTACAATGGGATCCTTGTGAGCCAATTGTTGGCATGCTCATTTTTAGCAAAACTAATACACGTCAAAGGCAATTGAGAAATGCAGTTTCAAAGCTGAACGCCAGGTATGATCAATATATTAAAATGAGAAGTTGTTTTTTGGCTTACTTGTTGTAAGTATTATTTTTTGGCTTAAGCCTCATTATAGGCTTACCTGTAAATAAAAAAACAAAAACAAAAAAAAAAAACACAACACACGGAGGTTTTTAAACAAATTTATTAGGCAGCTCCAGGGGTCTTCTCCGCGCTCTCTGGTGCTTTCTTCCTTCTGCCGGGCACCACTGTTATCTTCTTCCAGCTCTTTTACTAGCGGTGGCCGGGTGACACCACCCCTTCATGGCATCCCGGGGCACGATGGGACTGATGCCATAAAGGGGTGTGGTCACCGGGTGACATCGCCTATATACGTAGTTGCGTACTGTGCAATCGGCATTACAGCAGGACAGAGCGGCGAGTCAACATCTCAAGTAGGGAAGAAGGCGACGAGGAAGACCGGGCCACCACTAGTAAAAGAGCTGGAAGAAGAGAGCGGTGGTGCCCAGCAGAAGGAAGAAAGAAAGAATTGGAGAGCGGGAAGAAGACCCCCCGGAGAGCGGGAAGAAGAACCCCCCGGAGCTGCCTAATAAAATTACTTTAAAAACCTGTGTAGCGTGTTTTTTGTTTTTTTTACATTTTTCTTCAACCAGGTGAATTGTTAGGGGTACGATGTACCCCATACTCATTCACATAGGGTGGGAGGCCGGGATCTGGGGACCACCTTATTAAAAGGGGGCTCCCTGATTCCAATAAGCCCCCCGCCCGTAGACCCCGACAACCAACGACCAGGGTTGTCGGAAAGAGGCCCTGTCCTCATCAACATGGACAGGGTGCTTTGGGGTCCCCCTTGCCCAAAGCACCCACTCATGTTGAGGGCATGGGGCCTGGTATGGTTCAGGAGGGGGCGCTCGCTTGTCCCCACCCACTTTGCTGACCGGCCGGGCTGCATGCTCGGATAAGGGTCTGCTATGGATTTAGGGGGGACCCCTACGCCATTTTTTCTGCATAGGGGTTCCCGTTAAAATCCATACCAGACCTAAGGGCCTGGTATGCGCCTGGAGGGGAGCCCATTCAATTTTTTTTTATATTTTTATTTTTTTTTGAATTTGGCAAGGAGTTCCCCCTCATGATAACCGTGGTGAGACTTCCCTCCCCTCTCCCAGGCCAGCAAATCCGCAACTAAAACGCAAAGGAGCCGCTGAACAACTGTTCGAGAACTTGGCAAAAAAAACGGAGCTCAAAAACGCAAGGCACAAGTGTGAATCCAGCCTGACTATTGGCTGTCAGCTTCTGTACCATACCAGACCACATGCCCTCAACATGGGGGGTTGCTTTGGGGCGGGGGGCTCTGCCCACCCACTGCAAAGCACCTTCCCCACAACCCTGGGCTGGGGGGGCTTATCAGAATATATATAAATATATACACATACACACACACACACATATATATATATATATATATATAAATAAAAAAACACACACCCCTGATGTAGATCCATTGTTAATCATGACGCCCGCCACACCTGGAAAAATGCTCCCTCGGTTTGCCTGCTCTGCGACATTTCTTAAACATGCCAAGGGACGGGGCCATCCAGCAGCATCACCTGGATGCACCACCCTCCTGTAATGTCGGCAGCCTCGCATGCACCGATTGATGGAGTCACAGGGGAGCGCCGCCCCCCCCCCACAACCGCAGACACTCACAACTACAGCCCAGGGTTGCAGGGAAAGAGGCCCTTGCCCCTATTAAGTTTAGGGCATGTGGCCTGGTATGATTCAGGAGGAGGGGGGGCTGGATGCTTGTCTCCCCCCCCCCTTTCCTGCTGGGCTGCATGCTCAGATAAGGGTCTGGCATGGATTTTGGGGCCCCCCATGGCATTTTTTTATTTTGGAATGCGGTTCCCCTCAAAATCCACACCAGACCTGAATGGTCTTCTATGGATTAGGGGAGGGAGGGACCTCAATTATTTTTATTTTTTTTGCATAAAACACTTAAAAAAAATGCAACACTTGAAGGGGCCATTGAAGTCTGGGCCAAACTTCAAACATGGGGCCAGCTTCACAGAAATCGATTGATCGGCTTCTGTTGAAAGGACATGTTGGAAAAATTCTCCATCAGCAGCTGCCTAATCAGTGTATCCTGACAGCGGTGGGTTCCTCTGCCGGTGATCTGCCTGTCTGGTTCCGGCTAACGGGCTGGTTCCATTAAGGACTGCGCAGGCGCAATCTGATCTGACCGTCTGGTTCCGGCTAACGAGCTGGTTCTGCGCAGGCGCAATCCTTGCAGATGGAAATCTCGTAACCTCGGCCGGCATCCAGGGCGACGTGGAATTTGAGGAAAGTGGCCAGTCTGCCTCACGCTCGCTCGGCCTCCTGGCTCTTTTTTTTACCAACATCCTCCAATCCACGAGGATGTTAATGTTCTGTCGGCAAGGATTGCGCCTGCGCAGTCCTTGAAGGAACCAGCTTGTTAAGGGAACAATACAGACAAGTCACCGGAATACAAATGTCCTGCTGGTGAAGATTCCACCATACACCTTGTCTGTGTAAGCCTTGGAGCTGCGGGAACGAAGCCGTGTGAATTCAGCTGAACACGCACAATTTCACTCCCGCATGTCAGTCCCGATTTCACAGACATCTGTGCGGGCTCCTGCAAAGAGGTCCATGGAAATCAATCCCCGAAATCGCAAAAAAGTCATGCAGAAACTACTTTATGAAATTGGGAGGGGACAGCACAGAGGGGGGGGGGTCAGTGGTGATTGGTGTGGCTTTGGGGGCAGTTACAAGCACCGATCACCGCTGTATAACTTTAAAGCAGCTGAAAAGGGGGGAGATCAGTGCTTGCAACTCCCCGGTCGCACCGATCACCCCGACTGCCCAGATATTGGGTGAAGCATCGAAGCATTTGCCTAAGTACAAGTACTCTGGGAAATGCTCCGTATCGTATCACAGGCAAGGATATTGCTGTTGCTAAGACTGCACCTAAATTAGTCGACCGATATGGGTTTTCCCCAAAAACTGCATTTGAAAGACCGCTGCGCAATTACCTTGTGACATAAAATATTGCAACAACCTCTATTTTATTCCCTGGGGTCTCTGCTTAAAAAAAAATTATATATATAATCATTTTTGGGGGTTCTAAGTAATTTTCTAGCAGAAAATACAGGATTTTTAATTGTAAGCAACAAGTGTCAGAAAAGATTTAGCCTTTAAATGGTTAAACTGAGAACTTCTACACAGGAGTTCAGTTCATTGATAAGTAGCAACATTGTATATCTTTTCCTTAAGGCCCCTTTCACATGAGCGGACGAACGGTCCGCTAATTACAAGTCCGTTTACGGACTTGTAATGTGTCCCTATGGGAGCGGATCCATTAGCGGATGATGCATCCGCTAACGTCCGCCTAAGATCCGCGTCCGTCTGGATCCGTTTTGCGGACGGAAGAAAACCCTATTTTTCTTCCGTCCGGTGGATCGGATGCAAACGGACAGACGGTCTGTTTTCATCCGATTCCCCATAGGGGATAGCGGAGGAGAGACAGGGCGGTCCCTGCACAGTGTGCGGGGACTGCCCTGTCTGCCGACAGCTGAGCGGGACCCCCCGCTGAGCCGACGGACACACACGGAGCGGACCGAAAAACGGACCGCTCCGTGTGAAAGAGGCCTAAAACTTGGCAGGCTGCCCAGAGACAAGTCTCTCCTACATGGGAAACTTTAGGTAACTTGCAATGACTCATAGAAGTCAATGCAAGTCGCGCTGAAGAGTAAATTGGCTTTTTTATTTTTTAAACAATCGGCCGATGCCAATTAAAAAGTGTCAAAAATCGGCCGATATCGGTCGACCTCCAACCTAAATCAACCATTTATAAGATTAAGAGGTTCAATTGTTGTGAAGAAGGCTTCAGGTCGCCCAAGAGCGTCCAACAAGCGCCAGGACCATCTCCTTCAGTTTACTCAGCTGCGGGATCGGGGCACCACCAGTGCAAAACTTTCTAAGGAATGGCGGCAGACAGGTGTGTGCGCATTGGCATGCAATGAGCCAAAGACTTTTGGAGGATGGCCTGGTATCAAGAAGGGCAGCAAAGAAGCCACTTCTCTCTAGGAAAAATCAGGGACACACTGACATTCTGCAAAAGGTACATGGATTGGACTGCTGAGGACTGAAGTAAAGTAATTTTCTCAGACGAATCCCCATTTATGATTATATGGGGCATCTGGAGAAAAAAACGTGTCCGGAGAAGAAAAGATGAGCGCTACCATCAGTCCTGTGTCATGTCAACAGTAAAGCATCCTTACACCAGTCATGTGTAGGGTTGTTTCTCAGCCAAGGGAGTAATAAGCTCATTCACAATTTTGCCAAAAAACACAGCCATGAATAAAGAACATCCTCCAAGAGCAACTTCTCCCAACCATCCAAGAACAGTTTGTCGATGAGCAATGCCTTTTGCAAGTGATAAGGCACGCCATAGTGGCTTGCTGAACAGAACATTGACATTTTGGGTCCATGGCCAGGAAACTCCCCAGATCTAATCCCATTGAGAACTTCAATCTTCAAGAGACGGGAAAAAAAAAAACACACACAAATTCTGACAAACTCCAAGCCCCAATTATGCAAGAATGGGCTGCCAGTCAGATGTGGTTTAGAGGTTGATTGACAGGGGGGGGGGGGGGTGTAAAAAAAACTGCAAATTTTGACTCTGCACAAACTTAATACAATTGTCAATAAAAAGCCTTTGACACTTATGAAATGCTTGTAATTATATATCAGTATATTAGCGAAATCTGACAAAAAATCCAAATACACTGAAGCAGCAGACTGAATATGTATATTTGTATCATTCTCAAAACTTTTGGACGGAGCTGTATTTAACCACTTCAATCCCGGGCTTTTATACACACCTCATTACCGGGCCTATTCTGGCACTTCTCTCCTACATGTACAAATCATCATTCTTTTACTAGAAAATTACACAGAACCCCCAAACATTATATTTTTTTAGCAGACACCCTAGGAAATAAAACGAGGGTCATTGCAACGTTTTATCTTGCACAGTATTTGCGCAATAATTTTTCAAACGCTTTTTTTGTGGAAAAAATTGTTTCATGAATTAAAACAAACAAAAAAAAAAAAAAACAGTAAAGTTAGCCCAATTTTTTTTGTAAAATATGAAAGATTATGTTACACCGAGTATATAGATACCCAACATGTCACGCTTTTAAAATTGTGCACATTAATGGAATGGTGCCAAACTTCGGTATTTAAAAATCTCCATAGGCAACGCTTTGAATTTTTTTACAGGTTACCAGTTTAGATTTACAGTTCACATATGTCGGCGGTACTTACGCGTGCGTCCACTTGTGCGCGCAAGCTACAGGGGACAGGGGCGTTTTCATTTTATTTATTTTTTATCACTTTTATTCCTATTACAAGAAATATAAACATCCCTTGTAATAGGAAATGTGTGCGACAGGTCCTCTTTATGGAGAGATGCGGGGTCAATAAGACCCCGCATCTCTCCTCCAGGCTGGGAAGCATGAGATCGGTGAAAAAAAATTCACCGATCTCACGATCGGTGTTGCTCACTAGCCGCAATCGGGGCTTTGTTTACTTACGGGGACCCAGACGTGATGTCATCACATTACGCCCGGGTCCTCCAACGGTCATAGAGATGACTGGTGACCATCTGGTCACCAGTCATCTCTATGCTTCCTGCAAGCACCGGGCGATTCCTTCTCTGGGCTCCCGATGGCACAGGAGAGCCCGGAGAAGCACCGGATGGCGGCGGGAGATGTCCCCTCCCGCCGCCTATAAGAACGATCAAGCAGCGGAACCGACCCTATGATCAATCTTATGGTGCGCAGGATCACTGGCTGAAGACATGGATATCTGAATGATGCCTCCAGCTGCAGGCATCATTCAGATATCCCCTGGCAAAGCCCAGGACGTCATGATGTCCACCCAGGATGGGAGATCCCATCTGTGGACGTCATATGACAATAGGTGAGCATTAAAGTGGTTAAAGCGGTGTTCCACCCACCTCTTCTAAAATTAAAAGCCAGCAGCTATACATAATGCAGCTGCTGTGTTTTAATAATAGGACACTTGCCTGTCCTGGAGTCCAGCGATGTCCATCAGCTGTCGGGTGCATGTTGCCACCATTGCTTCTCGCCGGGAACCCTACTGCGCGAGGCTCCTCTCCTTTCTCCTACCGGCCTAGCGGCAAGGGGAGGTGGATTGAGCCAAGCTGGGACGTCATGCTCCTCCCATCCTGTATACACCCACTAGTGACACAGGAACAGTGCCCCTCCCTGGAAGTGATGTCACTAGCTTTCAGGAACCACACCCACTGGCTGATTTCAGGCTCAGATTGAAGTAGAATCAAAGTCATGCGACGGCACTGGATACTGCAAAATAAAAACAGGTAGTAAAACTGGGATTTTTTTTCATTTTGAGACATAAAGGCTGAACTTGGCTCACATAATTTAAGTGTTAGGGTGGACTTCCACTTTAACTATAGGTCAATTATTCCCATCAGAAAAAAAAATAAAAAGTCAATTATTTATCAATGCATGTATGGCCTCTGTAAGACCTCTGAAGGGGCCCTGCCCCCCCCCCCCACCTTGTTTGGATCTACCATTAGCTACAAGGACTCGCCCGACTGGATACAAATTGAAAGTATTGTTCGGGTTTAGGTTCTCATTCATTTATATCGTTTAGGTAAATCAGATTGTACAGTACATGACTAGCTTAAAGTCCCATTCACACAAGGAACTGCACAACATGCGTTTGAAGTGTGCATGTCGTGCGCGTTTAGTGCGGTTTACAGTATATTTTTTATATGCGTTTTTGAGCTTGGCTTTCCTGGCTTGAAGCCCGTTTTGTAGTGCATTCCTTGCATTTGCAGTGCAGAAAAATGCAGGATGCTCTGAACCGATGTGACCTATGCCCATAGGATTACCTTGATTTGGGGCTGTCTATGCAGTTGGAGTGCAGTTCAAAATGCATCCAACTGCATTCAGTGTGAAAGGGCCCTTAGACTTTCTATTATACTAGCTATAAACAGTGACCTCTTGTTGCTTCTTCCAGCAAAGATGCTGTGCCATAGGGCATAGTTAGGTAATCTCTTGGCCATGGACTGCTCATCTAACATGACCCTTAGAGACACTACCAAAAGAGCTGCCGACAGTAGCTCTGTATTATTGGCCATGCATGTAATAATTTGTGATCTATCTGGGTATACCCATTTTGGACTTTGAACGTCAAATTCATGGCATGTCCCTGCAGCTACATGCACAGGCTTGCACCCTTAGCAAAGAAGCGGCTCCTACAGGCTTTTGAGCTCTTATTTTTTCTGCCTAGAAACTCCCCTCCATGTTACCCAATGTGTCCATGCACACTAGGCAAGAAGCTGCGGGGTCTGGTCTAGCTGTCGGGAGGAACGAAGGATTGGGTAAGCCCCTAGACCAGGGGTGGCGAACACGCGGCTCTCGAGCCGCATGCGGCTCGCGGCCAAAATTAATGAGGCTCTTTGCCTCCTATCATTGTTTTGTATACCTGTGGCTCTTTGCCAAGTTTGGATTTGGTTTTGCTGTATCTGAGGAGGGACCTCTGAGGAGAGATCTCCGAGCGCGTAGTCCCGCCCCCCAGGCTGCGTCATCACTGCACGGGCAGGACGCAGCACACCCTTACCATCACTGAGGAGAGATCTCCGAGCGCGTAGTCCCGCCCCCCAGGCTGCGTCATCACGTCTCAACAACTGCACGGGCCAGAGAGCGTGGGGACCCGTGTGTCACATGTTGTCATTAGTGTGGAGGACGCAGCACACCCTCACCATCACTGCAGGATTTTTACCCTCACTCAAAATGGCAAAATGCAAAGCTAAACGAAAATATGAAGATGAACACAGGACATTTTTGGAAGAATGGGAAGATGCTTTCTTCTTTATTGAACGGAATGGGAAAGCGCTGTGTTTATTATGCAATACTATGATATCACATTTCAAGGCTTCAAATCTTCAGCGTCATTTTAGCACTCTCCATGCTAATATTGACAAGGAATTACCCAAAGGTACTGATCTACGCAAGCAAAAATTGAGCACCTTGAAAAGCCAGGTAAAAAGACAGTCTCAAATGTTTCAGCAATTAACCAAGCATGGAGAAACTGTGACCCTTGCGTCCTATAAAGTGGCGTGGAACATTGCCCGTGCTAAAAAACCATACAATGATGCCAGAAATCCCACTGAGATTATCATCCCATCACTCCAACAAGGTAACAAAAAACACCTGACTGAGCATGTTATATTATGTGTTTAATATATTATTGTTAAAATTATATGCTTTTGTGTGAGTGTTTGTCTGTTTTGGCAGGTCACTGCGTGGTGTGGCTCTCCGACTCTTACAGTTTAAAATGTTGGCTCTTTTTGTCGAACTTGTTCGCCACCCCTGCCCTAGACCAAAATGAGAAACTGACCCCTACAGTACAGTCACAGCCCAACTGCAAGAGATAACCATTAAAGCAGAACCCCAAACAGATTACAATTTTAACATATTTGTCATTTTATTTAGCCAGTGAATGTGACTGTCACACTACTAAGCAAAAAATGTGACACTACTATTTACAGCCCACAGCTTTCTTTGTTAAATTCCCAGCTTCAGCCTGCATCTAATAGCACCAGACTGGCGAGGTCCTCCCTGTGACCCTCTTATGTGAATGTGTAAGGACAGAAACATACGATGTTCGTTTTTTGTTAAAGGTTTAAATTCTGGAGCAGTCATCCCGATCCCCAATGTCACTTAAAGTGGCTGTCGCCTTTTTAAAGAGATGTAAAAATGCAGGACCTGCAAAATAATTTTGTACTCACCTATCAAATCCATTTCTCTGATCTTCTGTCTAAAGAATTGTTATATTTGACATTTCCAGGCATTTCTTCTGCTTGTATCCCCTCAACATGCACTCTAGTTTTCTGGGCTGAGCACTACATTACTACAGTTATGTATAATCTGGCAGACGGAATAACACAGTGCAGGACCAGACATTCCCAGGATTCTGCTGGATATAAAGAGGGTAAAATAAGACTACAGGAGCAGGCAGTGGCACAGGAGAGTATAAAGCCACTAGCTAGGCAGAACCTGCTTTGTTATATTTTTAAACCAAGCTACAAGAGCTTTAGGGCTCATTTACACGAGTGGTGCACTCTGAAGTGGATCACTTTTCAGAGAGTATTTGGTGGGTAGAGAGAAGGCAAAATGTCATTGTGGTGGAGCCCTATAGACCTGCATTACTCATCTGATGAAAGTGGCATGCTGGGGCTGCACGTCTGTGTTCAGCAGTCGTTGGAGGGCAGTAAAAAATAAAAAAGGTGGCTCAACATCCTGAGCAAATACTCAGTCAGCGACCAAGACTTCTGTTCCAAATGCTGGTTAAAGGACAGTGCTCACTAGATAACGGAGCCAGGATCAGGATGGTCACCCCAGAGCCTAACCTTTATAAGCAATTCAGATTTAAAAAAAAAAAAAGCTGGTTGAGAACATTTTTGTGTCCTTACATGCGCTTCATGGCGCCTAGTTGTCTCCATCCTCCATTGCTTGAAAGATGTTGTGATAGCAGCGAACAAGATCCGAGAGTCAGATTAGCCCATACATAGTGCAGGCCCTTTCATGGTCTAAATTTTCATTAAAAGCAGTTGTAAATCGCTGGACATTTTTTTTTTTATCCATGCAAGTTAAAGGCATAATGTGCTAGTATGCATTGCATACTAGCACATTATGTAAAATTTACCTTAAAATGAAGCTCTTCCAGAACAGAGATGTCAGAGCTGCAGGCAGTCTCATCTTCACCCAACTTGATTCCGGGTTTGCAGACTCTGGCTCTGTGACTGGTCTGAGCCACAATGCGTGCGGGAGCCGACGTTCATGGCACAAGTAGCCAATCCTCCAGAGTGCATGCGCCAGTGATGTCACTGGCTACATGAACACCAAATATCTCCTAAAGGGTGCAGGTTTAGGAGATATTTACACTAGCAATAAGTAAAAGCAAGAGATGGAAATTTACTTCCACTTGAACTATAAAATGAATGAGCTTTACATAAACAAAGCCTCACCTATTGACAATTTTGGGTACTTGCACATTTCAGAATTTTATGGCCGCATGCAGTTTTGCAGCTTGGCATGCTTAGTATCCATTTACTTAACATAGCTCTAGCTTTTATTTTGTACATAAAACTGGGGATTATATTGTGTGCACTATAATTACATTCCAGGGATGTTGTTTTTTTACTGAAAATAAAATATACTTTGATAAACAATTGCACAAATATTGTGCAACAAAAAAAAACTGCAATTACCATTATCTTACTCAACATATACACTCACTATAATTTATATATATATATTTATTTAAAATTCCCAAGAGATTTTGATTATTATAAACTTTTTATTCATTACAGGTACTATCTATCTATCTATCCATCCATCTATCGTTGGTGCTATAAAGTACCTGTAATTAATAAAAAGTTTATAATAATCAATGCTAAATGCTTATTTTAAAAAGGTATGTGTGAAAAAGCAAAAAGATTAATCTAGTTGGAATGGGGGTTAAAAGAAGCAGATAAAAAAAATAAAAATAAACACACACACACACAAACACGGACTTAAAAAAGTAAATAAAAAATAATCACACAAATTAAACTTGATATGAGATTTCATGAAATTTGGGGATTGGGCTTACATATTCTTTAATAATCAAAATACTAAAATATAAATAAATATCAATACTGCTAAATTGTGCAAAGCCTTGGACAAGGATCCGCCTGGACTCTAAACATTATTCTGCACTATAAAAAACACAATGGATACTGCATATTAAAAAGAAAAGGCAGTTTAATAGAATTCTACAAACTTTTTTGCAATGGAAAAATAGCGTACCAGAAATCCAAGTCAGTTACAAAGAACTAAAAAACATTTCAGAACGGTCCCTTTCAGGAAGGTACTTTCCTCATCTCCACAATAAAGTGACAAATATTAAAAAGGAAAAATAAAAATAAAAAGGCAGAAAATAAATAAAAATATATTAGATATATATATATATATATATATATATATATATATATATATATATATATATATATATATATATATATATATATATATATATATATATATATATATAATTTCAGTTTCTCTTTCCTTTTCTGTCAGATAAAAATCACAGTAGTAGTCATGGGGAATTTATATATATAATTAAATAATAAGGGAGGGAGTCTCCATTGCATATTAATGTTTATGAAAAGGAACTGTAATGTTTCTGAAATTCCCCCATGACTACTACTGTGATTGATTTTATCTGACAGAAAAGGAAAGAGAAACTGAAATAATCAGCCCTACCGAAAACCGGAGTTCCAAGCCAGCAGCTAAACCCAATATAAATATTAATATATACAGTATACGTTATGCCTTCCAACAGATCTAAAAAAAGTATTTTCAGTATTTTCAGTCAGTCATAAGATCCAGATGCCCCTGCCAGACAGCGTAAATTTATACTGTAGTTATATAGGGTCTGTATATAGCCCCACAACTACTCTATACTCCCCTCATAGCAATCCCCTGCTTCTCCTTCCATAGCTGCCACCTCCAATGATGCAGTAGAGAAAAGCACTGTTACATAACTGAGGGGACACCAGCCAGTGTTGGGTATTTTGCAGTGGCAAACACTGGAGGAGAAGCATTGGGGGATCGCTGGGAAAGTGAGAATAAAATGGTCAGGTGGTGGGCTTAAGGCCCCGTCACACTGCCGTGACTTGAACATTGTGTGATTTTGATGCGATTTCAGGGAATGCCTGTGTAAACTTGGAGGTCTATGGGTCTCAACTTGCATCAAAGAAATGAATGGTTATCATTGGGACTCATGGGGTACGACTTGTCATGCGACTGATGTCCAAAGTGGCAGGAAAAGTTGCACAAGTGTGAAAGGAGCCTTAAGAACCCATCACTTTGCCCTGAATGGTTTGGGTAACAGGGTCTCTTTAGGCAGTACTTCCAGGTTCAGTACACATCCTAGCCTGCCGATCGGTCAGTGAAGGAACATCTGTTTTGTAACAGCCGCTCAAGTGGAATTATTCGTTATATGAATATTTCATTTCACAAAGCAATCTGAATATGCAGTTATGCTCACTAAATAACAAAAATAAATAAATGGTACCTTCCTAAAACAGTGACCCTCATTACATTATCTTGACGGCATGGGGGGGCGTTACTGTTTTAGGAAGATACTCCTTCCCCTTTTTTTTTTGATGGAGGAACTTGTGGCCCTATGATTCCAAGCGCTATAAATACATTAACTTATTAGTTACATAGTTTGTCTGGTTGAAACAAGACACAAGTCCATCTAATTCAACAACAACACAACAAAAAAACAACCAAAAAAAAAAAACACACACCACAACACATACAATCCCATATACACAATCCTTCACCCCCAGTTGATCCAGAGGAAGGCGAAAAACCTCAGCAAAAAACACAATCCAATTTGCTACAGCAGGGGAAAAAAATTCCTCCCCGATTCCAAGAGGCTCATTAATTTATCATAATCTCATTCAGGTTGGTATAAACCAAACGTATTAGTAGGTCAGGTATGTGCGACTATTGAAAAATTGCCCATCTTGCAGGGAAATTTAGAAGGGCCAGTCACAGAGTTAAAAGGAGAAGATAGGCAAAAGCTTTTTTGGTCATACCTCTCCTAGGATTAGGAGGAGTGCACTTAGTTCTGCACTCCCATGACCCGTATTTAGCCGACAGTGGGCCAAAGTCCAGTATTCACCCAGCTGCCTCGCTTCAGTAGCTGGCGCTGGCTCACGCTCTCAGTGACATGTTGGGAGGCAGCGCCTCCTACCGCCTCCACAGCGTGCCAGGCCAGTGACTAAGAGTCACTGGCTCCCTGAAGTCCAAGAACTGTGTGATTAGCAGTCTTTGACTGCTCAGTTCTTGGTCTAGAGGGTGGGGGTTCACATCCAATGCTGCACCTACCTAGTGTGTATTTTTTTTTTTGATATATATATATTTTATTTTTTTTATACCGTGCACTTTTTTATGCAGAAGACATTAAAACCAAGTACTCCAGAGAAGTCCAACGCCCCTTTCATTCGAGAGGTCAAATCAGGTCTGGCCATTCATTTTTCAGGCAGACCTGAACCGACTCTCCATTCTCCTCTACGGGCAGTTGGATGTAAATGGATAAGTGCCCATTTACACCCGGCTATCTCCAACCTGATAAAAAAAAAAAAAAAAAAACACTCATACAGAAGAGGATTTTGTTACCCTTCGTCTGGCCAGAGTGGAGGGTAGTGGGGTGTAAACAGACAGCCAGCCCATTTACATCTGACTGCCTATGGAACAGGCCTATGGCTGTGTCTGCTCAGCTCAGCAGGGGATCAGTTGATGGAGTCAAGTAGAGTCTGGCCCATTATCTTTAATTCAACCAGCAAAAAAAAAAAAAAAAGAATGTAATTATCAGTGTTGCATGCTATAGCCAGTGGCACTGGTCATTAGCGATAGACTGTGTACAACCAGCTGGCTCATTCATGGATCAAAATGTGTCTGGTCCCTGCTGGACCGGACAATTTATAATTAGAAAGTTACACAAATGACAACTAAATGTTTAATACATACATATTTTAGTCATGCACGTTTTTAATTAAATACAAGCGTTTTATTGCTAAATTAGGATTATATAGGACTAGTAAATCCTTTTATTTTTAAATTGTATGTATTAAACATTAGTTGTCATTCGTGTAAATTTCCAATTGTAAATTGTCTGCCGGGTGGGTCGTTTGTGAACATCCGTTCTCACATCTTGCATTAGTAATATTTGCAAAATCCACTAGATGGCAGCATTTTTCAAAATTCGGGAGCTCTTCTAGCTCTGGCCAATCAGACTCTAATTATGAGTAAATAAAATACGTGACCTTTCTGTGACCAGGACGCTTCCTGACAACGTCATAAGACGAAACGTATGGCGAGGCTTCTTCCCGGTCACGTGTTATCCCTCGGCCACTTTTGATATCCAGGCGGTGGAACACATGCCACTACAGCATGAGCAACGGCTGTTTTTCTACAACCCCCTGGCTATATGTGGTTTTCCTCCAGTGCGGAGGTTAAGGCACCATCCATAGTAAGAGGCCATTTGGCGTGTTTTGTTTTTAACTAATAACTTTTATTAAAAGATATCATGCTATGGCCATGCCTTCTTTATTTTTTCTTTGATTAAACACGAGGTGGAGTGTCCCCCAGGCATAATTACCGATCTCTACAGTAGCGTCTCCTAGCCATACCTATTCAAATACCATAATTAACTAAGCTTTACATACCTGCCTTTTTAGTTAAGGGGTCACGGTCAGTTGGTAAGTAGGCTACCTACCTTACTTACCGAGTGTGTGTTTTTCACAAGATCGTTTTTCCTTGGTACCGGGCTAAAGTTTTCAACCACCTTAGACCCTCTATTGACCTTCATTGTGTTGTTCATTCTAATACCCTTTAAGGACCATTACCCAGATTGTTGTTCTCAATTCCACCTTTGTTCACTAGTTTAGATTATTCTATGCACTTTATAATTGCTGATTTTAATTGGAATATATGCATCAGATTTGTTTGATTAGTGCGTTGTTAATTTATTGTCTATGACATCTAAACCATAGCATGCAACACTTGTTTTAATGCACGCTTTTAAACGTATTCCCTATGGGAATATGCTTTGCAGCGAGTTCGCATTCAGTCTTTTTGAAGAATTCTCATTTCTGTTCATCAATGCCAATATTCCCTCCCAGTTTTGGAAAGCAGCCCTCATTCTTGGAAAATTTGCACTCTTAAGTGTTTTTATATTTCCATTATGAGCTTGTTGCTTACAGCCAACATTAAATGAAATTGTGGTATGGTTACTGCTACCTAGATGTTTTTAGAAGAAGATGCCATGTTTTGAGATTACCAGGTCCAGCAGAGCATCATTCCTATTCGGGGCCTCAAACTTGACCATAAAATGGTCTTCAGCTTATACATTTTTGCCCTTTAAACTGTTCCAGCAGTGCCATTACTTCAGTTAATTTCTAGGTAGTTTAAGCCCCCCCATTATTATCACTGTCCCAGCCCCATCTGTGCAAGGAGCAGAGTCTCCAGACATACACAGTATATATTATATATAACCTCCCTTAAAATGTGTTCATAGGCAAGACTTTACATGTCTGAAAAGTTTTCTAAATAAAAATAAAATTCTCCTCACTAGTTTTAGAAGAAAGAGCCTGAAATGGACAACTCAACTGAGTACACAGCAATTGTAGCAATACCCTACCCACAGGTTTTTGATGGATATACATTAAAGTCTAAAACACACACGCACGAGGGTGGGTGTTAACATATATCCATCACAAACTTGAGCAACTGATCACTTGTAAACAGTAAAGCTCATTAGGTGGGAAGGTGTGATCAAGCTCCAGGAAAGTGGTTTGCTCAGTCTGAATTGCCCAGGTTAATGACAGGTCTGCTGCAAAACATCAATGAGCTCCAACCTGTGAGAACTTGAGAAAATACACAGGCCGCCATTAAACTCTCCTTCTCATAATGCTGGTTGCATTGCTGTTCTGTTACTCTAATGGCTTATAATATACTCTGTCAGTGACATGAAACAAGCATGTAGCGCACAAGTTTTTTCAGCTAGCTTTGTGGTTGTTTCAAGTGTGTAACAAAGTATTGAGGCCAGAAACAGCCAGACAACTAGCATTTTGAAGAGGACAACGGCAGGCTCAGTATTTCTTTCAATAAGGTATACTGTAAGATTTTAGAAAAGCAGCACCACAAGGTTTCTAAAAGTATTCTGAAGCCTACGTTAAGCTTCAGCCAGAACTCCAATGAAAGAAAACTGAAAGCTGTGCCCAGAAGAAAGGCAGAGGGCACAGAAGGACCAGTCAGCAGTATTGTCTGTGGTTTCCCTGCAGCCGGTCTTGTTCTTTTAGTTTATGTCCTCTTAACTACTTCCCACCCGGTTACTGCACCTATACGCGCCGGGTGGGCTCCCTCTCCTTTGAGTGGATGTTCAGCGGCGCGATCCCAATGCACTCGTGTCACCTGGACACGGCGCATCTCAGATCAGCAGGAGGGCTCCGTGATTGGCCCTCCTGATCACATGACGGCCGTGTCCAATGACAGCTATAATGTGATGTAAACAGAGAGCCGGTTGCTAGGTGATCGGCTCTCCTTACACAGAAGTCGTCGATGAGGGTGGATCGCTGCAGCTGGCTGGTGATCAGCGAGTATGAGCTGTTTTTTACAGATTTTTACTCACTGATCACCAGACTAGTGTCACGCACAATGTAAAAACACAGAAAGTAAACAAACATGTCCCCAAAATACATGTCCCCCACATATCCCAATAATCATTTGCATACATTTCTTTTTTCTTTTTTTTAACAAAAACATGTAGTAGAATACATTTTGGCTTAAATTTATGACAAAATGTAATTTTATTGTCATTATAATGCAACATAAGCAGATTTTCTACAGTGTACAAGCACATGGTAGTTTCTGCATGGCACTGGGTCCATGGCGTGGCTGGGCACTGGGTCCATGGTGTAATTTCTCGCCATTGCACAGGTGCACCTAGTTTTAAGCCTTCACATTCTTTGTATCCATTTACACTTTTACTTTGTACAAAAATGAAATAAAATGAGGATTTCTGTGCACCAATTAATTTTATCTTCTACTGAAAATATACATTGCTAAACAGTTGCGTAAATAAAACTTTGTTACTCTACAGAGCCTCTACGTTCAGAAGTTATAAAATCTTCTGGTGGTTTTATGTAACTTCATAACCAAACATGCCGAGTTTTACCACGCGCGTTCTACATATCTGTCTATAATGCAGATACTGGTTAGAATAGAGTATTGTGGAGAGGAAAATGTGCGCTATTGCCGAGAGTTACCGGATTCTTGATTATTTCCCCATAGAATAAAAGAAGAGACCAGATTGGTCACTTTGAAGAGTAGATTACTTCTCTCGGAGTATTTCAATGGTTATAAATAGAATGCCAAGTTTCGTCTTGTTTCCTAGATTCCCCATTTGGTGCACTCGGCATGCACAGTAGCTACTTGAAGCTATCCCAACAGATGTCCTCCATTACCCAGCAGAGGAAACAGAAGACACGCTGAACACTTCTATTCAGAGCGCAATTCAGCTCTTCCCTCTGTACTTTTTAAAGGGTTAAAGGAAAAGGAGCACATGTTCTGGAAAATGACCAATCTGATGTACAAGAGAAATCTATTTAAACAGCAGTTTTGACACATCATCTCTAAATAAAGAAGGATCAGCTGTATAGGAATCCTTCAGTCCCCCACATCTGACCATTAGTTGTCTGTCTCTTCCCTCCGTGTGTAACAGCCCCCCAATGATCAGATGTCAACCATGATTTTCTGATGTTTCTATATGAATGTGGCTTAAAGTACATCTATGGTAAGACAGAAAATCGGAGTCATTTCCACAATGTATTTCACTTATTTCCAGCCTACACCTTTTAATCTGAATGATCTTGAAGTTCAGATTGCTTTTCAGAGGGCATTTTGCAGACCACGAGGAGGCTTTGCATCGCCTCCTCACTGCCCGTTTTAATGTCATCATGTAGCAATAATGCATGGCACAAGGTCGCGGTATGGCCCAAACTCAATGTAAAAGCTCTGTGTTTGAATGGACACACTGAGCTGCAGCTCGGATGCCCCCATAGCAAGCTGCTTGCTGTGGGGGGCACTCGACAGGAGGGAGAGGTCAGGAGCACCAAAGAGGGACCCGAGAAGGAGGATCCGCTGCCCTGAGTAAATCCACTGCAACAGGTGCATTAGGGAGAGCAATAAAGCTACACAGATTAGGACAACAGGGGGGAGCAAAATGTTTAGGAAAGCTGTAGCATTAGGACTATACCCCAATAAACTTTTCCACCATGAAATCCTAGCGTCTCCCTCTAAAGCGTGGGATACTTAGGCCAGCAGGTACAGCAAGTATAACATGTTTATTATTTTTATAGAAAAATACCCAAGACTTTACAATAAATTTAATTTTAACTGGTTCCCGAGCAGCTCACGCAGATATACTGCAGCAGAATGGCTCTGCAGGGCAAAATCCCCTACATATACAACATCGCCCAGGAGAGCCACCAGAGGGCGTGCCTGCTGCGCAATCGCGTGCACGAGGGTTTCCGTGTGTAAACACACAAATACCCATGCTATTAGAGAAGAGAGGACGGATCGTGTGTTTCTACAAAGTAGAAACCACAATTTGACATCTCTCCTAGTTAGTACCATGCCCCCCAGGTTAGAACACACAATAGGGAACGCAGTTAACCCCTACCCTGCCAGTGACATTTACAGAGCGATCTGTGCTATAAAAATGCACCGATTACTCTGTAAATGTCAATGGTCCCCAAAACGTGTCAAAAAAGTGTCCGACCCTTCCCCCGCAAGAAAAATACAAAATAAATTGCAGATCACCACCATTAATAGTAAAACAAAAAAAAAAAAGCCATACATCTTCCCCATAGTTTGTCGACTATAAAAAAAAAGAAACGTTTGCGCAAACCAATAAATATATGCTGGTTACGTTTTTTTTTTTTTACCAAAAATATGTATATAAATTTGTTTTTTCAAAAAATTGTTGCTTTTTTTGTTTATAGCGCAAAAAATAAAAACCGGAGGTGATCAAATCAAATACCACCAAAAGAAAGCTCTATTTGTGGGGGTGGGGGGGGGGGGGGAGAGAGAACATGGGTGCAACATTGCACAATTGTCAGTTAAAGCGACGCAGCACCGTATTGCAAAAAATGGCCTGGTCATTGAGCAGCCAAATCTTCCGGGGCCGAAGCGTTTAACAGAAACCTGTACCGATAGGTAGTTGTCCTTCTGAAAATGATAGTTGCATAGCTGCAATGCTGCCAGATTCACTGACAAAAAAGGAAGTGCACAGATCAGGAGTTCTGGCTTCAGTATTTTGTTGCGTTACTAAACAGCCAGGAAATTAGTATTTTCGAAAGGCAACCACCTCATGCATCTCACCTCACGTTTCCTTTAAACGGTCTAAAAGATGTGCTTAAAACTGCCATTGAACTTTGATAACCAATATATACAAAAAATAAATCATCAAATCTAATCCTTTTAATGAAGGAGAGAACATTTACAAATATGTTAAAGCTCCTGTCATTTACAGCCGGGGAAGCTGCCATGTTGGCATTGGTTTCATCTGCATATGTGCTGGTTATAAAACATTTGAGGGCTTCATAGTTTGAATCTGTGAAGAACACAATCTAGTTGACATTTAATGCAAAACTACTAAATTATATTAAATGCTATGGCAGGCTAAAAAAATAAATTAAACAAAGCCTAAAACTATTTTACCAAGCATTACTTAAAGGGTCACTAAAGGATTATTTTTTTTTGCCGAAATTACTGTTTACAGGGTAGAGAGACATTAAGGTTAACCGATTCCTTTTAAAAATGATTAAAATAGATACAAATCAATCATATAATGTGACTGCAGTTTAGTTTTACTTTTAAACTGGTTTCATGTTTCTGTGAAGTAAAGAGACACACAGAACAAAAACAAACAAATCCAGGGCAGTGCTTTGTTTTTAAAATTAATCCGATTGGTTCTGAGGAGTTTTAGACACACAGTAATGACAGCTTGGACCACAGTGAAAAGCTGCCATGAGATTTTTCATAAGGAGCCAGACAAGCAGGAAGTGTGGAGATCAGAGCAGAATTACAGCAACTTCAAAGCAAAAATGAACAATGAGGACATGAAAGCAGGACTGCAGTAAGGTAAAGGAAGCTATTTAGCTAAAAAAAAAAAAAAAATCCTTTAGTGATCCTTTAACCACTTAAGACCCGGACCAAAATGCAGGTAAAGGACCTTGCCCCTTTTTGCGATTCGGCACTGCGTCGCTTTAACTGACAATTGCGCGGTCGTGCGACGTGGCTCCCAAACAAAATTGGCGTCCTTTTTTTCCCACAAATAGAGCTTTCTTTTGGTGGTATTTGATCACCTCTGCGGTTTTTATTTTTTGCGCTATAAACAAAAATAGAGCGACAATTTAAAAAAAAAATCAATATTTTTTACTTTTTGCTATAATAAATATCCCCCAAAAATATATAAAAAAAAAGGGATTTTTAAATACAGCTTACCTGTAAAATCCTTTTCTTGGAGTACATCACGGGACACAGAGCGGCATATTCATTACTATATGGGTTATATGGAGTACCTTCAGGTGTGGACACTGGCAATCTCAAACAGGAAGTCCCCTCCCTATATAACCCCCTCCCCTAGAGGGAGTCCCTCAGTTTTGTAGCAAGCAGTATGCCTCCCAAAATGTTCCCCAAAAGAGGGGTGGGAGCTCTGTGTCCCGTGATGTACTCCAAGAAAAGGATTTTACAGGTAAGCTGTATTTAAAAATCCCTTTTTCTTTCTCGTACATCACGGGACACAGAGCGGCATATTCATTACTATATGGGATGTCCGAAAGCCATGCTTTAATGAGGGGAGGGAGACATCTTCCAAAGAAGGATTCAATTTAGAGGTAAACTCAAATAATAATAATAATTCCAACTTAGTCAAGAAAAAACTTCTTTTTTTTTTAACCAAGGGTGCTTCTGATCCCGAGGATTTCAAACTGCAGCCTGTAGTACTGCCTGTCCAAAGGCAGAATCCGCATTCCTTCTCACGTCTAGTTGATAAAACCTTGTAAACGTGTGGACTGATGACCATGTTGCCGCCTTGCATATCTGAGCCATAGAGATCTGATGGTGTGCTGCCCAAGAGGCGCCCATGGCCCTGGTAGAATGGGCCTTTACCGACAACGGAGGAGGCAACCTCTTCAAACCGTAGGCTTGAATGATTAATTGTCTAATCCATCTCGAGATGGTGGATTTTGCAGCTGCCTGCCCCTTCTTGGGGCCATCTGGTAGAACGAATAATACATCTGTCTTCCGGATTTTTTCTGTAGCTTTAAGATAGGCCTTCATGGCCCGGACAATATCCAAGGTATGCAGCAACCCCTCCTTTCTAGATGTAGGTTTTGGAAAGAAGGATGGAAGTACCAAATCCTGGTTTAAGTGAAATTTGGATATAACCTTTGGTAGAAAGGAAGGATGGGGCCGGAGAACTGCCCTGTCCTTATGCAGAACGAGATATGGTTCCTTACACGATAAGGCTGCTAATTCTGACACTCTCCTGGCCGAAACTATGGCGACCAAGAAAACCAACTTTCTTGTCAGTAAGACTAAAGGAATCTCAGCCAACGGCTCAAAGGGTTGTTTCTGTAAAGTGGACAGGACAAGATTTAAGTCCCATGGACAAATTGGTGACTTGACAGGAGGATTAATACGCAAGACCCCCTGTATGAAGGTCTTTACCAGCGAGTGGGTGGCCAGCGGCCTCTGAAACCACACTGACAGAGCTGAGATCTGTCCCTTGATTGTGCTTAATGCCAGGCCTTTATCCACTCCTAGCTGGAGAAAACTTAACACCCTATCAATAGTATATTTGCGGGAATTCCATCTTTTGGATTCACACCAGCCTACGTAGTTCCTCCACACCCTGTAATAAATCACCCTGGAGACCGGCTTTCTAGCCCTAATCAGGGTAGGAATTACCTGCCTAGACAGACCTCTACCCCTGAGAATCAGGGATTCAGCCTCCAGGCCGTCAAATTTAGACGCTGTAATGTAGGGTGGAGGATCGGGCCTTGTGAGAGTAGGTCTGGTTGTAGAGGAAGAGTCCAAGGGTCTCCCACTGCCATCTTCAGGACTAGTGAGTACCAAGTCCTCCGGGGCCAAGCCGGAGCTACTAGAATGACTGGCTTGTGCTCCACTCTGATCCTGCGCAACAGGCGAGGGAGTAACTGTAGCGGAGGGAATGCATATAGAAGTTTGAATTGATGCCAAGGGCAAACCAACGCATCGGTTCCGCAGGCCATAGGATCCCTCACTCGAGACACGAACCTGTCTAGTTTCTTGTTGAACCTGGATGCCATTATATCTACGTCTGGCATTCCCCACCTCTGGCAGATTGTCTGAAAGACCTGGGGATGCAGAGACCACTCCCCTGGCAACAGACTCTGGCGACTTAAGAAGTCTGCCTGCAGGTTGTCCACTCCGGGAATGAATATCGCTGAAATGCAGGGTACATGAACCTCTGCCCACTGAAAAATCAAGCTCACCTCCCTCTGAGCGGCCCGACTCCTGGTTCCCCCTTGGTGGTTTATGTATGCCACCGCCGTGGCATTGTCTGACTGGATTCTCACCGGGAACCCCTTTAATCTGGAGGTCCATGCCAGAAGGGCTAGGCGAGCAGCTCTGATCTCCAAGATATTGATGGGGAGCTGCCTCTCTGCTTTCACCCAAGTTCCCTGGCGAGAGAACCCCTCGAAGACCGCCCCCCAGCCTGCCAGGCTGGCGTCTGTGGTAACTACCTTCCAGACAACAGGGCTGAAGGATTTTCCCTTTAGAAGATTCTGGGGGTTCAACCACCAGGCCAGGCTTTGTCGGACCCTTGATGATAGCGTCAAAGGGGACTCTAAGGCATGTGCCCTCTTGCCCCAGGCTGCTAGAATGGCTGCCTGTAGGACGCGAGTGTGGATCTGAGCGTATGGTACTGCCTCGAACGTGGCCACTAGCTTGCCTAGTACTCGCATACACAGGCGAATAGTTGGTTTTTTCTTGTTTAGAACCAACTGAACCAACCCCTTGATAGCCTCGATCTTTACCAGGGGCAGGAACATTCTTTGCTGTTCTGTGTCTAACCTCATGCCGAGGTATTCCAACTGTTTTGTAGGCTGGAACGCTGACTTTCCCCGGTTTAGGACCCAGCCGAATTCTTCGAGGTACCGAACCGTGAGGTTTACTGCCTTTTGCAGACCCGACCGTGAGTGATCTACGATTAAAAGGTCGTCCAAGTATGCTAGGACTGTGACCCCCTGGACCCTTAAATTGGCCAGAACTGGGGCTAGGATCTTCGTGAATACCCGGGGGGCCGTGGCCAGCCCGAAGGGGAGCGCCCTGAATTGGAAGTGTCGCTGCCCCACCGCGAAGCGTAAAAATCTTTGATGCGACTGATAGATTGGTACATGAAGGTAAGCATCCTTTATGTCTATGGAGGCCAGAAAATCGTCTTTCTGAAGCGCGGCGGCTGCTGACCGGATGGATTCCATCCGGAAGGAACGAACCCTTAGGAAACCGTTTAACCTCTTTAGGTCCAAGATTGGCCTGACATCGCCGTTGGGCTTTGGTATGACAAAGAGATTGGAATAGAAACCTAGCCCTTGCTCTTGGGCTGGCACTTCTATAATTACGTCCTGGCAAAGCAGGTGATCCAAAGCTGCCAGCATTGAGGCCTTCCTTGCTGGATCCCTTGGTAGCCTTGATTCCTGAAAATGAGGCGGAGGATACCTTAGAAACTCCAGTCTGTAACCTGTGGTTACAGATGCCCGGACCCATTTGTCGGGGATCTTGGCTTCCCAAACTTCTGAGAAGAAACGAAGCCTTCCCCCCACCCGCGAGAGTGGGGGCGCCCCTTCATAAGGCAGACTTAGGGGCTGTTTTTGTCGGCTTGCGATACCACGGCCTCTTACCCCCAGGGGCCTGTCCCTGTGATCTACCGTTAACGTTGGATCGTGCAGGCGGCCGTCGATACTGCCTGGAATTTGAGGGCCCCGAGACAGGAAAGAGCTGCCTTTTAAATGTAGGCGCCCGGAATGTCTTTTTGACCGGTAAAAGGGTACTCTTGCCATTTGAAATAGTCTGAATATATTTATCCAGATCCTCTCCGAAGAGTCGTCCTCCATGGAAGGGAAACCCTGCCAGAAGCTTTTTGCATGGGGGCTCCGCCGCCCAGTTCTTCAACCATAAGAGCCTTCTCATGTGTACCAAAAATAGTGATAAACGAGAGGCCTGCTGGATGGAATCTTTTATAGCATCTACAGCAAAACACAGAGCTCTGGGAATGTCCGAAAACTCTTCTGCTTGTTGGGTAGGCATGTCCTTTAACATCTCCTTTGTCTGGTCTTTTAACGCCTGACAAACACCAATCGCAGCCACAGCTGGCTGTACCACTGCTCCTGCCGTAGCAAAGGATGCTTTTAAAAGTGTCTCTAACCTTTTATCAACCGGATCTTTAAACATATGTATGTTTTCCACCGGGCAAGTTAGTGATTTATTCACACATGAGATGGCTGCATCCACTACTGGGAGCCTCCACCTCTTGGAGAATTTTTCCTCCATGGGGTAAATGACCGCAAACCTTTTCGGTGGCAGAAAAATCCTGTCCGGGCGTACCCAATCCCGAAAGATCAATTCCTCCAAAAGAGGATGGACTGGAAAAACTGCGTTGCTTAACGGAGCTTTCAAAGAGCCCAGAGAGGATACCGGAGGAACCTGAGGCTCTGGCCATGGTAAACTAAATGCCGAGCGGACCATGTCCGTCAAAGACTGTACCCACAGTCTTTCTGTCTGGGAGTCTGAAAATGGTTCCTCCGAGGCAGACCCCTCAATCCCTGAACCCTCTTGGTTCAGGTCTAGTTGATCCTCCTGTGATTCTAATTCCTCCGGAGAGAGAATCTCAGCATCTGAGGATACACCTCTTGGTGATGGGGATCTAACCCGTTTTTTACCAGGAATAGCTCTAGCGATCAATGCTGCTATTCTCTCTTCTAGCCCCCCTAGGGATACAGCTAGCATCTCCTCTGTGATAAACACAGGGCTGGGCTGATCTGGGCCAGCCTCCGCACCAGATCCCCTTAATGGCTCATCCAAGGCACTTTTTATGTTAATAAGTTGCGGGGAAAGTATCGGCATATCAGAATCAGAAAGGGAACCCTTTTGTTTTTTGGTCTTTTTTGTACCCTTTGACCCCGAACCTTTGGAAGCCATAATACAAAATCGAGGGACTCCGCCCACACAACAGACTGTAGTGGGCAGGAGTACAAAACCAGAGTTTAGGGGACAATAGATCACTAATGCCCAAAAACTGATGGGATCCCGTATGTTTTTTTTTTTTTTTTTTTTTTTTTAAATATATTTACTTTTGACAACATACAGTGACCCCAAACTAAGTTTGCCAGCCTCCAACCTGCTGCAAAAAAGGGGGATTTTTTGGCTTAACAAAAAAGGCATTGGAACAAAAGTCCACATGTACTACCCCTCTTCCGCCACCGGGAGTCACTGTTCTGCCGCTCTGCGTCCTCTCCTCTGAAAATCAGCCTCAGACTGAGCACTGACCATGCCTGCTGTCTATAACAGCACAAAGGCGCGCCCCTGTATGACGCCGCAGGCACGCCCCCCCCCGCCCCCCTGTCTGAACGGCGCGAAAAACGTCAATAAGACGTGCGCGCGCGCGTATGCCGGAAACAGGAGGAACATGGAGGAGCCGCGCTGCTGGAGATCCAGGAACGCAGAAACAGGCGGCAGATTCAAACCCCCGGCCAGGTAGGACTCTCCAAAGGCCCCTAGGGATCCTTACTAGCCCTAGGAAGAAACAGCAGGTTTAGCTAGCAACACATATTTAGACAGGGGGGACCTAGTGATGGGGGAGAAAAGGGTGTCATCCTGTCTCTTTTAGACATAGTGAGCAAGGTTGCCCATGCAGAGCATACTTAGGCTATCCCCCTTTTTAGGTTACCCCGGAGAGCCTGCTGTCGAACCAAGTCCCGCAGGCTCCCCCTTACCTGCTCCATGCTGCAGGATGTTTGTCCAGCAAACTGATCCAATCTTCTCCCATCTCCGTGGGTAGCGTAGTAGACCTTCAGGCCCTGGGGTCCTATGAAGGTACCCACTGTCCTGGACCTATATAGCACCCTGGCAAACAGGAACTTATGGTTTTTACAAACTCCAAGTCCTGGGCCCAGGGTCCAGCCCTCCAAAGAGGAGCATTATAGGCAAAACCCCACGGCTTGGGGCCCGGGTACTGTCCACTTTGGCACTGAGGCTCCTTGGACAGATCCGGTTAGCCCGCCCTTAATCCCAAGGATGTGGAGCAAAGCTATTCCGTGACCAACACCTAAGACACTGGCGAAAAAACTGAGGGACTCCCTCTAGGGGAGGGGGTTATATAGGGAGGGGACTTCCTGTTTGAGATTGCCAGTGTCCACACCTGAAGGTACTCCATATAACCCATATAGTAATGAATATGCCGCTCTGTGTCCCGTGATGTACGAGAAAGAAACATTTTTTTTTCTCAGTTTAGGCCGATACGTATTCTTCTACCTATTTTTGGTAAAAAAAAAAATCGCAATAAGCGTTTATCGGTTGGTTTTCGCAAAATTTATAGCGTTTACAAAATAAGGGATAGTTTTATTGCATTTTTATTAATTATTTTTTTTTTTACGCGCCCGCAACCCACGGCTGGGTACTAAAATCAACGTATATATATACACATTGATGTGCCCAGCCGTGCCATTCTGCCGACGTAAATGTGCAGTAGGCGGTCCTTAAGTGGTTAAGTGGAGCACAGACAGCAATAAAAAAACTGACAGGGACTCTAACCCCCACCCTCCAAAAAGTAGATCTAAAGAAAGACTTTTAATTTAAAGTTTAAAGCCCCTGAAAATAGAAAATATTTTTGGAAGATGAGCTGCAAGTGCCCCCCCCCCCTCCCCTCCCCCCCCCCTCCCCTCCCTCCCATATCAGCACATTATACACATCAATGGGTGGCCAGACACAACCTGGCTCATGTGGATGCATACCAGTAGAACCCCATGATTTTGGGTGCCAGGTTTAGGAGAACATTTTCACATTGGCATACAGAGCCACATTAAAAGCATTCATTGATTTAGAACAAAGTTGTTCTTTAATTACTTGTCTACCTGGGCAATTTTTCTAATACACAAAACTTCATTTGTTTGCTAGAAAACACTTTAAAATCCCTGGACAATAAAAGGCTGGCTGATGCAAAGAAATTGTGCTGCACAATATTTGCTCAGCCATTTAGCAAACGCATCATTTCAGGACAAAATACAATAAAATGTACTTTACTCCACACAAACTATAAAGATGGGGGTTGCATTGTAGATACAAATGCCTTGAAAAAGTAATCATACCCCTTGACATTTTCCACATTTTGTCATGTTACAACCAAAAACACAAATGTATTTTATTGGGATTTTATGTGATAGAGCATGGGTCTTCAAACTACGGCCCTCCAGTTGTTCAGGAACTACAATTCCCATCATGCCTAGTCATGTCTGTGAATGTCAGTGTGTTACAATGCCTCATGGGATGTGTAGTTCTACCACAGCTGGAGGGCCGTAGTTTGAGGATCCCTGCGATAGAGCAACACAAAGTGGTAAGAAAATGACAAATGGTTTTCACATATGTGAAAAGTGTGGCATGCATTTGTATTCAGCCCCCTTTACTCTGACCCCCCCCCCCCCCGAATCTAGTGGAACCAATTGCCCTCAAAAGTAACCTAATTAGAAAATAGAGTCCAACTGTGTGTAATTTAATCTCAGTATACAGCTGTTCTGTGAAGCCCTCAGAGATTTGTCAGAGAACGTTAGTGAACAAACAGCATCATGAAGGCCAGGGATAAAAGTTGGAGAAGTTTAAAGCAGGGTTGGGTTATTAAAAAATATACCAAGCATTGAACATCTCATAGAGCACTGTTTAATCCAGGGATCCTCAAACTACGGCCCTCCAGCTGTGTCGGAACTACAAGTCCCATGAGGCATTGTAAAACTCTGACATTCACAGACATGACTAGGGCATGATGGGAATTGTAGTTCCTGAACAGCTGGAGGGCCGTAGTTTGAGGACCCATGGTTTAATCCATCATCCAAAATGGAAAGAGTATGGCACAACTGCAAACCTACCAAGACATGGCCATCCACCTAAACTGACAGGCCGGGCAAGGAGAACATTCAGAGAAGCAGCCAAGAGGCCCATTGTAACTCTGGAGACGCTGCCGAGATCCACAGCTCAGGTGGGAAACATTTCACTCTCTAGATGTGCAAAGCTGATAGAGACATACCAAAATGACTTGCAGCTGTAATTGCAGTGAAAGGGGGTTCTACAAAGTATTGACTCAGGGGGGCTGAATACAAACGCACTACACACTTTTCAGATCTTTATTTGTACAACAATATATATATTCATATATTCCACTTTGTGTTGGTCTATCACATAAAATCCCAATAAAATACATTTACGTTTTGTAAATGTGTACAATTTCAAGGGGTGTGAATACTTTTTCCCCGGGGCACTGTAAATACCAAATATGTCAAGACTCAAAACTGCACACGCCAGTGAAATGGCAACAGACTTAGCCCAGGTTCACACTGATGCTACTTTGAAATCGTGCTACTTTACTTGAAGTAGCAAGGTCAGCGCAATTTCAGGTGCTACTTGATAGACATTTGTGTGGCTTTATACACGGATGTCTATAGAAATCGCACCTGAAATCAGCAAAAGTAGTGCAGGAACTACTTTTGCAAATCGGTGCGGCACTGATTGGAACAGTGCCATTGCCGCCAATAGGCTGAAAATTGCCATGCGATTTGATCTCAAAGTGTGAACCTAGGGTAAAGTACCTAAAAAAAATTTTTTTCATGTGCCCCTTTAAAACCCTTCAGAGTTTGGAGTTAATTAGGGCCCTAGAATTATCGCTCTCACTCCATTTGGGGCAATATCTCACATGTGTGGTACAACTGCTGTTTGCATACCAACACGTGCACTTGCATTTGTATGTATGCATAGGGGAAGAAAGGGGCGCTTTCATTTATTATTTTTAATTTATTGCATTCACTTTTTTTTACCTTTTTCACCTCCTGCTCTGACTGCAGGCGCGGTTTGTTGCAATCCCAGGCTCCAAGGAGAAAATGAAGGGCCGGGGGAACCACCATAGGTGCTCCTGCCAAGGGGTTTTATATTCAGATCCCAAAAAAGTGGTCAGGCAGCTCTTTAGCTGCCCGGATCACTTTCATCTTAAAGCCCTTCGCTGGCTGGTAAAATCCACACCAAGCTTTCAGCTGCAGTAGCCGCCCTGAGCATGCTTTAACCCCCTGTTTACCACATACCTAGGAAGAGTGATGTATATAGCACACAGTGTAATGAACAGACAGATCTAAGCTCTTAGGCCGCGTACACACGATCAAATCTATCTGCTGGAAACGGTCGGCCCGACCGTCCCAGCAGACAGATTCGATCGTGTGTACGGGCGAGCCGACGGATTTGGCCACCCGACAGATTTCAAAGCATGCTTTGAAATCTGTCGGCTGGGAACCCGTCCGCCCGACATGTCTGCTGGTTAGTACGCTAACCAGCAGACATGTCTTCTCGCACACGCGCCGAATGATTTTGACGCATGCGTGGAAGTGTTTTACTTCCTGGTGCGGTGACGTGGCGGCGTCAACGTCACGTCACCGCGCCGTCTGGCGGCGGGGATTTTGGTTTGATCGTACGTACACGATCAAACCAATATGTCCCCAGCAGACAGATTTGTTCAAATCGGTCGGCCCAACCGATTTGAACAAATCTGTCTGCTCGTGTGTACGCGGCCTTATAGTTTCCCTTCAAATCACACTAAACTGCAGTGCATGGATGTGAAGAAGCCACATAGGAAGTACTGGAGTTTCTAGTAACATTGCATTGCGATGCATGTGCATAGGTCCTGAGTGAGCGGGTGCAGGCCGTCAGCTCAGCATGTTCCATGCGATCGCTCATATAATGATGTAACAGGCAGAAGGGCATGTGAATAGGTCCTAAGTGAGCGAGCGCAGGCTGTCAGCTCAGCATGTTCCATGCAAACCCTCATACGATGTAACAGGCAGAAGGGCATGTGCATAGGTCCTGAGTGAGCGGGCGCAGGCCGTCAGCTCAGCATGTTACATGCGATCGCTCATATAATGATGTAACAGGCAGAAGGGCATGTGAATAGGTCCTAAGTGAGCGAGCGCAGGCTGTCAGCTCAGCATGTTCCATGCAAACCCTCATACGATGTAACAGGCAGAAGGGCATGTGCATAGGTCCTGAGTGAGCGGGCGCAGGCCGTCAGCTCAGCATGTTCCATGCGATCGCTCATATAATGATGTAACAGGCAGAAGGGCATGTGAATAGGTCCTAAGTGAGCGAGCGCAGGCTGTCATCTCAGCATGTTCCATGCGATCCCTCATACAATGATGTAACAGAAGAGCGCTCAATGAAAGACACTTCAGGGCAGATTCCAATGCAGTAAAACACTGGAAGAAAGTGTTCCTACCTGGAATTTCAGGTTACACCTCTTGTTGAGTATTAGGATAATCATTGATAACATCTTTATACAACAAGGCTGGGAAAAAATAATCCCAGCCAATTGGGAAAGGAGGGGCGATGTCATTGTATCCAGGCAGACTGTCTCCCTTTTGGTCTGTTAAACTCCCCCCAAAACACACACACACACACACGTGATCAGCATATAATGCAATGTACATCGCCTGCAGATTCTTCCTCCAGCTCTGTGTGTAGCGAGGTACGGAGCTGGGAAGAAATGTCAATGGATTAGGAGTGTGATAATCACCGATTGAGAACTAGAAGTCCCTCTGCTGGAAGACAGAGGCCGTAATTTATTCGCAGATATCTGAGCGAAGACCCACAGTCACCAAATTTACAAAGTGACGTGGAGAAGAAACCTGCCATCACGAAAGAGGGAGGAGAACAGCTTGGCACCTTCTTACACCCCAAATATGAGCATAGTCTTTAACCTCTTGCCACCCATGTAATGCATATGTCTGGGTGTTAAGGGGGGGTTAAAATTACGTGAAAGGGTTTTATCTGTTAATTCTGTCAACAAGCCAACACTGCCCTAGGTACTCCTAATGCTGGCCATACACTTTACGAAAAATCATACGAACGAACTTTCGAAAAACGAACGTTCGGTAGTGAGCGCAAATAATTTTGCCATCATGTAATGACCGATAAATAGTTCAGTGGACATAAATAAAAAAAATAAAAAATTGGTTCTTTTTTTTCTTTACATATACCTAGTGCAGAAAGTTTGGACGGGAAACACATTAACCTTCCGATTTATCGTTCTTTGGGCAGAAAATTTCCAAACTTGATTTCATTTTTTCGGCTCAAAAACGTCCCAACAATTATCGATTTTGTGCCCATCAAAGCGGATGTCCGCTGAAAAAAAAAATATACTGCAGCTGCCGACTTTTAATATCGCCACACTTACCTGTCCTAGAGTCCAGCGCCGTCCGCAGCAGATGACAGATGACAAGCGATCGCTCGTCACTCTGCTGCCCCCCCCCCCCCCCGCCATCCTCGGTGAGGGAACCAGGAAGCGAAGTGCTCCGGCCTCACTGCCCGGTCCCCTACGGCGCATGCGCTCGTCGCGCTGAGCCTTCTGACTGGCTCCCGCTGTGCTCTGGGAGCCGAGTGTTCCCAGAACACAACGGGGGGGGGGGGGGGGCAGGAGGTGACGTCTTGCCCGCAGACTGGCCGGAAGTGGGTGCAAAAACCTGTCTTAGACAGGTATCTGCACCCTCAAATGTGACACCGGAGGGGGGGAGGGTTCCAATCAGCGGGAGTTCCACTTTAGGGTGGAGCTCCGCTTTAACTGTTCGAAAAATGAACTGTCTGAACGACCGAGTTTCGACCGATTTTTCGTATAGTGTATGGCCAGCATTAGGGTTCTCTTTCTGTGGTCTAGAGAATCTTCATCCCGTGTTCTGTACATGACAGGGAAGGGCTTTCTGTAATCCTAACCAACCTACCATCCTATAGACCAAGGTTAGATGTGCAGGAAGTTAGGAATGCGCAGTTGAGGCACATTGTTTGCCACCTGCCAAAACGCCCCCCTTAAAGCGGAACTCTACCAAAAGTGGAACTTCCGCTCATTGTACTCCTCCCCCTTGGGTGCCACATTTGGCATCTTTCAGGATGGAGGGGGGGGCAGGATACCCATCTTTCACAGGTATGCTTTTCCCAATTCCATGAGCCTCAGCCACAGGTATTGATGTCATAGCTGGGGCTCGCCCTGTCACCGGGCCAGTAGGAGAGAGGAGCAGAGCCTCGCGCATGTGCAGTAGGGTTCCCAGCGTGAAGCTGAAAGGTTACACAGCCGGGTTCCCTAAACTCGCAATGGAAACATGAGCTGCGGTGCCGACATTGCTGGACTCCAGGACAGGTAAAGGTCCGATTATTAAAAGTCAACAGCTACAGTATGTGCAGCTGCTCGCTTTTCGTTTTTGCAGCGGTGGGCGGACCTCTGCTTTAAGCTGCAATAGGCAATGGACTGGGGCGTTTACATGCAGCCGTCACAATGCAGAAAAGTTTACCCAACATGTAACTATCAGTGGGCGGCAAGCCGCGGCACATCAAGTACAATAGGGAACCACCACAAATGCAGAATGGCAGCGATCTGAACGCATATCAGGCTTAAGGCTTCAGAGGAATGGGAGCGCACGTCTAAAATGTACTTCCAGTGACATCACTGCTCCATACAATCAGTAAAGCAGGTATACTGCACATGGGAGAGCTTTTTATTTATTTTAACAAGCAGTTACAAGCACAAACACCCACATCCACACACGATATGTAGATGCAGTACTCTACCTTCCCCTTCCAGAATACACTGATGGCTCCACACACTTTCCAGCAGGATCACTCCACATGGGTACACAGTATATAATTCAGCCCATTCCTGCTGAACCGACTGATTTTCGGTTGGTGTATACCCAACTTTAGCATGGCCAGGGGTGGCAAACTCAAATTCATCGGGGGCCGCATTAGCAGTATGGTTACCCTCAAAGGGCCGGTTGCATCTGTAAGACTATGTATAAAATAAAATAAAAATAAGGCCTATAATGCAACTGCCTAAAAACAAACAGTAAACGACCCTGTATACATGTACACATAGGAAAACATTGAATGAGTTCAATGAAAAAAAAAACAAAAAAACATCCAACTGCCTCTGTACGTCCGTTTAGCAGCAGCAGTGTACACGGGGCCTTAGACTTCATGCACACTTCTTTTGAAAGCCTTTTCTCCATACAGGAAAAAAGCAGCTTATACTGCCCATTAGAAACACAAATGCACGATTATTTCCTGCCCAAGTGCTCCTCATAAAACGTGGCAAGTGATGTTTTTTTCCATATCTTTACACGCCTGTAACACCTATATGTACATGGACACAGAGGGAGCATTAAGGGGCATTTAAATGCAGAAGGAAAAAAACAAAAAAAACAAAACAAGCCTTTTTAAGCTGCACAAGGCCTTTGTATACAAGCCAGGAAAATAGCATTTCCGATGGAGGCCAGCACTTGCAGACAATGCATTTATCAGAATACAGCTTATGTTACGCGATTTGTAGTGCTTATATCATCATCAGTGATCAGATCAATAAGTCACATCTACAAGCACAGACGGACTATGGATTTTCAGAAATCACCATCAATGTGACGTTTCTAGGAGAAAGCGATTCCTTTTTAGTTCTCCTTTATAAGTCTTCTACAGGCAAAATATTTTTTAGAAGGATCCAGTTGTTCACTTGGTGAAGCTGTAGAGAGGTATAGAGCACATCAGTGTATATACGACAGAACAATTAAAAAATCAATCACTATGTTTGAACACAGACACCGATCTGTATCATTTCAGCCACAAATCAGAACGGTGTCGGAGAATCAGCACAACTGACATTTAGAAAACGAGACAATTTCACATTCTTAGATCTTACAGCGATCTCCCAGCGTGAGGTCATTACCCTCCCTGTGACAGCAGATATATTATTCAATTCCCATCAACATCGCATTAATCAAGAAATCAAAAAGGTAAGTGCCCCGGGCTGACCAGGTTATACAGAACTCCCAATCACTTGTATAGTAATGAGTGTGAGGTTTGTTTACATTTGTGTGGCTCACTTTTCAGAGAACCGCGATATTACTGCCAACTCCACAATGGCTGTTTGTTTTGTTTTTTTCCCCATTATTATTTTTGACAGTCAATACGGGGTGTGTGAATGGGAATACCGTTACTGTTTTTACCACCCCTGACCTACAATGTACATTAAAGCTGGCTACACAATATACAAAAACATATAATAGGTCAAACTTAAAGGGTCACTAAAGGAAAAACATTTTTTTTGCTGAAATGACTGTTTACAGGGTATAGAAACATAAAAGTTAAAGCGGAGTTCCCTTAAAATCACTTTGTTTCATTCCATCCAGCATACTGGCGTCAGCGCCAGTATGCTGTGTTTTTTTTTTTTTTTAATGCACGTACTTACTTTATATAAAATCATTGAATTTCAGGCGCACCGCGGTATGTCGCCGCTATAAGGCGTCACGCCTTCCGAAAACAGCCGATTAGCATTCGGCTCTTCTCGGCGCCTGCGCACAGACCCAAGAGCTGACTGCGCAGGCGCCGAAAATAGCCGGTCCTAGTTCGGCTTTTTTCGGAGGGCGTGACACGGCTATATACGGCGCCTGCGCAGTCAGCTCCTGGGTCTGTGCGCAGGCGCCGAGAAGAGCCGAGTGCTAATCGGCTGTTTCCGGAAGGCGTGACGCCTTATAGCGGCGACATACCGCGGTGCGCCTGAAATTCAATGATTTTATATAAAGTAAGTACGTGCATTAAAAAAAAAAAAAACACAGCATACTGACGCCAGTATGCTGGATGGAATGAAACAAACTGATTTTAAGGGTGGAACTCCGCTTTAACTGATTCCTTTTAAAAATGATTAAAAATCAATCATATAATGTGCCTCTAGTTTCACTTTAATTTTTAAACTGGTTTCATGTTTCTGTGAAGTACAGAAGACACACAGAACAAAAACAAACAAATCAAGGGCAGTGTTTTGTTTTTAAAATGAATCTGATGGTTCTGAGGAGTTTTAGACACACAGTAATGACAGCTTGGACCACAGTGAAAAGCTGACATGAGATTATTCATGAGAAGCCAGACAAGCAGGAAGTGTGGAGCAGAATTACAGCAACTTCAAAGCAAAAACGAACAATGAGAACATGAAAACAGCACTGCATTAAGGTAAAGGAAGCTATTTAGCTAAAAAAAAAAAAAAATCCTTTAGTAACCCTTTAAATGCTCTCAATATGTTCACAATCAGGCAGGTCCTTGCACTACATAATTAAAGGGAAAATCTAAAAAGGAAATTGAAAAAATAAAATAAAAATTATAATGTGTACCCAGTTTAACCCTTAAAGCAGTATTAAACCCAAAACACACAATATATTACAGACTATTAATCCTTAGATGTGGTGGCTATATTCATTTTCTCTCCCTGTTTGTAACATGGAATCCAGTGCGGGCAAAATACTACAATTGCGATGGTATTGGGGTGTCGGTAACTTTGTACCGACACCTGCAGCGGATCGCTAGCAAGGCACTTTTACCCCCACTAGCAGCTAAAAAAGGGTTGAAACAATCGCAAAGCGCCTCTGCATAGGCACATTGCCGGCAGTATAGGCACGGTGCCCATTGATTTCAATGGGCAGGAGCGGTATACACACACCGCACAAAAGATGCTGCTAGCAGGACTTTTTTTAACCGTCCTGCTAGCACACCGCTCCAGCGTAAAGGCCTTCGGGGCTTTCACACTGGAGAGACAGCAGCAGCTATTTCAGGGCGCTTTGCAGGTACTATTTTTAGCACCTGCAAAGCACCCCAGTGTGAAAAGGGGACCAATGGAACCATTCGAACAGGAGCGACTTGAGCTGTTCCAAATTAGAAAAAGGTTCCTGTACTACCAAAAGGCCTGTCTTCGGCAAGACCGGCTTCTGTTAGGCTGGCTTCACACCGAGGCGGTTTTTCAGGCGTTTTAGTGCTAGAACTAGCCTCTAAATAATGCCTGAAAACCGTCTCCCATTCATTTTTAGTGGGACTTTTCAGTCCTTGCAAGACATTCTGAAAAGTCATGCAAGACGCATCTTTGGGGTGGTTTAGTGCTGTATACACCGCTCCCAAAACGCCCTGCCCATTGAAATTAATGGGCAACACTTCCAAAGCACCTGAAAAAAACTTTTTGGAAGCACTGCAACAGACACTTTTAACCCCTTCTTCGGCCGTCAGCAGGGGATTAAAAGCCCCCCACTAGCGCTCGAAAAGCACTGCAAAAGCGGCGCTAAAGCACGGCTAAAACAAGCGCTGCTTTGGCGCCAACGCTCGGCGGCCCCAGTGTGAAAGTGGTTTCAAAGAAGTCGTGCCAAAGTCAGGCTGGGATGTTGGGTTGAAGTCACGGCAGTGTGAACTGGGCCCTAAAGTGAAAGTGATCCAGCAACTATATAGCCGTTGATTACGGGCAGCATGGGCCTACATCTGGGCTCTCCAGCTTATACTGAGAGCCAAGGACCCACATCGGAGAGCTTCAATATGGCAACCAGGAGGAACATCCATCCAGGGCCGAAACAACTAATCGATTATGAAATTAATCGATTACAATTTTCATAATCGATTAATCGGTCAGTAACATAATGGGGTTACATTTATTTATTTTTTAATTAGCCCTTTATAGTACAAAAAAGCAAATTGCTACTGTAAATATTACTTTGACTGTCCCACAGTAAAAATTAACCCCTTACAGTAGCGATTATTTGTATCTTTTTGTACTTATTTTTATTTTTTTAACCCCATTATGTTACCAAACATCTCAGGCTGGGGTCACACCTCTTTTTTGGTGCTTTTTGCAGAAACACTACAGTTCATTTACATGTTTTCCTATGAAACACGTTCACATCCATGATTTTTTTTTTTTAGCTGCTGCCTATTTGGACTTAACGCAAAACTGTGCTAATTTTTTTTTTGGTTCAGTATACTTCAATGGAGAAGCTGCAGAAAAGCATGTCATGTGTTTTTGCGGCAATTTGTGTTTTGTAATCTGCCAAACAACAAATTTGCCCCAAAAAATGGGGCTATTATCCGATTAATCGAAACAATAATCGAAACAATCGGCCAACTAATCGATTATGAAAATAATTTAGTTGCAGCCCTACATCCATCCCTTTATCTCCTCTGCACAAAATGAAATCAGAATGAAACAATGATTTTGTCATTGGCCGGTTAGGCTGCATTCACACCTGAGCTTTTTGTCGCCTGAAGCGCGACGCTCAAAAACGCTGGAGGGGAAAAATAAAAAATTATTCTCTATGGAGATGGTTCACATCTCCACTCTAAAACGCCGAACGCCTGAAGCTCAAACAAGTCCCGGACCCTTTTCCGCGCGAATGAGGCGGCTTGGGCGTTTTACATTGGTTACAATGACCTGTACAAAATTGTGGTAAAACACGCTGCGTTTTGTCGTGGCAAATCGTGGTAAAAAACGCTGCAATTTGTCGTGGCAAATCGCGGTAAAAACGCCACAAGTCACAACGCTCAGGTGTGAATGCAGCCTTACATGCTTTTCTGGCGGTCTCTGCTTAGTTAGATTCTTTGGAGGTCAGGGGAGACATCACGATAGCAATAAAGACTTGGATATAAAAAAATAAAAAACATAAAAATAACCGTAGCCCCCACTGCCTTGCACACACCCACAAATGCAAACATGTGCCCATGTGAGGTATCACCATGAGCAAGAGGAATATTTCAAGCACCACCAACGCTCACAGTTAAATCTAAACAAACAAGTTGTAAAAGCTTATATGCAGATTCGTGGGTAATGTAGTCTTTTGCAATATCACCGGAGTATGAAACTTTAATGCAGAGCTATAGGCAAAACTTTATTTTGTTATGTTGGATAGCGGAAGGGAGGGTTTAAATATGACCGATTTCTTTTTTGCCACCTGTGTCCCATTGTAGAGATTTACCTTCACTTCCTGTTCCAAAGCCCAACAGGAAATGAGGAAACCCCCCAAAAATAAGGAAATATCTTGGTGCCCCCCCCCCCCCCAGGTAACCAGAACTAGTGTCCTCATTGGAAGATTTCCCCTATATTACCTTTCTGGGGGCAACCCAAAATTTGGGATATTATTTCACTTTCAATAATGATAACCAGAACAAAAATGAGGAGGACTCTCCCAATAGGGACACAGACAGCAATAAAAACTGACTGCTGTTCTAATCCCTCTCCACTCTATCCAATTAAAAAATAAAAAAAGCCTTTAAAATTATAATTTTTAGACTTGACATGTTTGACATCCATTTACTCGACGCTGCCTTATGTTTTACATAAAAATAAATTCAAATTTTATCCTGAAAATATGCATTTAACAAACAGTTGTGCAAATACTGTAAAACAAAAAAAAATCCTTTTAGAAAATGTATAAATGTTCTGGGGGACTTTGCATGTGTGTAAAAAAATGAGATAGCTCTAGTGCCAAAGTGATTAAATCACACATTGACAAACCACATAAAAAAAAAAATTGCAGCTAGCACGATTATCTATTACTATTAAACTTAATGGTCTACGCTGTTAGAAAATATGTTTGGTGGTTTAACCAATTTTCAGGTCTAAAATGAGCAAAAAATAAAAAATCTCACACAAACAGTTTCGGCAGCAAAAGAGTTAAAGGATCACTAAAGGAATTTTTCTTTTTTTTTAGCTAAATAGCTTCCTTTACCTCACTGCAGTTCTGGTTTCATGTCCTTATTGTTCGTTTTTGCTTTGAAGTTGCTGTAATTCTGCTCTGATCTCCACATTTCCTGCTTGTCTGGCTCCTTATGAAAAATCTCATGGCAGCTTTTCACTGTGGTCCAAGCTGTCATTACTGTGTGTCTAAAACTCCTCAGAATCAGATTCATTTTAAAAACAAAACACTGCCCTGGATTGGTTTGTTTTTGTTCTGTGTGTCTCTCTACTTCACAGAAACATGAAACCAGTTTAAAAATGAAACTAAACTGCAGGCACATTATATGACTGATTTTTATCTATTTTTAATCATTTTTAAAAGGAATCGGTTAGCTATTATGTCTCTATACCCTATAAGCAGTCATTTTAGCAAAAAAAGTTTTCCTTTAGTGACCCTTTAAAGCAGATGTCCCACAAGGGGGTGTCTCAAACATTAGGCCTGCCATCACATCTCTGCGTTTAAGCCCCTCCCCATTCACAGTACCGCAAAACACAATGCAAAAAAAAAAAAAAACACATGCCGAAGCTCAAACAGGAGTTACATAGTTACATAGTTAGTCAGGTTGAAAAAAGACACAAGTCCATCCAGTTCAACCATAAAGGAGTGCGATCATCTATGGCGCATTTGTCACGGGAGGGGCAGCCCTGAAATGAATGGGCTTCCTAACACACACATTAGAGCGGCGCCTGATGTCTCACAGCACGAGTGTGAATAGGGGTGTCGTGTGGTGTGAAAAAATAAATAAAAATAATGATCTGCTGGCTACACATTTAATCGAGTTCTCAGTACAACGAATGGAAGATGCAGGTGAACTGTACATTGAGCCACACCACACAGAAGGGTGAATGCAGCCTTAGGGTACAGCCAGATGAAGTTTACAAAGATTGTTCTTATGGCAAGAAAAGAAACGACCTGCCCTAAGTGACAACGTTAAAGAAAACCTGCGCTTTAGAAAAAGTTTAAAAAGAAGCAGAGAGGAAAGGGCATTTGTAAGAAGTAAAGTCTCCACATGAAAGCTGCGATAAGAGTGCGATCCTCCCTCTCAGGGATCGGTGATCATACTTCTGCCGACATGCTGAGCTCAGCCATGAGATATAACAAGCAGAGCCGTCAGCCTGGAAGACCTCCATGCATGCCGAATGCAGGCTCAGCCAGCTAAGCTCCGGTATTTGCCAAAACCATCATCATTTTTAGTGGCTTATTTTCAACACCCATTGGCTCTGATTACTGAAAATCTTTAAAAAAAGGAGTTGTAAAGGCAGTTTTTTTTTCTTTAACCACTTGATCACCGAGCCTGTTTTTCAGATTCGGTGTTTACGAGACTAAAACAGTTTTTTTTGCTAGAAAATTACTTAAAACCCCCAAACATATTTTTTTTTCTAAAAACCCTAGAGAATAAAATGGCAGTCATTGCAATACTTTGTCACACCAAATTTGCGCAGCGGTCTTACAAGCGCACTTTTTTTGGAAAAAATTCACTTTTTTGAATTAAAAAAATAAGACAATAAATTTGGCCCAATTTTTTTTATATATTCTGAAAGATAATGTTACGCAAGTGAAATGATACCCAACATGTCACGCTTACAAATTGCGCCCACTCGTGGCATGGCGTCAAACTTTTACCCTTAAAAATCTCGATAGGCGACGTTTAAAAAAATTCCACAGGTTGCATTTTTTGAGATACAGGTGAGGTCTAGGGCTAGAATTATTGCTCTCGCTCGAACGATCTTGGCGATACCTCACTTGTGTGGTTTGAACACAGTTTTCATACTCGCGTATGCGTTCGCTTCTGTGCGTGAGCTCGGCGGGACAGGGCGTTTTAAAAAAAAAATAAAAAATGTTTTCTTATTTATTTTAATTTAGTTTTTTACACTGAAATAAATAAAAAATTGATCACTTTTATTCCTATTACAAGGAATGTAAACATCCCTTGTAATAGAAAAAAGCATGACAGGTCCTCTTAAATATGAGATCTGGGGTCAAAGAGACCACAAATCTCATATATAGACTTAAATGCAAAAAAAAGAAAAAAAAATTAAACTGTAATTTTTTCAAATGACAGAAAATAAATGTTTCTTTAAGACGCTGGGCGGGACTGACGTTTTGACGTCACTTCCGCCCAGCAGAGCTATGGGGATTTTTCACTCACTCGCATCCACGCTAAGGAGCCTAACAGACCCGATCGCCTCCGCCACCAATAACAGCGATTTTGCGGCGAATCCGCCGCGGAGACCGCCGTTATCGTGTACAGGACCGCCCACTGCAAAGATGGATACTTCGGTTGTGGCAGCAGTTGCTGCCGTTACCGAGATATCCATCTTTAAAAACAGGATGTACTTTTCCTATGGGGCGGTTACCAAGTGGTTAATACATCTTAAAAAAAAAAAAAAATCTGTGTGTAGCAATACCCCCCCCCCCCCCCCCCCCAATTACCTAACTGAGCCCCTTCTCTCTTCAGCGATGCCCATGATCTCCTCAGTTATCCGGGACACTCCTCTTTATTGTCTGAGACAGAGCAGCGGCACCATTGGCTCCCATGGCTGTCAAAGTCAGTCAGCCAATGTAGTAAAATAGAGGTCAGCGCATAAAACCACTGTGGGGGACACAAGCAGCCAACACTTCCAGACATGATGGTGGCTCCAGTGCCGCAGCAGAGAGAAGGTAGAAACCAATGTATTTGCGGTGTCATTTGGAGCATGCGCACTGGGATACGTTCCACGGACGGCCCATGCGCAGTTCAAAAAAAAAAAAAAAAAAAAAAAAAAAACTTCAAAAACGTGGGGTCATGACTGATTTACATGAAACAGGCCCACCTCATCCACATTTGAATTACCCGGGCTTACGCCGGGGCATTTACGCTATGCCGCCGCAACTCTGGACGCAAGTGCTTTGAGAATACGGCACTTGCGCCTCTAAGTCGCGCCGGTGTAGCGCCCATCTACGAGAATCTGGCCCTGTACACGTACTGGCAGCTTTCAGTGATTGTAAAGTCTTGTTTAAAAAAAAAAATTAAATAACAAACATGGTATACTTACCTGCTCTGTGCAGTTGGTTTTGCACAGAGCAGCCCAGATCCTCTTCTTCTCTGGTCCCTCTTTTGCTGCTCCTGGCCCCTCCCTCCCATTGAGCGACTCCACAGCAAGCAGCTTGCTATGGGGGCAACCAAGCCGACCTGCAGCTCCCTGTGTAGGGGTTTCCTCTCATTTCCTGTTTGGATTTGGGACATGGAGCTGCAATTCGGCCCCGCTAACTGACTGACAGCTGCGGTAGCAAATGTCTTAGCCAATCGAGTCCCAGATGGCTGGGGGATTCATGTAGCTCACTGGACAGAGAGGGGGCTCAGGTAAGAATTAGGGGGGTGCTGGGGCAGCTGCTACACAGAAGGCTTTTCATCTTAAATGAATAGAATGCATTAAGATTTAAAAAAAATCTGTTACCTTTAAAACTCCTTTAAGTCTCCCGTCTCAAGCCTAAGCTCCCGGCTGGTAACAGACACACTGCCTGCTTTACAACATTGGTAATGAACAAAGCCGTTAGTATACTTTCATGTAACACCGACAGCCCCTTATGTTATTACAGATTTCTGTGTCAGTTATTATCTATGAGATTAGTCATGGGATCAGATTGCCCTTTAGACCAGAGGTGTCCAACTGCCAGCCCAAGGCGGCTCCAACACAAAATCATAAACTTACTTAAAAAAAATTGATTTTTTTTGGAGAGGAATTTTTAGGAAAAAAATATGTCTATACTTGGGACACAAAATACAAAATATTAAATATCTGATGAGCACCTTGAGAATTCATTAAGAATTGCCACTACAGCCATCCACCCAGATATTGATGCTTTTATCAAAAAAGTCAAATATTGCACTAGTTTTAGGACGTTTTACTATTTATTTTTATTTTTTTAATAGATGATAGGTACTGTATATGAGCAACTGTTAACTTGTGATCTGACTGGCGTTTTCTGCTTTTCAGCTACCTTATTGTAAAGCCCCATACACAAGGACAGAATGTCGGGGGACATTTGTCGGTACCAAAAAAATACCAGCCGGCATTTCGCCCATGTGTATTTCAGTCTGGGAAACCAGCAGCCAACCCACTCTCGATCAGCATTTTCAGCCAATGGCAGAGAGCATCGATCAGGAACCGTACCCCTGTCTGAACACAACAGCTCAGCGGTGGGAGATCGATGGACTAACCTTACATAGTTAGTACAGTGGCTCCCAACAATAACGCACCTTTCCCGCTTCTAGGGGGAACCGGCTCAGATGTTTTGTAAAGGATTCCCCTTAAAATACACATTATTCTACTTCATTGCCTGTCACAATATATGCATGTAACCATGTGTATAGACGCACAAACATGCGGATTCTGGTAGATAACAAGCTCAATAATGGTGCGCTTTCGATAGAGATAGCATTTTGCCCCCCTGTACAAATCATTAGCAAGACCTCATCTGGAATGTGCAGTTCAGTTTTGGGCTCCAGTTCTCAAAGAGGATATCAGGGAACTGGAGAAAGTGGAGAGAAGGGCAACCAAACTGATAAGAGCCATGGAGGAGGAAAGATTAGAGGAACTGAATTTATTATCTCTTGAGGAGATAAGGTTGGGAAATTATCGACATACCGTATATACTCGAGTATAAGCCCAGTTTTCCAGCCCTTTTTTTAGGGCTTAAAATACCCCCCTCGGCTTATACTCAAGTCAGTGTACCTGAAGGGCTGCGGGCATCCATTGTTTAAAAGTCGCGGCTTCCCCCTAGTCCCTTCCGTGATGGCGTTTCCCAGCAGACACTGTGTTCAGCCTATCACGGATGTCCTCTCATCCTCGGACTCTGTTTCCCAGCAGACTCTGTGGTCAGTGTTTCCTGCCAATCACGGACGTCTTTTCATCCTTGGACAAGAGAACGTCCATGATATGTGGAACACTGAACACAGAGTCTGCTGGGAAACCGAGTCCGAGGATGAGAAGATGTCCGTGATAGGCTGCTGGGAAACGTCCATCACGGAACGGGACCAGGAGAAGACCACAACTTTTAAATAATGAATGGACGCCCGCAGCCTGACAAAAATCTCAGGTACACAGACTTGGGCACAAGTGAGGTGGCAATGGGCACAGTTGACCCTCCTTTCCGCTTACAGTGGCTGCTGCATTCTCACCTTAGGCATATACTCAAGTCAGTAAGTTATCCCCAGCTTTGTGGTAAAACTAGGTACCTCTGCTTATACTCGGGTCGGCTTATACTCTAGTATATATGGTATATAAAATGGTCCATATAACGAACTTGCTGTTAAGTTATTCACTTTAACCACTTAAGACCCGGACCAATACGCTGGCAAATGACCCAAGGGGTTTTTGCGATTCGGCACTGCGTCGCTTTAACAGACAATTGCGCGGTCGTGCGACGTGGCTCCCTAACAAAATTTGCGTCCTTTTTTTCCCACAAATAGAGCTTTCTTTTGGTGGTATTTGATCACCTCTGCGGTTTTTATTTTTTGCGCTATAAACAAAAATAGAGCGACAATTTAAAAAAAAATGCAATATTTTTTACTTTTTGCTATAATAAATATCCCCCAAAAATATATAAAAAAAACATTTTTTTTCCTCAGTTTAGGCCGATACGTATTCTTCTACATATTTTTGGTAAAAAAAAAAATCGCAATAAGCGTTTATCGGTTGGTTTTCGCAAAATTTATAGCGTTTACAAAATAAGGGATAGTTTTATTGCATTTTTATTAATTATTTTTTTTTTTACTACTAATAGCGGCGATCAGCGATTTTTTTCGTGACTGCGACAATATGGCGGACACTTCGGACAATTTTTACACATTTTTGGGACAATTGTCATTTTCACAGCAAAAAATGCATTTAAATTGCATTGTTTACTGTGGAAATGACAGTTGCAGTTTGGGAGTTAACCACAGGTGGCGCTGTAGGGAATGTGTACCTAATGTGTGTGTTTACTACTGTAGGGGGGTGTGGCTGTAGGTGTGACGTCATCGATCGCGTCCCCCTATTACAGGGATGACGCGATCGATGCTCCGGCCACAGAGAAGCACGGGGAAGCCGTGTGTACACACGGCTCTCCCCGTTCTTCCGCTCCAGGGACGGATCGCCGCACTGCAGCGGCGATCGGGTCCGCGAATCCCGCGGTCCCGGAGCTTCGGACCGGGTCGCGGGCACTCGCGCCCGCGGGCCCGCGGGCGCGCGCCCGCGACCCACGGCTGGGTACTAAAACCAACGTATATATACGTTCATGTGCCCAGCCGTGCCATTCTGCCGACGTAAATCTGCAGGAGGCGGTCCTTAAGTGGTTAAAGTCATCACAGAAGACGAGGAGCATTTTTTACGTCGAAGAAAAAAGATTCAATCTCCAAATCTGGGAAGGTTTCTTCACAGTAAGAGCTATGAAAAGCTGGTTCTGGCCAGCTCAGTAGGTTACTTGAAAAAAAAAAAAAAAAAAGGCCTGGGTTGTTTTTTGTATTGTTTCTTTCCCAAGTGTACAGAATATAACTGGGTACTGACATTTATAGGTAAAGTTGATCCAGGGAATATCCGATTGCCTTTCGGGGGATCAGAAAGGAACTTTTGCCCCTGCTGAAGCAAATTGGATCAGGCTTTGCTGTTTTTTTGCCTTCCTCTGGATGATCTGTGGGTATAGGATTGTGTATATAGGACTATTTTTGGGGGGTTTTGTTTCCCCTTTTATTGGTTTAACTAGATGGACGAGTATCTAGTGTTAACCAGCCTATGTAACTATGTGTAAATGATTGCACAAACACAAGGTTTTCTATTTTTTGTGTTATGGCTCTGTACTCATCACTGTATTACAGACAACAATGTATCTATATCAGTATTAATGTGACTTTTCTACTCCCATGTGAAAGAGACCTTTAAGGGCAAATTACCTGTAAGAGAAGAGCTTTTCTACTCATCTCCCAGACAGCACAGGTCTTCTACCTTCTCTCTGCTGCGGCACTGGAGCCACCATCATGTCTGGAAGTGTTGGCTGCTTGTGTCCCCCACAGTGGTTTTATGCGCTGACCTCTATTTTACTACAGCACCCAGCAGTGACAGAAACCTCAAAGGCAGGGGGACACTTCATTTCACCCCCCCCCCCAATATTTTGACAAAGGCAGCGGCTCTTTAATAGAGCAAAGGTAGAAGACACAATGGAGAGACAAGGACTCCCCCGATTCCCTTCACAGAAAGCCTATAGATGTTTCTGACCCATTGAGAAACAAGTGACGAAACGCAGCAGGTGGAGCCTTGTGACGTTATCACGCACTAATAGGAAACACACCATCTCCCAGAGCCAAGTTCTTGTATGACTGTTAAGGGGGCCATTTACACCCAATGTGTAACCTACAATTGTGAGTGTCATTCTGAATTATCTTTTAGCCCAGGTTCACACTGGGCTGCGGGAGTGAAGCAGTGCGAGTTCAGCTGAACTCGCACAATTTCACTCCCGCCCGGCAGTCTCGATTTCAGCCGCGATTTCAGAGACATCTGTGCAGGTTTCTGCACAGATGTCAATGTAAATCGCAGGCTGAAATCGCAAAAAGTAGTACAGAGACTACTTTTTGAAATCGGTGCAATGCCGCAGATGCAGCGTCGCACCGATTAGGACGGTGCCATTGCCGGCAATTTGAGGCAAAATCTGCCGTTTTGACATGCGATTTGACATGCCAAATCGCATGTCAAAACGCACCAGTGTGAACCAGGGCTTAAGAAAAGATTTTATACAGTTCAGCACTATGCCAATTTCTCTCATTTTATGAGCTCATTGTGTATAAGGTAAACCGTACAAAGTGAAGCAAGTGTCCCAGGAACAACATGGAAGCCGACAGCCATTGCAGCTATACCCCTAAAGGGAAGGCGTTTATGGACCTTCCTATGGAGCGCATAGTGTGACTGGTGGAGGGCACATGCTATTCGCATTCACAGAAGCTTGATATGTTTTAAGGATCGTTATCACAGATTGCTTGGCAGGTTCTCTCTCTGGACTTTGATTCACATAGACCTTATGTCATTTGTGTCAGCCAGTAGTGGCTTTATTATCAGTTATTTTTGCATAATATTATTATTGTGCTCACTGAACCATACACAGTTATTACTGGCTTATTATTTAGGGGTTACCACCATTATAACAACATTGCAAGTGTTACCAATAATTGGTATACTTCCTGTCCCTTCAGAATTGGGATATTTTTTGTTTTAGGTCACTGGACTGTGTCACCTTAAGAAACAGGTTAACAATGGCAGCTCTCATCCCCATCCCTGGCAGGAAACGTTCGATCACATTATTATACAAGTCCTGTGTACATTCCCTGTACAGATGTCACCAGGCTGTACATCAGGAGGAAATAAGGGCAATAAAAATAAGCAGACAACCTTCGGGGGAAACTCATCTCCGCACACAGCTATGAAAACCTTCCTGACTCCAGACAATGCAGGACTGACAGAACCAGCGATTCCACAGAGAACGCCGCACATCAACCCCATCTGTATGTGGCTGTCCCTGCAAGGTGTTATTGTAATGTCAGGACCTGTCAGACACACACACACTCCCAGGGATAAGGATGGGGCAGAAAACGGGGAAGAAGTTGTACACAGGAACAAGGCAGAACACAGGTACTCCCCAGGATGAAAATGGGGCTGCACTTAAGGACTAGCAGGGGATGAGAATAGGGACACAGGGGCCGGCAGAGGGTGCAGTACACATGGATTGGCAAAGGTGAGAATAGGGTGCACATATAGACTGGCAGGGATGGGGGAAGTACATAGGGGCTGGCAGACATAAGGATGGAGCAATACACAGGGGCTCAGGAGTACTCATGGACTGGCAGGGATGGGGCAGTACCTATTGACTGGCAGGGAAAACGTGTACACAGGGACAAGGATGGGGCAGCACGCAGGGGACTGGCAGAGATGGGGAAGCATGCAAGGATGGGGAAATACTTATGGACTGGCAGGAATGGGGCAAGGATGGGGCAGCACACAGGGATGGGGAAGCATGCAAGGATGGGGAAATACTTATGGACTGGCAGGAATGGGACAAGGATGGGGCAGCACGCAGGGGACTGGCAGAGATGGGGAAGCATGCAAGGATGGGGAAATACTTATGGACTGGCAGGAATGGGGCAAGGATGGGGCAGCACACAGGGATGGGGAAGCATGCAAGGATGGGGAAATACTTATGGACTGGCAGGAATGGGACAAGGATGGGGCAGCACGCAGGGGACTGGCAGAGATGGGGAAGCATGCAAGGATGGGGAAATACTTATGGACTGGCAGGAATGGGGCAAGGATGGGGCAGCACACAGGGATGGGGAAGCATGCAAGGATGGGGAAATACTTATGGACTGGCAGGAATGGGACAAGGATGGGGCAGCACGCAGGGGACTGGCAGAGATGGGGAAGCATGCAAGGATGGGGAAATACTTATGGACTGGCAGGAATGGGGCAAGGATGGGGCAGCACGCAGGGACTGGCAGGGATGGGGAAATAATAATGGACTGGCAGGAATGAGGCAAGGACGGGGCAGCGCGCAGGGACGGGGCAGTACTCATGGACTGGCAGGGATGGGGCAGTACCTATTGACTGGCAGGGAAAACGTGTACACAGGGACAAGGATGGGGCAGCACGCAGGGGACTGGCAGAGATGGGGAAGCATGCAAGGATGGGGAAATACTTAAGGACTGGCAGGAATGGGGCAAGGATGGGGCAGCACGCAGGGACTGGCAGGAATGGGGAAGCATGCAAGGATGGGGAAATACTTATGGACTGGCAGGAATGGGGCAAGGATGGGGCAGCACGCAGGGACTGGCAGGGATGGGGAAGCATGCAAGGATGGGGAAATACTTATGGACTGGCAGGAATGGGGCAAGGATGGGGCAGCACGCAGGGACTGGCAGGAATGGGGAAGCATGCAAGGATGGGGAAATACTTATGGACTGGCAGGAATGGGGCAAGGATGGGGCAGCACGCAGGGACTGGCAGGGATGGGGAAGCATGCAAGGATGGGGAAATACTTATGGACTGGCAGGAATGGGGCAAGGACGGGGCAGCGCGCAGGGACGGGGCGGGGGGACGGGGCAGGGCGCAGGGGGACGGGGCAGCGCGCAGGGGGACGGGGCAGCGCGCAGGGAAGCGCGCGGGGACGGGGAAGCGCGCGGGGACGGGGAAGCGCACGGGGACGGGGAAGCGCACGGGGACGGGGAAGCGCGCAGGGACTGGCACGGGGACAGGGCAGCGCGCAGGGACTGGCACGGGGACAGGGCAGCGCGCAGGGACTGGCACGGGGACAGGGCAGCGCGCAGGGACTGGCACGGGGACAGGGCAGCGCGCAGGGACTGGCACGGGGACAGGGCAGCGCGCAGGGACTGGCACGGGGACGGGGCAGCACGCAGGGGGACGGGGCAGCGCGCAGGGACTGGCAGGGGGCAGTGCGCAGGGACTGGCACGGGGACGGGGCAGCGCGCAGGGGACGAGGCAGCGCGCACGGGGATTGGGCAGCGCGCAGGGACTGCCAGGGAGACGGGGCAGCGTGCAGGGACTAGCAGGGGCACCGCGCAGGGACTGGCAGGGGCACGGGGCAGCGCGCATGGACTGGCAGCACGCAGGGACTGGCAGGGATGGGGCAGCGCGCAGGGACTGGGGCAGCGCGCAGGGACTGGCAGGGGGACGGGGCAGCGCGCAGGGACTTGCAGTACACATGGACTGACAGGGATGACGTGCGGTGGTTGCGGCAGGTACATGACGTACATGTGGATGTGCAGACTCCCCTCCTCCGCCCCTAGGGGCGCCACCTGCTCCTATCACCATCTCCCCACCTGAGGTCCCCCCATACCCGCTCCGCTCCCCTAAACCACCACTGCTCCCCTCACACCCCGCCCCCCTCTCTTCTCACCCGCTGGGGTCCCTCGTGCTGTCACCATATTCCCGCCCACGCCACTGTCACGCGCCTACCTGTCACGCAGTGAGTCCTCCGGGCACAAGTCCGGGGAGGGCGTCCGTCCGTCCGCGGGGATGAAGTGAGGGTGGGAGGGCTCCGGGTGACAGAGGAGGGAGGGTTTTCAGCCTCCGGGATCCGCTACGCCGCAGCTCGCACTGACTCTATCTTCCTGCTACGCCCCCTGCAGCCAATGGCTAACCTCCGAACAGATCCAGCCAATGGCTGAAGGGAGCTCGGCTAACTTGACCGGCCAATAGGAGTAGGACGGACGGAGGCCTTGACCAATGACGAGGGCGGATTGTGTAGGTAGCCAATGATTAAGTTAGCGTAGCAGAGCGCCAATTGGGAGGGGAACGGAGTGTGACAAGCAGCCAATTATCGTATGGGCTGTGGCCCTGCTCGACACGCCCATTAGATGGTGAGCTCGCTGAGTAACCCTGTCACCAAGGAGAACATCGTAGCTCCTGTCACCTGGCCCCGCCCCTCCCCGCGTGCCAGCACACCCCAACATCCCGGCTAGGGACAGTGGGCTCCCCATCACCGGTCATCTACCGCCTGGGACTCCTCGTGTCAGAGCCCAGTGCGGGACATCCACTCATCCCAGCTGCCAGGACTCATCTCCGCCACTGGTGTCCGTTCTTAGGAACGGAAATGGACAGATCACATCCACACTTCTCTCAGTGGAACCCTTCATCGTACAATGCATATTATCATCCTCATCATCATCATCAATAATATCATCATAGTCATTATCATAAATACTATCATCCTCATCATCAATGGGCATCCTTGTCGTCATCATCATAAATACTATCATCATCATCATCAATACTTTCATCCTGATCATTAGGGGTGACCCGAACACCCCCGCGCTTGGTTCGCAATCGCATCAGAACCTTCGAACGAACCGAACCTTCGCGCAAACTTTAGAACCCCATTGAAGTCTATGGAACTCGAACGTTCGATTCGAAAGTGCTCATTTTAAAGCCTAATATGCCAGTTATTATCGGAAAACGGGTTTGAGAACCCGGGTCTTGCCCCAGGGAACATGTATCAATGGGAAAAAAAGATTTTTTCTGGAGCAGCGATTTTAATGATGCTTAAAATGAAAAATTCCTTAAAATATCACACCTGCTGGGTGTCTATAGTAGTGGCACGTGTTTAGAAATGTCCCTGCACAACATGAGAGGACTATAAGAAAAAATGTATTTAAAACTTTGGGCCTAATGGCCCATACACACGATTCGAATATCGGACGAAAACGATCGTCCGATGATGGATCGTACGATTTTCGGATCGTGTGTACACTACTTTCGACAGCCGATCACGACCGTTCATCCGATTAAATTCGATCGGACAAGCGCGAAAATTTTTCTCGTCCGATGTCCGATTTTCGTTTAGTCAGTACAGCCGTCGTCCGACAATACAATACAAATACATTACAACACGTGACATCACTTCCGATCGTTTTTTTCTATCGTACGAGAATTTTCGTGAGTTTAAAAACCTATTTTATTTTACTCGCGATTATTAAGCGAAAAAAGTCGTACGATCCGTCGGCCGATATTCGGATCGTGTGTATGGGCCATTAGGCACTGGTGTTGGTGCCACAACACTGCAACCCCTCACAGATACTCTAGTTGGAGCTAATACTCTATGGTTAATATGAGAACACCAGAAAATGTATTCATGTAGTGTTAGGTGCACACTGTGCAAAGGACACAGTATACCAAGTGAAAATACTTGCTGATCAGTCATTGCCTGTGGTATTAATATGAGAACAACAGCTTTAGGTGCACACTGTGCAGAGGACACAGTCGTCAATACCATCATCCTCATCATCAATACTATTATCATCGTCATCAATACTATCATCAGCATCATCAATACTATTATCCTAATCATCAATACTATCATCATGATCAATACTATTATCATCATCAGTACTATCATCCTCATCATCAATACTATCATCATCAATACTATTATCATCAATACTATCATCATCATTATTATTATTAATACTATCATTATCATCATTAATACTATCCTCATCATCAATACTATCACCATCTTCATCATTAATACTATCATCATCATCATCAATACTATCATCAGCATTAATACTAGAGCTGCACGATTCTGGCCAAAATGAGAATCACGATTTTTTTGCTTAGAATGAAGATCACGATTCTCACGGCGTAAAATCTTTTACATTTATAAAAAAAAAATGGGCTAACTTTACTGGCTATTTTTTTTTATTATTATTCATTAAAGTAATTTTTTCCAAAAAAAAAAATGCATTTAAAAAGACTGCTGCGCAAATACAGTGCAACATAAAATATTGCAACGACTGCCATTTTATTTTCTAGGGTCTTTACTAAAAAGTTATATAATCTTTGGGGGTTCTAAGTAATTTTCTAGCAAAAAAAATAATGATTTTAACTTGAAAAGAGCTGTCAGAAAAAGGTTTGGTGTTTAAGTGGTTAAAAATTCCTAATTTACATACAGAAGAAGTTTATTCCTTTGAAGAGATACAATGTTTAGATTTAACTTTCCACTGATAAAGAATGTTTTCAAAACTTGGCAGATTGCCCAGACTGACTTTTGGCTGAGAGCAGACAGGAAATTCTTTGCATACCAAAGTGCAGAGAGAAAATTATTTTTATGTCAAAGATCGTGAAACCCTGTATCAAGAATCGCAACGGGAAAAAGATCGCAATAACTCTAATTAATACTATCATCATCATCAATACTATTATCATCTTCATTAATACTATCATCGTCATCATCAATACTATCATCGTCATCATCAATTCTATCATCATCATCATCAATACTATCATCATCATCATCATTATTAATACTATCATCATCATCATCAATACTATCATCATCGTCATCATCAATTCTATCATCATCATCATCAATACTATCATCATCGTCATCATCAATTCTATCATCATCATCATTATTAATACTATCATCATCATCATCATCAATACTATCATCATCATTATTAATACTATCATCATCATCATCATCATCATCATTAATACTATCATCATCATCATCATCATTATTATTAATACTATCATCATCATCATCATCATTAGGGATGAGCTTCGAGTTTGAGTAGAACTCATGTTCGACTCGAACATTGACTGTTCGCCGAACAGCAAACTATTTGGGGTGTTCGCGGTAAGTTCTTGTGAACTTTAGAACCCTGTACTAATTTTAAAGGCTAATATGCAAGTTATTGTAATAAAAAGTGTTTGGGGACCTGGATCCTGCCCCAGGGGACATGTATTAATGCAAAAAGTTTTAAAAACTGCAGTTTTTTTGGCAGCAGTGATTTTAATAATTCCTTTAAGTGAAACAATAAAAGTGAAATATTCCTTTAAATTTCGTACCTAGGGGGGTGTATAGTATGCCTGTAAAGTAGCGCTTGTTTCCCATGCATAGAACTGTCCCTGCATAAAATGTAATTTCTGAAGGAAAAAAAGTAATTCAAAATCACTCGCGGCTATAATGAATTGTCTGCTCCCGGGAATATAGAGAAAAGTCATTCATAAAAAAAAATGTGTGGGGGTCCACGGCATTTTTTTTAAATTTGGGGTGGAGTTCCCCTTTTTTTTAATTTGACACAGGGTTCCCCTTAATATCCATACCAGACCCTAAGGTGAGTGATTTTAAATAATTTTTTTCCTTCAGAAATTACATTTTGTGCAGGGACAATTCTAAGCACAGGAAACAAGCGCTACTTTACAGGCATACTATACACCCCCCTAGGTACGAAATTTAAAGGAATATTTCAATTTTATTGTTTCACTTTAAGCATTATTAAAATCACTGCTCCTGAAAAAACTGAAGTTTTTTAAAACTTTTTATGCATTGATACATGTCCCCTGGGGCAGGACCCGGGTCCCCAAACACTTTTTAGGACAATAACTTGCATATTAGCCTTTAAAAGTAGTACTTTAGATTTCAAACGTTCGAGTCCCATAGACTTTAACAGGGTTCTAAAGTTCACACAAACTTTTGGTCTGTTCGCAGGTTCTGGTGCGAACCGAACCCAGGGGTGTTCGGCTCATCCCTAATCATCATTAATACCATCATCATCATCCTCATCATCAATACTATCATCATTATAATCATACTATCACCATCAATGGACATCAGAGCTCACTAGTTTGTAATGCAGAGTTCACTAGTTATAAACACAGATAGATCTGGAAATAGATCTGGGGAAAACCCTAGATCTCCCAGAATGGAACAAAATATGGATAGCAACTATTAAACCAACATCGTCACCCAGGATTTGACTCATTACTGCAGAAGACTACTCCCCCTCCTTTTATCATATGATTATATGCTTTCACAGGTGGCGCCAGGTTAAAGAAGCAGGGATGTGTCACCATGCTCAATCATCTATGTAGAGGGACATAGAGTAATCATTATTACCAACATTTGTTTCTTAGGAACCATTTATATTAGGGTTGTCCCGATACCACTTTTTTAGGACCGAATACAAGTACCGATACTTTTTTCATGTACTCGCCGATATCGATTACCGATTCCCGATACTTTTTTTTAATGCCATGTGACAGTTTGACTGATGGGCACTGATAGGCGGAACTGACTGATGGATGGCACTGACTGATGGGCACTGATAGGTGGCACTGACAGGTGGCTGGCACTGTTAGATAGCACTGATAGGCGGCACTGATGGCACTGACAGGTGGCTGGCACTGACAGGTGGTTGGCACTTATGGGCAGGCACTGAAATGTGGGGGATATTTATTATAGCAAGAAGTAAAAAATATATTGTTTTTTTTTCCGAAATTGTCACTCTATTTTTGTTTATAGTGCAAAAAATTTAAAAACCGCCAAGGTGATCAAATACCACCAAAAGAAAACTCTATTTGTGGGAAAAAAAGGACGTTAATTTTGTTTGGGAGCCACGTCGCATGACCGCGCAATTGTCAGTTAAAGCGACGCAGTGCCGAATCGCAAAAGGTGGCCTGGTCTTGACGTCACGCCAGCCAAATGGTCCGGGCTGAAGTGGTTAAGAACCTAATAAAAATTGTATTAAGCTGTCTGTAAAGAAGACTGTTCTGACCAATACTGTAAGGCTCCATTCAGATCTGAGCGACAAATCGCTCATGCCGCTGGAGGGGCGAATCCCCATTCATGTCTATAGAGACGGTTCACATCTCTGAAACGCCAAAAGCCTGTCGCCTGAAAAAAAGTCCCGGACGAATTTTGTCGCCCTACGCCCGACGCTGTAGCAGCCTGAGATACGCTGGAGGGGCGAATTAACAATGTCGGCTATGGAGATGGTTCACATCTCTACGCTGAACCGCCGTACGCCTGAAGCTCAAAACAAGTCCCGGACCCTTTTTTTCAGGCGTATTAGGCGTTCGGGCCTTGCCGACAATGCTAAAATCACCCCTCCTGCGAAAAACAAGGAGCGACTTGTCGCTGCAAATCGCCGGGACAAAACGCCGAATCCATGTCGCTGCAATACGCCGCATACCACCTACGCTGTCCCACTAGCCACCAATGTAAGGGTTATTGTACTAGCCACCAATGTAAGGGTTATTGTCCCACTAGCCACCAATGTAAGTGTTATTGTCCCACTAGCCACCAATGTAAGGGTTATTGTCCTACTAGCCACCAATGTAAGGGTTATTGTCCCACTAGCCACCAATGTAAGGGTTATTGTCCCACTAGCCACCAATGTAAGGGTTATTGTCCCACTAGCTACCAATGTAAGTGTTATTGTCCCACTAGCCACCAATGTAAGGGTTATTGTCCCACTAGCCACCAATGTAAGGGTTATTGTCCCACTAGCCACCAATGTAAGGGTTATTGTCCCACTAGCTACCAATGTAAGGGTTATTTTCCCACTAGCCACCAATGTAAGGGTTATTGTCCCACTAGCCACCAATGTAAGGGTTATTGTCCCACTAGCCACCACTGTAAGGGTTATTGTCCCACTAGCCACTAGTGTTGAGCAGAATATGCCATATTCGATTTCGCGATATATCTCGAATATATAGTCGAATATTCGAGATATATTCGCTAAATACGAATATTCGTGATATTTTTCGGAAATGAAATGATTGCGAAATTTCGCTATTGCGAATGCGAATGCAAAATTTCGAGAAATGCGGAATGGAGCACTCTGATTGGCTCAGAATATTCGTGATATTTTACAATACAAAATAATTGCGAATATTCGATAAATGCGGAAGGAGCACTCTGATTGGCTCAGAATATTCGTGATATATTACAATACAAAATAATTGCAAATATTCGAGAAATGCGGAATGGAGCACTCTGATTGGCTCAGAATATTCGTGATATTTCACAGTACAAAATAATTGCGAAATTTCGAGAAATGCGGAATGGAGCACTCTGATTGGCTCAGAATATTCGTGATATATTACAATACAAAATAATCGCGCGATATCGCTATTGCCGAATAATCGCATTGCGATTTTTCGGCAATATAAAATGATCGCTGCAGCTACTCGGCCCAAGGTCTCTAATCATACCAGCAATGCTTTTAGACGTCGATGGGGATCTCTAGGATGTGATCTGTTCTAAAAAAAAAATTGAAAAAATACGAATATTCGAAATAGCGAATATTCGCCGCGATATTCGAGTTATTCACGAATACTCGAATATGCAATATTCGTAGCGAATATTCGCAATGCGAATATTCGTGAGCAACACTACTAGCCACCAATGTAAGGGTTATTGTCCCACTAGCTACCAATGTAAGCAACTTTTACTCAGTAAACACCAATGTAAGGAACATTCTTCCCACTGAGAACCAATATAAAGGACATTCTTCCCATTAGCCACCAGTGTAAGGGATATTCTTTCGTTACAACCCTGGCAAACTGACAACACTAGAAATCTCAAGAGACATTGCCGTGCTCTTGAACGACTGTGGTGTAAAACTAAATGCCTGCAGGACTTCACCCTATATAAATCTGCCCTTCTAAAATACAATTCCTGCCTCCATGCTGCCAAATAAGCCTACTTTGTCTCTCTAAAGCCTCGTACACACGATCAGTCCATCGGACCGTTCTCATCGGTTAACCAATGAAGATGACTGATGGTCTGATGTAACATAAAAATAGTGCAGCGCAAACAATGCAATGTGATGACTATAATGGTGTTTCTCATACACCAAATGACATGTGTAATTAAAAAGCAAAAACAAAAACACAAACCAAATAAAAGTGATATATTACACCAATTAGTGAGTGCATAAAATATCTTAATAAGTGTCCATATAATATTCTGTGCTGTAAATCCAATGATCCAATTGCTCTAATAGGAATCCACCGGAGTGTAAATGAGATAAGAATAAATCCAATGGTTGTGATCAGATCCACCAAGGTGCAGACTGGATAAGATAATAAACAGTGCTCCCACCACCAAATGGATATTCTACTATTACCTCCAAGGACGACCACTGTTTTACCAGATGGTCATACTGCGCATGAATATCCAACAGGAAGCCCGGGGCAAGGATGTTATGAAGTCCTCATATGTCAAACATGGTGGTGTATAAAACAAAGAGAGAGGAGACAAACATCTAAGAGCTTCCGTAGGTACCAGGGATTTATTGCAACATAAAAAGTACAGTTTACTCACATTTGGTGAGAAAATATCAGGCATCAACGAAATCAAAAACGGGACCGAACGAGAAGATTAATACAGGATAAGGTTCAGACCATGAACGAGCGACTGTGCAGGTAATTGCTGTCCCCGGACGCGTTGCGTGAAAATTCTGTATTAATCTTCTCGTTCGGTCCCGTTTTGATTTCGTTGATGCCTGATATTTTCTCACCAAATGTGAGTAAACTGTACTTTTTATGTTGCAATAAATCCCTGGTACCTACGGAAGCTCTTAGATGTTTGTCTCCTCTCTCTTTGTTTTATACACCACCATGTTTGACATATGAGGACTTCATAACATCCTTGCCCCGGGCTTCCTGTTGGATATTCATGCGCAGTATGACCATCTGGTAAAACAGTGGTCGTCCTTGGAGGTAATAGTAGAATATCCATTTGGTGGTGGGAGCACTGTTTATTATCTTATCCAGTCTGCACCTTGGTGGATCTGATCACAACCATTGGATTTATTCTTATCTCATTTACACTCCGGTGGATTCCTATTAGAGCAATTGGATCATTGGATTTACAGCACAGAATATTATATGGACACTTATTAAGATATTTTATGCACTCACTAATTGGTGTAATATATCACTTTTATTTGGTTTGTGTTTTTGTTTTTGCTTTTTAATTACACATGTCATTTGGTGTATGAGAAACACCATTATAGTCATCACATTGCATTGTTTGCGCTGCACTATTTTTATGTTATATCTACTTTGGGAATTTTGTGAAAGTTTCTTTGTGTTCAGCTAGCATTCATAGAAAATTTAACCTTGGTGTTATTTTTCACTATTGATTTTATATACAATTCTTTTTTCCTCATCATTTTGCGCTGAGTGCACCCCCCCTCTTTTCTGATGGTCTGATGTGCCTACACACCATCGGTTAAAAAACGAATTGTGAAAGGATGGAGAACCTAATTCTCACGGATCAAGATAGACATGAGACATACACGCAAACTTGGCAATTATGGAACATTTACACTTACTCGGCGGAGGGACAGGCCCTGAGGGGACTAGCTTGAGACCTCAGACTAGGACCCGCCTGCCAGCTGAGATGACTCCAGCCCATTATTGGATAGAACCTAGAGATTTTCGAGACAAATACGAAAACCCCTGCTCGCGAGCTGTTCATTCCCCCTACCCCCCCCCCTATTCTCTTCATCTACCTTTCTATCTGCCCCCCCCCCCCTTATCTATGGCCCTGCGGGTAGCCCTCGGTGGGCACCAGCACTTTTGTTTCTCTTCCTTCTCTCTATCTTTCTTGATAATGGAAAATGAGGGGCAAGTTCACGGATCCTAGTTAACTTGTGGCATCATACGGGTACACAGTGGCCGGCTGTTATTTCCGGCGTTGGTGGGGGGCGGGGAGTTGTCCGGTTCGCTCGGCGCACTGGCCGCCTGACGCTAACCCCACAGGCTGGGCGGACCTGGCAGATGCCCCGCTGGGCCCACAGATTTCTGGGAAGTTGATACCTATTTGTGATTTATACTTGTACCAGTGGATGCCGTTATACCTATTTTGTTGTTGTGATTCGTGTGAACATGCGTTTTATGGTGACTAAATAAAGAATTTTGAAAAAAATAAAAACTAATCGTGTTAGAACGCGGTGACGTAAAACACACCGATGTGCTGAAAAAAATGAAGTTCAATGCTTCCAAGCATGCGTCGACTTGATTCTGAGCATGCGTGGATTTTTAACCAAAATTTTTAATCGGTTTTGAACTATCGGTTAGGCGTCCATCGGTTAAATTTTAAAGCAAGTTGGCTTTTTTTTAACCAAAGGTTAAGTAACCTATGGGGCCCACACACAATCGGTTTTGACCGATGAAAACGGTCCATCAGACCGTTGTCCTCTGGTTAACCTATCGTGTGTACGCAGCCTTATTAATACCTTGTCACTCAGTCCCCGTCGGCTCTTCTCAACCTTTAACTCTCTGCTTCGTCCCCCACCCCCTCTACCCACTAATTCACTGTCCGTACATCTTCATCACCCAACATAACTTGCCTAACGGCCCCTTTAACACTTAAATTGGCTACTATTTAAGAGGTTACAAAACTTTTCTCACATGCCTACCTAACCAATTATCCCTTGGACCCTGTTCCCTCACAACTACTACGGTCACCCTCTTCTTCTATCCTATGCTCCCTCACTCACATTTCCAATCTCTCCCTCTCTAGTGGCACCTTCCCCTCCCCTCTAAAACATGCACAGATCACTCCCATACTTTAAAAGCCCTCACTGGACCCCACTAACCTGAACAACTTAACACCCATCTCATTGCTCCCATTCACCTCTAAACTTTTAGAATGCCTAGTCTACAACCGTCTTGGCTCCTACCTTAGTGAAAATAACCTACTTGGCCCCTTACAGTCTGGCTTTCGCTTGCAGCACTCCACGGAAACTGCCTTACTAAAAATCACTAACGATTTACTAACTGCTAAAAGCAACAGCCAGTACTCCATACTCCTACTTGACCTCTCTGCAGCCTTTGATACCATTGACCACCTGCTCCTTCTCAATAAACTCCATTCCCTTGGCCTCCAAGATTCTGCACTATCCTGGTTCTCAGCCTATCTATCACAGCGCTCCTTCAGTGTTACCTACAACTGTCTACTCCTCTTCATTGCCCCTTTCTGTGTGGGCCCCCCAAAGCTCTGTTCTTGGACCACTTCTCTTCTCTTATCTACGCATCCTCCCTTGGTCACTTGATAACCACCCACTGCTTTTAATACCACCTATACGCCGATGACACCCAAATCTGTCTACTCCACACCTCACTCCTTCAGTCTCTTCTCGCATTACTAACTGACATCTCAGCATGGATGTCGCACCACTTCCTTAAACAAACTCTCTCTAAAACTGAGTTACTAATATTCCCCCCTGCCCGTGCCCCCCTCCATGACTTTTCCATCAAAATCAACAATGCAACCATCAGTCCCTCCCCTCACACCAGGGTACTCGGTGTAATCCTAAACTCTGACTTGTCATTTCAGCCTCAAGTCCAATCATTGTCACAAGTTTGTAGAATTCATTTCCCTAACATCTCTAAAATTTGCCCCTTTTTAACAAATGAAACCACCAAACTCCTCATTCACTCCCTTGTTATCTCTCGCCTTGACTATTGCAACTCCCTTCTTATTGGCCTGCCTCTCTATAGGCTCTCCCCTCTTCAGTCTATCATGAATGCTGCTGCCAGACTTATCCACCTTACCAACCACTCAGTGTCTGCCAAACCTCTCCTCCAATCCCTACACTGGCTCCCGATCACCCAGCGAATTATATTCAAAATACTAACCACAACCTACAAACCATCTACAACTCTGCCCCGAGCTACATCACCAATCTTGTCTCCAAACATACCCCAAACCATCCTCTCCGCTCTTCTCAAGACCTACTGTCAATCTCTCTCGTCTCCTCCTCCCAAGCTCGTCTCCAGGATTTCTCCGGAGCCTTTCCCATCCTCTGGAACTCACTATCTCAACCTGTCCGGCTATCCCCTACTCGTGCTACCTTCAGGCGATCCCTGAAAACTCACCTCTTCAGGGAAGCCTATGACGCCTCCAACTAATCTTTTACCACTTCCATCAGCTCATTCCCCACAGTTATAACCTTTTGTTCCACTTGCCCCACCCTATTAGATTGTAAGCTCTTCTGAGAAGGGCCCTCTTAATCCTTTTGTATTGTAACTGTAGTGTCTCCCTTTTATATTGTAAAGCGCTGCGTAAACTGTTGACGCTATATAAATCCTGTATAATAATAATTACAATTCAGATGCCTGTATTGTATGTATATAATTTGCACACATTTTCATGCATACCGAACTGTCCAGCAGAAGTTACAGTGTTAGAACTGAAACAGTTTTCCAGCGTCAGTGTGCAGTGAGTGAGGTCAAGCAGTTGGCATGGTTTTAAGTACTTCTGACAAAAACTGAAAGTGGAAGTAAACTCTTAATATAACACTGCAAGCGGGCAGGCTCTTTATTGCAGAAAAAACATGCATTCTACATGTCTGTAGAATGTACACTGAGCTGCTCAATTTCCATTTCAGCACAGTGCCTGCGTACTGGTGTTCTGTCGAGAATCCCACCCCCCCCCCCTATCGTCTAGTACCCGGGATGAACTGCGAATGCGCCGTATCTCATAGCACAACAGCTGATCAACTGTGCTGACATTACTATGGCGCATGTACCATTTCACAGCCACAATTTAAACCTGTATAAACAGCGGGGGAAACCGGACCATCAGCACAATGTAAAGCTGCCCGGCAACAGCAAGTCACAATGTGAGAACTACGGTCTCCCCCGTTGTTTGTATAGGTTTTAATTGTGTCCGTGAAATAGTATCTCCCATTGAGAGATACGTAACTCCAGCTAATCAGGAACTCATCTGGAGTAAGGCTCCTGTGCATGGGTGTGCACTGATCGATGGGGGCACTTTAACAGAACACCGGAATAACTTCACTTTTGCGCATGTTTTGGTATGACTTCACTCCTGCGCATTTACCAGGTTGACTTTACTCCTGCGCATGTACCAGAATGTCTTCACTCCTGCACATGGGGTGACTTCACTCCTGCGCATGTGCCTGGGATGACTTCACTCCTGCGCATGTGCCTGGTATGACTTCACTCCTGCGCATTTGCCGGGAATGACTTCACTCCTGCGCATTTGCCTGGGATGACTTCACTCCTGCGCATGTGCCGAGATTACTGCACTCCTGCGCATGTGCCAGGATGACTTCACTCCTGTGCATGTGCCGAGATTACTTCACTCCTGCGCATGTGCCGGGATGACTTCACTCCTGCGTTCTGCGCATGTGCCGAGATTACTTCACTCCTGCGCATGTGCTGAGATTACTCCACTCCTGCGCATGTGCTGAGATTACTTCACTCCTGCGCATGTGCTGAGATTACTTCACTCCTGCGCATGTGCCGGGATGACTTCACTTCTGCGCATGTGCCAGGATGACTTTACTCCTGCGCATGTGCTGGGGTGACTTCACTCCTGTGCATGTGCCTGGATGACTTCACTCCTGCGCATGTGCTGGGATGACTTCACTACTGTGCATGTGCCGGGATGACTTCACTCCTGCGCATGTGCTGAGATGACTTCACTCCTGCGCATGTGCTGGGATGACTTCACTCCTGCGCATGTGCCGGGATGACTTCACTCCTGCGCATTTGCCTGGGATGACTTCACTCCTGCGCATGTGCCGAGATTACTGCACTCCTGCGCATGTGCCAGGATGACTTCACTCCTGTGCATGTGCCGAGATTACTTCACTCCTGCGCATGTGCCGAGATTACTTCACTCCTGCGCATGTGCCGGGATGACTTCACTCCTGCGTTCTGCGCATGTGCCGAGATTACTTCACTCCTGCGCATATGCTGAGATTACTTCACTCCTGCGCATGTGCTGAGATTACTTCACTCCTGCGCATGTGCTGAGATTACTTCACTCCTGCGCATGTGCCGGGATGACTTCACTTCTGCGCATGTGCCAGGATGACTTTACTCCTGCGCATGTGCTGGGGTGACTTCACTCCTGTGCATGTGCTGGGATGACTTCACTCCTGCGCATGTGCTGGGATGACTTCACTACTGTGCATGTGCCGGGATGACTTCACTCCTGCGCATTTGCCGGGATGACTTAACTCCTGCGCATGTGCCGAGATGACTTCACTCCTGCGCATGTGCTGGGATGACTTCACTCCTGCGCATGTGCCGGGATGACTTCACTCCTGCGCATGTGCCGGGATGACTTCACTACTTTGCATGTGCCAGGATGACTTCACTCCTGCGCATGTGCTGGGATGACTTCACTCCTGCGAATGTGCCAGGATGACTTCACTCCTGCGCATGTGCCGGGATGACTAAACTCCTGCGCATGTGCCGGGATGACTTCACTCCTGCGCATGTGCCAGGATGACTTCACTCCTGCGCATGTGCCGGGATGACTTCACTCCTGCGCATGTGCTGGGATGACTTCACTACTGTGCATGTGCCGGGATGACTTCACTCCTGCGCATGTGCCAGGATGACTTCACTCCTGCGCATGTGCCGGGATGACTTCACTCCTGTGCATGTGCCAGGATGACTTCACTACTGTGCATGTGCCAGGATGACTTCACTCCTGCGCATGTGCCGGGATGACTTCACTCCTGCGCATGTGCTGGAATGACTTCACTACTGTACATGTGCCAGGATGACTTCACTACTGTGCATGTGCCGGGATGACTTCACTCCTGCGCATGTGCCGGAATGACTTCACTCCTGCGCATGTGCCGGGATGACTTCACTACTGTGCATGTGTCGGGATGACTTCACTCCTGCGCATGTGCCGGGATGACTTCACTCCTGCGCATGTGCCAGGATGACTTCACTCCTGCGCATGTGCCGAGATTACTTCACTCCTGCGCATGTCCTGAGATTACTTCACTCCTGCGCATGTGCCGGGATGACTTCACTTCTGCGCATGTGCCGGGATGACTTCACTCCTGCGCATGTGCTGGGATGACTTCACTCCTGCGCATGTGCTGGGATGACTTCACTACTGTGCATGTGCCAGGATGACTTCACTCCTGCGCATGTGCCGGGATGACTTCACTCCTGCGCATGTGCTGAGATGACTTCACTCCTGCGCATGTGCCGGGATGACTTCACTCCTGTGCATGTGCCGGGATGACTTTACTACTTTGCATGTGCCGGGATGACTTCACTCCTGCGCATGTGCCGGGATGACTTCACTCCTGCGCATGTAAAGGAGCCACATCTTCTCTCACCAGCCGATCAAGATGGTTGGGGAGAAGATGTCATACCTTTAAAAGCAAAGATATGCATCCCTGAGTTTAGTTCCGCTTGAAGTGTCAAGCAACTACAAAAGAGAGCAGAGATAATCCTTTCCATTGTAAGATGGCACAACTCTACTACTGGAAGACAAACCATTCAGATTCTTGTATAATAATCACTGGTTTAGAAATTATGTTTCGATATACTTTGAAAATTGCCATTTAAAAAATGTTAATGCTAAATTTACATTCAGGGTCTGTTCACACTTCTACTATAGATTCCTGTGGGTTTCGCTAACATTTAGGAGAGAAGGCAAGTAATTTAATCTCAAAAGAGTCACAACAAAGAGCCTGTTTGCTCAGCTTTTTTTAGAATGAGGTCCCGTACACACGACCGGTTTTCTCAGCAGAATTCAGCAAGAAACTCGATGGGAGACGTAGAAAACTGTCGAGGAACTCGTCGAGCCAAAAAGAGAGCATGTTCTCTATTTGCTCGACAAGTTTTTTGACAGCCAAACAAGGAACTTTAGTCCCACTTTAAGGCAGCCCATTTATTTCAAAAGGGTTTCCAACACAGAAGAATGGACCAGCAAAAACAGAATGCAGCATTTTTTCCAGTGCAGGTAATGTGGGCTGCAACATATGGGCTTTAGAGTTCCCTTAGTGCATTGGGGTGCCATGAAAGAAGAATGGCACTGCAATGTGCTAATGCAATTAAATGTAAGCCTAGGAGTGAGTGGCAAAGATTTTTTATTTTCCAGGAATAAGACAGGAGGTGGTGATTGACAATTTGGAGATTTTCTACCAGGCCTCTGGGGGCCCAAATGGGGACACCTCCCTTCCCCACCAGAACTCTCTGGTTAGTGCTCTCAGCCATTGGCTCCAGGCCGCTAAACATTCGGACTGTGTGTACTAAGCTTGGGTGGCGTACATGGAGGGCGGGACTGAACGCTGTACATTAAAAAAGGTATACAAACCAAAAAATAAGGAATGCACTGTTTGTGTATTAGGGGGAGGAAGGATGGAGAGGAGGGAAGCTTGCCATACTGAACACTCCATGTACTCCCTCCTCTGGAATTCTGTAGTGTGGTGGGCAGAGTCTGATGGGGAACTGAGAGTCTAATTCCTCATGAAGTCCATTTTGCTGTTGAATGACAATGCATGAAAGACCCCAGATAGATAGCCACAATTTAGTCCAATAGCAGCTTTTGAATCCCCCATTTCAGGATCCAGTGCGGGCAAATGCACTGCATTTGTGACCTGCATTTGGGGTACCATTACCTTAATGTTGACACCACCTGCAGATTGCAACTGTAGTTTGAATGTGGTGTCAACTGGCCCTAAATGCCATTAGGACCTGTCATGAGAATGGAACATAAGAAAAGTGCAAGTACTGCAACACTTTTCTATGAAATTGTATTAAAACATATCTAAACCCCCAAAAATATTCTCAGCAATGACACATTTATATTGATCTTGCCAGAAAGGAAGGTTCCTTGTTAGTTCTTGTGAGCTGAACAGTCAGGAAAACAATCTTATCTTTCGTCCCTAATACTAATCCTATCAGTCCCCAAGTAATGGAGAGATGAATAAAGATAGACTCATTTGAGGAACAACATGGGGGGGGGGGCAACCATGGCTCCCTCCTTAGATACAGTGGGGGAATGAGTGTAGCCACCCAGTAACAGGAAATGCATTACTTAGTGGCCCTCCAGGTGAAGAAAAAAGCCTGAAAAAAATAAAACAAATAAATCTGTCTAGTCCAGGGGTCCCCAAACTACATGTGGCCCACCAAAACATAGTTAGTCAGGTTCAAATAAGACACTAGTCCCTCTAGTTTAACCAATAAAAAAAAAAAAAACACAAACCCATCTCCGCTCTGATGGGGGCCCAATGCAAAGCAAACCTGACAGGACCCGGATGTGAGGTGGGACTTTAATGTGGATTCTAATGTAAAGCCCTGTTCACACAACCGGGAATCCCGTCGTGAAAAAAAAATGTCGGTCTTCCCCCAATGGGATTCCTGGTAGGCTTGCCCTGAAAAGCCGTGTATACACACAGCCACACAAAAACCCGCCATTGTTTTGAATGGCAAGAATGTGGTGACGTCATAGACTACGACGAGTCGGTGTCTCGTCACATTCGATGCCGTCGCCGCCATCTTGCTACACCCCACACTAGCCTTGTATGCTGCCGTGCATGTGTCAAAGTGTTATCGAGCATGCCCGGTTTTTCACCAGTTTTCTCGGCAGGAAACACTCTGCTGGGAAACCCAAAGAGAAAATAGAGAGCAGGGTTCTCTATTTTCCCACCGGGATTCCTGGCTGTTTTCCTGCTGGGAAAACTGCTATAGAGCATCCACACGTCTGGGACTCCCGGCCAAATGCTCTCCTGGCAGTTTTCCTGCCAGGAAAAAATGGTCGTGTGTACGAAGCTTAAGAGGGACTCTGATAGGGACACTGATGTAAGGGAATCCTGATTTAAAAGGGACTCTTAAGGGGAGTTTGATATAATGGGGGAAATCTGATGGGGACCGTGATAGAAGGGGGGGACATTGATGTAAGAGAGACTCTGACGTAAGGGGACTCTGATGTAAGGGGGGTTTTATGTGGACTTTGATATAAGAGGGACTCTGATGGCATCTCTGCTTTAAGGGGGACCGTGATTAAAAGAGGACACTGATGAGAAAGGTACAGATTGAATGCACTTTTATTAGATCTTTATTAATGAATTTAATACGTTTATTTGGCATTTTTGCTTTGTTATATCTTGGTTCTGAATCATGGTCATTGCACAAAAAATAAATAAAACAAGTAAAACTTATACATTCATTAAATTGTATTCATTCATTTACAAACAGATTTTTTTTTCCAGCGCAGGAATAAAAGTAAAATATATGATGTGGTCCTTGTACTAAAAAGTTTGGACACCCTGGTCTAATTTAAGAACCAGTAAACTGCAATATATTCAATACCGTATTTTCCGGCGTATAAGACAACCTTTTGCATGTAAAATAATGCCCCAAAAGTAGGGGGTTGTCTTATACGCCGGTAGCTGTCTGTCAGACGGCGGCCATCCATGATTCAACATGATTAACATGCCTCACTGTGCCATTAGTACATGCCTCACTGTGCCATTCAACTCCCTGCCTTGACGATCTCCCTACCTTCTCCTGTTTGCAGAGTATGTCAGACGGCGGGCATCCATGATTCAAAAGCCACGCCTCCTCCTCCAGGCTGTTCTGTGATAGGCGGAACACTCATTTTCCCAGCAGAGCCTCTGTTCAGTGTTCCGCCTATCACGGATGCCTTCTCATTCTTGGCCTCGGACGAGAGGACATCTGTGATAGGCAGAACATTGAACAGAGGCTCTGCTGGGAAAATGAGTGTTCCGCCTATCAAAGAACAGCCTGAGGAGGAGGCGCGGCTTTTGAATCATGGATGCCCGCCATCTAACATACTCTGCAAACAGGAGAAGGTAGGGAGATCGTCGAGGCAGGGAGTTGAATGGCACAGGGAGGCATGTACTAATGGCACAGTGAGGCATGTACTAATGGCACAGTGAGGCATGTTACTAATGGCACAGTGAGGCATGTACTAATGGCACAGGGAGGCATGTTACTAATGGCACAGTAAGGCATGTACTAATGGCACAGTAAGGCATGTACTAATGGCACAGTGAGGCATGTTACTAATGGCACAGTAAGGCATGTTACTAATGGCACAGTGAGGCATGTACTAATGGCACAGTGAGGCATGTTACTAATGGCACAGTGAGGATTGTACCAATGGCACAGTGAGGCATGCACTAATGGCACAGTGAGGCATGTACTAATGGCACAGTGAGGCATGTTACTAATGGCACAGTTAAGGAATGTACTAATGGCACAGGGAGGCATGTTACTAATGGCACAGTAAGGCATGTTACTAATGGCACAGTGAGGCATGTACTAATGGCACAGTGAGGCATGTACTAATAGCACAGTGAGGCATGTTACTAATGGCACAGTGAGGCATGTACTAATGGCACAGTGAGGCATGTACTAATGGCACAGTGAGGCATGTTACTAATGGCACAGTGAGGCATGTTACTAATTACACAGTGAGGCATGTTACTAATGGCACAGTGAGGCATGTATACCGGGACTAGTGTTGCTCACGAATATTCGCATATTCGAGTATTCGCGAATAACTCGAATATTGCGGCGAATATTCGCTATGGCGAATATTCGTATTTTTTCAAATTTATTTTTAAAACAGATCACATGCTAGTGATCTCCATCGACGTCTAAAAGCATTGCTGGTATGATTAGAGAGAGACCCTGGGCCGAGTAGCTGATGCGATTCTTTTATGTTGCAACATAAAAGAATGGCATCAGCTACTCGGCCCTTCTTTTGCATCAGAGCCAATCAGAATAATTTGAATATTCGGCAAAAGGAATATTGCGCGATATTCCTTTTGCCGAATATTGGAGTTATTCTGATTGGCTCTGATGCAAAAGAAGGGCGGAGAAGATAATCGCGCAATATTCCTTTTGCCGAATATTCGAGTTATTCTGATTGGCTATGATGCGCCCTTCTTTTGCATCAGAGCCAATCAGAATAACTCGAATATTCGGCAAACGGAATATTGCGCGATTATTTGACAAAAGGAATATTGCGCGATATTCCTTTTGCCGAATATTCAAGTTATTCTGATTGGCTCTGATGCAAAAGAAGGGCGGAGAAGATAATCGCGCAATAGGAATATTGCGCGATTATCTTCTCCGCCCTTCTTTTGCCCCCTTATTCTCCTTTCTTTTAAGTAGAGTTAGTGTAGAGTTAGTGTTTAGTGCATATTAGTTTAGTAATACAGGAAATGATCTCCGTTTATGAGAATTTCGCAATCATTTTCGCATTAGCGAAATTTCGCAAATTATTTTTTTGGATAAAATATCACGAATATTCGATATTAGCGAATATTCGCGAATATTCTTCTATATATTCGCGCAATATCGCAAAATCAAATATGGCATATTCCGTTCAACACTAACCAGGACAGTGAGGTAGGCAATGGCACCGTGAGGCATGTATGGCACAATGAGGCATGTAATGTAATGTAATGGCACAGTGAGATCTGAAAAAAGCCTGTTTCTGTCAGCGGTTGTTCCTGTCAGCGGTTGTTCTGGCTACCCCTCAGCTTCCAGAAAGACTAGTAAGAAGGGGGTCGTCTTATACGGCGAGTGTATCCCAAAACCAACATTTTAGCTGGAAAATTAGGGAGTCGTCTTATACGCCGGAAAATACGGTACTTGGTTTTGTTTTTCGATACACTTTAACTTCCATTTTAGCTCTGCATTAGCGTGCCTCTGAACATGCTTCCCTCTGTAATAAACCATGTGATTTAAGAATGTACAGTAAATTGCTGCAATAACCATACATCGAATTGCAAGCATTAAGGGTTACAAAGCAGATACTACATGAATAATTTACTTTAGTCACCAATGGGTTTCAATTAGGGAAAATGTGAGCTAATGGTCCACAATTGTCGGCCAGCCGTTAAGACAGGGGACATTTAAAATTCTCCAAACTAGTTCCATGTTCTCCACAAGGACACATTACAGGGACAGCGATCACAAAGCAGGAGTACATTAGGGATAGTGAAGAGGCGTGCGGCCCCACAACACGCACGGGGCTAATGAAGCCTGCTACTAGCTGTTGATTTCCTCTGCACAGTTCATTGACTCTGTAAGTGCATTCTAAGTGTCATTATTCCTCCACCTTTACAATCACATTGATTGGATGCTTGAAATGTCTTGTTCAGGGTTTGATGCTTTAGAACGGTTTTATCAACTCAACCACCAATCAAGAAATTCCCGCATGTCCAATGTTGACTTCTCCTGTTGGCGCAGAAACAATCTTTTATACAGACAGCAGAACTGGAAAAGGAATTGTCAGGGCTCTTCTCTGTACTTTGCAGGGCATGTAAAAATGTAAAACGCTACCGTTCAAAAAGTCTATCAGTTATAAAGACTCTAAACAGGGATTTTATAATAGGTATAATATGTAAACATAAAGGAGTTGATTTACTAAAGGCAGTTTCTCCAGAGCTTAGTAAATTTCACTTTACAAAGAATACCTATCACATGCATGGAAAATTTAAAAAAAAACAGCATTTTTGCTTGCACATGCTTGGATGATGGAAGTCCAGGGCTGTCTTAATGAGAGGACACACCTGGGCACTGCCCAGGGGCCCCATCTGAATGGGGGGCCCCTGCACTTTCCCCAAAGCAGCTGGTCCTTGAACCCACGCTGCCCCAAAATTGGACTCCCCATGATGGCACTGAGTGTAATAGATGCACACAGGGCCGGCCTTTGAGGTGTGCAAGCTGTGCGGCCGCACAGGGCGCCATGGGCAACAGGGGCGCCGTGCGGCCATCACAGCTTGCAGAATGTGAGTAGCAGTCAGTTACTCACATGATCATCACAGGAGTCCGACTCCTATGAGTCACAGCAGCAGGCGCTGCCAGGTCCCCCTACGCGCTGCCAGGTCCCTCTGCCCTGGGAGTGGGTAAAGAGCAACACATCGGTTGCGGAAACTGAAAAAATGGCTGCTGCCGGCCCCGACAGGCACACTGCAAATGCGCCGCCGCTGCTCGGGAAAGCCAGAAAGCGCTTGGCTATTCTCGGGCAGACGGCGCATGCGCAGTGGCGTCTAAGCGCCGGGCGGCGCCATTTTTAAATGCAAAGCGGCACCGTCCACAGATAGGTAATTCAGTTTAGGTGACCAGGAAGTGGTGCAAATACTTGTATTATACAGGTATCAGCACCCCCTCCCCCTTGAAAGGTGCCAAATGTGACAGCGGAGGGGGGGGGGGAGTTTCGAAAAGTGGAAGTTCACTTTTGGGTGAGCCTCCGGTTTAATAAAGTGCCCATCAAATGCAACCTCACCAGCACCCATCAAATGCAGCCTCACCAGCACCCATCAAATGCAGCCTCACCAGCACCCATCAAATGCAGCCTCACCAGCACCCATCAAATGCAGCCTCACCAGCACCCATCAGATGCAGCCTCACCAGCGCCCATAAAATGCAGCCTCACCAGCACCCATCAAATGCAGCCTCACCAGCACCCATCAAATGCAGCCACACCAGCACCCATAAAATGCAGCCTCACCAGCACCCATAAAATGCAGCCTCACCAGCACCCATAAAATGCAGCCTCACCAGCACCCATAAAATGCAGCCTCACCAGCGCCCATAAAATTCAGCCTCACCAGCGCCCATAAAATGCAGCCTCACCAGCGCCCATCAAATGCAACCTCACCAGCACCCATCAAATGCAGCCTCACCAGCACCCATCAAATGCAGCCTCACCAGCGCCCATCAAATGCAGCCTCACCAACGCCCATCAAATGCAGCCTCACCAGCACCCATCAAATGCAGCCTCACCAGCGCCCATCAAATGCAGCCTCACCAACGCCCATCAAATGCAGCCTCACCAACGCCCATCAAATGCAGCTTCACCAACGCCCATAAAATGCAGCCTCACCAGCACCCATAAAATGCAGCCTCACCAGCGCCCATCAAATTCAGCCTACCAGTGCCCATCAATGAATGTTTGCTTGCTTCCATTCATTCGGGAGCCAGGACACAGATACAGTCCTCCATCGCCACTGTGCCTCTAACACTATAGGGGTTATTTACGAAAGGAAAATCCACTTTGCACTACAAGTGCAAAGTGCACATGGAAGTGCAGTATCTGTAAATGGGGTAGATCTGAAATGAGGGGAAGCTCTGCTGATTTTATTATCCGATCATGTACAAGCTAAAATGTTGTTTTTTATTTTCCTTGCATGTTCCCCTCGGATCTACAGCGACTGCACTTGTAGTGCAAAGTGGATTTGCCTTTAGTAAACAACCCCCTATGTGCTAACGGAGCGGTGGCTGCTGCTGATGCTGAGACTTAGTTGCTTGCTGCAGAGAGAAGAGAGTAGGAACACCAGTGGCCGGGTGCCCTAAGCAGCAGTGAGCCCTAGGCGGTTGCCTAGTGATAGCACCAGCCCTAACGGTACTAGTGGGACTAGCCCCACACACTGTATGTGGAGGACGTACACGTGCAACCGTGGCAGGGAGCAACTTAGAGTGGAGGCTTTGCAGGAGCAGACACACAGATGGAGGGACTCTGAGCGAGGACAGTACTTCCTGCTGAATGCAATGTGATCAACTAAGAGAGGCCATGCTACATCCATCCAGCAAGTGCGTAAGGCACCTATTTAGGGATTAAAACAGGCAGTGAAGAGGTGACATAACGCTTTTTCACCACCTGTCAAAATGTCCTTTTATAAGTGATCTACCAAGGATCACACTTCAGAGGGTGACGATCGTGTAAACAATCCCTAGCTTCTCCTATACAGTAAGTGATATATCATACGGCCCTTGCCCTGCTAGAATTTCTTTCCCATCGCATTTTTTAGTAACTGTCAGATGTGCATATGTTCAGTTCTAGTTCCAGTCAAACCACGCAATATTAGAAAATGAAAACAAAAAAGCAGAAATCTGATCATAGGGGCCCGTTGTATGAAAATGTAAAAAAACAAGAGCTGTCTGTTGCCCACTGTTCTCCCTTTTATGTCCCTGCCTAACGATATAAGCTATTCTTCCTTTATTCACTTTCATACTTGAGGCCCTTTGTTTACACACCACAAAGAGAAACTACCGAGGGGAAAACGTGCCCGCTGTTATTTCAAAACCCACAGGCAGAAGAATCAGAGATGGAAGAAGAAGGACAAAAAATAAAAAAAAGGATATCAGTGAAAACTCTCACACTTATCCAATTATCACCAAACACATAGTCGGGGTGAGATTCTAAGACGATATTAAATGTTCCCACAATCACTGGGGGCTTCGTGTTTACAAAGTGGTGAAAATGAAAGCGAGACACAAAAACAAGCTGTAAAACAGCACAAATAGCATAAAGTAGCGTTCTCCGGTGTCTGTGTATACCTTTCAATACATTTCTTAATCCCCACATGCTGGGATATTTGCATGCAGGACTTTTAGAAAAAGCACCAAAACTGCCCAATGCAATAGAGATCTATGGCAAAGCGAAGGTATCTCTCACGATACCCTGGGTACACTGTGGTGCATATTAGGGTTGTCCCGATACCACTTTTTTAGGACCGAGTACAAGTACCGATACTTTTTTTCATGTACTCGCCGATACCGAATACCGATACTTTTTTTAAATGTCATGTCACAGTTTTCAAACCACAATACAGACTTAGGATATTTTCTTTAGAATTATGAAGAACTCTAACTCAAGACATTATAAAAGAATAAAAATTAGTAAAAATGAATAAAAATGTTTTATTTGCTTGTCACGCAGTAGTAAAAAACTCAAAGAATTTTCACAGAACATGTTGATAAATACAAAAAATTATTCTATTTAGGTATCGGGAGCATTTGTGCGAGTACAAGTACTCCCGCAAATACTCGGTATCGGTCCCGATACCGATACTAGTATCGGTATCTGGACAACCCTAGTGCATATTTAGTACGGTAAAACTGCACCACATCAGTGTGAAAGTGCCCTTAGGCTCACCATACAATTGTAACAATATTGTGTAGCGCTTTATTGTGAAACTACATGAATTATTTTATTTTTTGTCTCCTTTATAAGTTTTGAATATACTTTATTGGTCTTTATTTTTTCCTATAATGTTTTTCCAGATTATATGCATCTGCTCCTGATGAGGCGCCAAAATTGCCGAAACGCGTCAAGCCTACAGCCTTGTCAATCTTTAGGCTATACTAGATGCTGGATGATATCATACATACTGTGATGTAGCCCTTTTATTAATTGCTGTTAACTTATATCTTTATGTGGAGCCTGCTGGCCAAGATATTTTGTATAACTTGTGTTTTTTTTTATAAAATTGCTTTTTCATGCAATCTATTGTTCTACTTACAAGCCTCATTTAAAGTCCCAAACTTCCATTTTACCATACATGAATTATGAATTATGATATTTTTGGGCAGGAAATTCACAGGAATAATGACCAAAACAGAAAATGTAGATAAACAAAGAGTCAGGGACGCTCGACGAAAGTGTACACACGATCGACCTTCTCGGCAGAATATGGATCCCAGCGAGCTTCTCGCTGGATTCTGCCGAGAAGCTCGGTCGTGTGTACGCCGCCTGATAGTAAACCACTGTACAGGGCCGGTGCTACCACTAGGCAAACTAGGAAGCTGCCTAGGGTGCAGTGGCGTAACAACCAGGGGGGCAGGGGGTGCGTCTGCCCCGGGCGCTGAGCTGAGGGGGGCGCCAGCAACCGGCGGCTCTGCAGATAGTATACTGAGCGGCTCCTCCACTGAGCGCACAGCCCCCCGCCGGTACCTCCCAGCGGCCAGGACGGGCACGCCTGGAAGGATGCAGGGGATGCCCTGTTTGGCATAACACCGGCGCGCGGTGCGGAGGCTCCAAGATGGCGATGCGCTCTGCAGTCCGGCGGCGCCTGCAGGGACTCCCGCTCAGCCAAGCAAGTAAGCGTCGCTGGGATGTGATGCAGGGAGAGAATGGTTTAGCAGAGGCAGGGTGTGTGCTGGGGAAGACCTGGGACAGGCTGCCTGTCCCAAGTCTTCCCCAGCGCACACCCTGCCTCTGCCACAGGCTGAGGCTGGGACTCCGCTGGAGTAGAGTGTTGGCCCGGCCCGGTCCATAGCTTAATAGGGAGCTCCACACTGCAGCCCTGATATCATGTTTATATAAGGGGGGGGGCGGAAAAAAAAATCTGCCCCGGGCGCCCATGACTCTGGTTACGCCACTGCTAGGGTGCACTGCTGCCTACTCTCTGCTCTCTACAGCAAGCAAGTCTCAGCATCAGCAGCCAGCCACCACTCCGTTTGCACATAGTCAGAGGCGCAGCGGCGGTGGGTCTGTGTCTGTGTCCCGACTCCTGAATGAATGGAAGCAAGCAAACATTAATTGATGGGCGCTGGTGAGGCTGCAATGATGGGTGCTGGTGAGGCTGCATTTGATGGGCCCTGGTGAGGCTGCATTGATATGCACTGGTGGGCTGCGTTTAATGGGCACTTTTGAGGCTGCAGTGATGGGCACTGGTGAGGCTGCATTGATATGCACTGGTAGGCTGCGTTTAATGGGCGCTGGTGAGGCTGCATTGATATGCACTGGTAGGCTGAGTTTAATGGGCACTGGTGAGGCAGCATTGATGGGTGCTGGTGAGGCTGCATTTGATGGGCGCTGGTGAGGCTGCATTTGATGGGCGCTGGTGAGGCTGGATTGATGGGCGCTGCTGAGGCTGCATTTGATGGGTGCTGCTGAGGCTGCATTTGATGGGTGCTATTGGGCTGCATTTGATGGGCGCTTCATTAAAAGGGTAGGGGTTACATGGGCAGAGGAAAGGGGTGGAGTCAGGGGTGGAGCCAAGGGGGCAGCAAAATTAGGTTTCGCCTAGGGTGCCAAAAATCCTTGCACTAGCCGTGCCAGTATAACAAAAATAAAATACAAGTGGGAATAAGTGAATGTGAATCCACTCAAACACAAAAAACAAAGTGAATGAACATAAGTCTACTCAAAGCAAAAAGAAGTAGTAATAATCCACAAACAATAAGCACCGAAGTCCAAAGAGACAAAGAGGGAAATCCACTTCAAGATGTAATTTGGAATATGTAATCAAAATGAACATTTCGGATACCCGTAGTTACGTCAAAGACTTCCAAGAAGAAAATATTTGGGTACTCTTATGCCGTGTACACACGATCGGACATTCCGTTTTTTCTGACGGATGTTGGCTCAAACTTGTCTTGCATACACACGGTCACACAAATGTTGTCGGAAATTCCGATCGCCAAGAACGCAGTCACGTACAACAGCACTATAAAAGGGAAGTTCAATACCAAGGGCGCCACCTTTAGGCTCCTTCTGCTAATCTCGTGTTAGTAGTAGTTTGGTGAGAGACGATTCGCGCTTATATATCATCTGCTGCTGTTCCTGATCTCTCGGAGTCTCGGAGAAATCAGTTTGTCAGAACTCTGTGTGAATATCAGCAGCAAAACAACTTCATTATTTTAGCATTATAATGCGCTGCATTAAAAGATTACAAAATATGCAGCGTGACGAATGTGCTATCTCCATTACGAACGCTAGTTCTACCAGTCCAAGCGCTTCTGTGTCGTACTTGATTCAGAGCATGCGTGGAATTTTGTTGTCGGAAAATTTAAGAAACCAGTTCTCAAATTTTTGTTGTAGGAAATTTCGAAAGCAAATGTCCGATGGAGTCTACACCCGATCGGAATTTCCGACAACAAGCTCTTATCGAACATTTGTTGTCGGAAATTCCGATCGTGTGCATGCGGCATTACCAAATATGATGGACACACATACCACACGGTAGTGGGTCAAACAGGCTCTGAATCCTTGGTTCTTTAAGCTCCAGGGCTATGTGAGGCCGCGTACACACGATCAGTCCATCCGATGAGAACGATCCGAAGGACCGTTTTTATCGGTTAACCGATGAAGCTGACTGATGGTCTGATGTGCCTACACACCATCGGTTAAAAAACCGATTGTGTCAGAACGCGGTGACGTAAAACACAACGACGTGCTGAAAAAAACGAAGTTCAATGCTTCCAAGCATGCGTCGACTTGATTCTGAGCATGCGCGGCTTTTTAACCAATGCTTTTGCATACTAACGATCGGTTTTGACCTATCGGTTAGGCGTCCATCGGTTAAATTTTAAAGAAAGTTCTCTTTTTTTTTGACCAAAGGATAACTGACCGATGGGACCCACACACGATCGGTTTGGACCGATGAAACGGACCTTCAGTCAGTTTTCATCGGTTTTGACCGATCGTGTGTACGCGGCCTTAGTGGAGAGGCCAAGTTGAACCGGATGATGGACCTTAAGTCTCCAAACCATACGGAAGAACAGCAATGGCAAGCTGGGAAAAGGATCAATCCAGGAAGTGGTGGTGATGGTAGGTATTCTCATCAGAGGCCCCAAAAATGTATAAAATGCAGAAGTGGCTCCAAATGGTGCAGGTCAACCAAAGGGGATTTATTAAAATAATACATTTCATACATCAAATCACAGATGTAAAAAGATTAGATAAAAAGTGATCACAACATGTAAAAAGCAATGTGGGAAGCAAATAAGGCAGGCTAACGCGTTTCGTCTCTATGGGACTTCAACTGGGGCAAATTATTGATGCCCTTGCTGAGACCACCGCCTGTGGAAGAGAATTCCACATCCTTACCACTATATATGATAGGATAGGATGCGAAAATTTGCTCAAACTAATTTATAACTATTGATGTGTTAGATCTGGAAAAATCTAATTAACCACTTGAAATCCACCCCACGTCTAAAGACGTGATTTTTTTGAAGATGGATATCTCGGTAACGGCGGCAGCTGCTGCCACAACCAAGATATCCATCTCTTCGTGGGGCGGACCTGTTAACGATAACGGCGGTCATCGCGGCGGATTCACCGTGAGATCGCCGTTATCGGCGGCGGGAGAGGGTGCCCCCCCCTCCCGCCGCTCTCCCGCGCCCTCCGCCGCTTACCGTAGCCGTCGGTAGCGGCGGAGGCGATCAGGTCCTCTTGCTGGCTGTCCGGGGATGCGACTGAGGGAAAAAATGTCCCTCAGCCGTCCCCATACCTCTGCTGGGCGGAAGTGACGTTAAAACGTCCATTTCCGCCCAGCGTCTTAAAGAGACATTTATTTTGTTTACATTTTTTCTTTTTTTTTTTTTTTTTCTTTTTTCTTTTTTTTTTTTGCATTTAAACCTGAATATGAGATCTGAGGTTTTTTTGACCCCAGATCTCATATTTAAGAGGACCTGTCATGCTTTTTTCTATTACAAGGGATGTTTACATTCCTTCTAATAGGAATAAAAGTGATATATTTTTTTTTTGTGTTAAAAATTATAAAATAAATAAAAATAAAAACGAAAACCAAAAAAATATTTTTTTAAAGTGCCCCGTCCCGACGAGCTTGTGCGCAGAAGCAAACGCATACGCGAGTAGCGCCCGCATATGAAAACGGTGTTTAAACCACACAAGTGAGGTATCGCCGCGATCGTTAGAGCGAGAGCAATAATTCTAGCCCTAGACCTCCTCTGTATCTCAAAAAATGCAACCTGTAGAATTTTTTAAACGTCGCCTATCGAGATTTTTAAGGGTAAAAGTTTGACGCCATGCCACGAGCGGGCGCAATTTTTAAGCGTGACATGTTGGGTATCATTTTACTCGGCGTAACATTATCTTTCACAATATATAAAAAAATTGGGCCAAATTTATTGTTGTCTTATTTTTAAATTCAAGAAAGTGAATTTTTTCCAAAAAAAGTGCGCTTCTAAGACCGCTGCGCAAATACGGTGTGAGAAAAAGTATTGCAATGACCGCCATTTTATTCTCTAGGGTGTTAGAAAAAATATATATAATGTTTGGGGGTTTTAAATAATTTTCTAGCAAAAAAAAACTGTTTTAGTCTCGTAAGCACCGAATCTGAAAAACAGGCTCGGGGCTCAAGTGGTTAAACCTGTTTAACCGCTTGCCATCCAGCCAATGTCATTATACTGCGGCAGGTCAGCTCGTTCCCGCGGACCATCGTAGCTGTACATCGGTCCCTTTAAGTGGGATAGCGGGCGCCATCGGAGGCGCATGCATGCGCCCAATGCACAGCGTGGGTGCCGATGCTCGTGATCTGCCGTCACAATTGCTGCCAGCCATGAGAGGCAGAGCAGGGAGGTGTGTGTGTAAAGGAGAGGAGATGCAGATCGTGAGTTCCTACAAGCTGGGAACCACAATCTGTCATCTTTTATACTAAATCCCATCTCCCACAGTTAGAACACACATTAGGGAACACGGTTAAACCCTTGTTCGCCCCCTAGTGTTAACCTCTTCCCTGCTAATGATATTTACACAGTAATCAGTGCATTTTTATAGCACTAATTGCTGTATAAGTGCCAATGGTCCCAAAAATGGGTCAAAAGTGTCCGATATGTCCGCCATAATGTTGCAGTGCCGATAAAAAAAGCAGGTCAGCACCATTACTAGTAAAAAAATAATAATAATAAAAATGCCATGAATCTATTACCTATTTTGTAGACGCTATAACTTTTGCGCAACCCAATCAATATATGCTTTTTGCGATTTTTATTACCAAAAATATGTAGAAGAAAACATATCGTCCTAAACTGAGTAAAAAATAATTGGGGGCTATTTATTACAGCAAAATGTACAAAATATTGTATTGTTTTCAAAATTGTCGCTCTTTTTTTGTTTATAACGCAAAAAATAAAAAAACGCAGGGGTGATCAAATACCACCAAAAGAAAGCTCTATTTGTGAGGGAAAAAAGACATCAATTTTGTTTGGGTACAATGTCGCACGACAGCGCAATTATCAGTTAAATTGACGCAGTGCCAAATCGCCAAAAAAAATGCTCTGGTCACTGGTGAAGTGGTTAATATGTCTAGGATTCCATCAAATAGCAGGTCTGCTTGAATATTTAGGGCTTTCCAATTAAATTAGTTGACTCAATGAAAAATCTAACTATGTATGGCCTGCTGTCAGCAGTAAAGCCACTTTATAGTCATTCATTCATTATGTATTATTCATTATGTAAGTCCTCCTATAAAGTCTGTGAGATACAATAAATGTGGAGGGTTTTTTTCTTTCCTTGGGAAAAAACTATAGTTCATGAAGGATAAGGAATCCTTAGGCCTCATTCACACTATGTCGCAAAAGAAAATCAAACATTTTGGGTTGTCCCCAGAAAAGTAATAGGGTGGAAAATCTTCCAATGGTCCCCAAAAAATTACCTTAATTTTCGGGTATTTCCCCTCACTTCCTGTTTGGCTATGAGACAGGAAGTGAAGGGAAATCTCAATAATGGGACACATATGGCGTAAAAATGATCTGACAGAGATTATAACCCTACCTTACTCTATCCAAATATTCTGACTTTCACAGCAGCTGGATTCAATGGCGCCAGCTGCTGTGTCTCAGCCTAAGGCGTGTGCACAGGGTGTGCCAGATGTGCCTGGGCACACCCTAATCAACCTGTGCTGGGCAGATTCCCCCAGCTGCTTGGCTACAGAGAAAGGGACTGAGTAATCTATGTCCCCAGTCCCTTTCTTTGTCTCAAAAGTGAGACATTAGGGACCCTTTTAAACCCCTAATATTTCACCAAAGCCCCCAATGGGGAACCTAAAAAAATAGTACAAACTAAAAATAAAAATGATTGTATAAAAATATTATAAAAAATAATGCAATTGTAAAAATGTAATAATAAAAAAAAATAAAAAAAATAAACTACTGACACCAACCTCTGCCCTACTGACCTCGTTCACTGCTCTACCGATGCTTCCACTTTATATTTATACACACACACACACACACGTGTGTTTGAGCTTTGGGGTGCATAACCTAATGCAATAGGATGCACACACCTATGGTCTCAGCCAATCAGGAGGGAGAGTCTTGGACAGTCAAGGCTCTCGTGCAACATTGCTGGATCGAGATGTGGCTCAGGTAAGTATTAGGGAGGCTTCTGCAAACAGAAGAATTTTTTATCTTAAAGGGTCACTAAAGGATTTTTTTTTTAGCTAAATAGCTTCCTTTACCTTACTGCAGTGCTGTTTTCATGTCCTCATTGTTCGTTTTTGCTTTGATGTTGCTGTAATTCCTCTCTGTTCTGGACACTTCCTGGTTGTCTGTTTCCTTATAACCACAGTACTGGGAGCCTTCTCTCTGTGGTCACTAATCAAGGAGGTGTGATTACTGTGTGTAAACTGAAACTAGATTGGGCTGAGGGGTTTTAGACAAACCATCACTGCCCTCTATTGGCTCTCTGGCTCTGTACATCAGAGAGACAGGAAACAACAGCAAAAACGAAACTAGAACTGTAGGTTGATTATATGATTGATTTTTATCTATTTTTAATCATTTTTAAAAGAAATCAGTTAACTATTATGTCTCTATACCCTGTAAACAGTCATTTCAGTCCAAATTTTTTTTTTCCTTTAGTGACCCTTTAAGGCAAAGAATGCCTTAAAGCGGAGGTCCACCCTTTTTGCTTACCAGAAATTACAGTTGCTAGGCAGATCTGCCTCTTCCTAGTGCCCGGCTGGTCTTCTTCCCCATCCTCCTCGCGTTGACTGCTTGGGAATGGGGAGCGGTGTCTTCTGGGAACTTTGTGTATCCCAGAGAACAGCCGCCCATTCAGAAAACGCAGCGCAACTCATGCATGCGCAGTAGGAAACAGGCAGTGAAGCCGCAAGGCTCCACTGCCTGTTTCCCTTAGTGAGAATGGCGGTGCCACGATCAAGGGATCGACCTCGGGGGGCTGATATAGCGGGCGCCTAGGACAGGTAAGTGTCCTTATTAAAAGTCAGCAGCTACAGTGTTTGTAGCTGCTGACTTTAAAAACAAAACAAAAAAACGCATCTGCACCTCCGCTTTAAGATAAAAAAAAAACCTTCTGCCTCTTTAACCATTTTAAGCTTTGCCGAAAACCTGGAAGCTGATTGGTTGCTATGCACAGATGCACCAGATTTTGCTCTCTACGGTTTTAGTAACTCAACCCCACAATTTTGTGTGCGTTCACAAAATGCTCAGGTGGGAACGGGGTATTAATCCTGCATTTACATCTGAGCAGACCATATTTCTCATGAGGCTGTAGTCGGCTTCCTGAAGCTCATCCTCGGGACGTACCGGCCGTGCGTCCGAGGATAAGACTGACAGGCGTCTCAGCCAATCAGTTAACCTGATTGGCTGAAGCGTCATCGAGGGCGGGACGAGGGACATCGAGGGACGTAGAAGCCATAAAGGTAAATGCCACGGGGGGGTACTGGGCACGGTGGCTACAAGTGGGGGCACAGTGGCTCAAGTGGGGGCATAGTGGCTACAAGTGGGGGCACAGTGATGACAATTGGGGGCACAGTGGCAACAATTGGGGGCACGGTGGCAACAATTGGGGGCACAGTGGCTACAATTGGGAGCACAGTGGCAACAATTGGGGGCACAGTGGCTACAATTGGGGCCACAGTGGCTACAATTGGGGGCACAGTGGCTACAATTGTGGCACAGTGGCTACAATTGGGGGCACAGTGGCTACAATTGGGGTACAGTGGCGACAATTTGGGGCACAGTGGCTACAATTGGGGGCACAGTGGCGAAAATTGGGGGCACAGTGGCTACAATTGGAGGCACAGTGGCGACAATTGGGGGCACAGTGGCAACAATTGGGGGCACAGTGGCAACAATTGGGGGCACAGTGGCTGTGTTTGATGGCATAGTGGTGACAATTGATGGCACAGTAGCTGCGTTTGTTGGCATGGCACAGTGGCTGTGTTTTGATGGCATGGTACGGTGGCTGCGTTTTGATGGCATGGCACAGTGGCTGCGTTTTGATGGCACGGTGGCTGTGTTTTGATGGCATGGCACGATGGCTGCATTTTGATGGCACAGTGGTTGCGTTTTGATGGCACAGTGACTGCATTTGATGGCATGGCACAGTGGTGACAATTGATAGGTACAGTGAGGCTGCAATTGTTTTTTTTTTTTTTTTTTCGTTTGCGCCCCCCCAAAAATTTTGAGCACCAGCCGCCACTGCTGAGCATACAAGTGTAAACAGGGACAATTAGAAAGAATGGGATTCTGCATAGTCCGGTGTAGTCAGACATAGGGGGAAATGAACCGATGTGAAAGGGGGAGAATACAGAATTTCCATTTCAGGTCTACAGAAAGAAAAGCGTTATCTGTATCTTGTCAAAGCTAAATATAAAGTTACATGATGTAGAAAATGTGCTATAATATTATTCTCACTTCTTCAGTGTTTGTAGATGATGGTGGAAATGAAGGAAGAATAGTTCCATGGAGGATTTCTTGGTTATGGGACCAGTTCATACTGGGATCATTCCCCCCTTCAGTTATAACAGAACTAGGTAGAGTTTATGGTCAGTTGAACTATAAAAACACTTTCTCAGCTCTGTAAGAACCATCTGCTCACAGTAAAAGCAATAATTGGGAATATTAAACTGAAACACATGAAAAGAATTCAACCGCACATTGTAAGCAGCCAAAACGTCTGGGCCCCAGTACTCCCAGTCAGTGCAACTAATCAAGAGTCTACTTTCATTATAAGCGAACATGTGATGACAGAATTTTAGACGCTGCCATTGCTGCTCTAATGTTGACATGCAGACCCTGGCTTTAATACCTAATAAGTCACACAGAGAAACAAGCATGCAGCCAGTGAAATCAGGAAGTCCGAGCTTCTGTCAAGATAAAATATACCGTATTTTTCGCCGTATAAGACGCTCCGGCATATAAGACGCACCCAATTTTAAAGCAGGAAAATCTAGAAAAAAAAGATTCTGAACCAAATACTGTAGTAAAATGTTTGCCCCCCACTCGTCATCACCATCACACCACCCCCACATTAGTAATAGCCAGTAACATTGCCCCCACATAATAATAGCCAGTAACATTGCCCCCACATAATAATAGCCAGTAACATTGCCCCCACATAATAATAGCCAGTAACATTGCCCCCACATAATAATAGCCAGTAACAGTGCCCCCACATAATAATAGCCAGTAACATTGCCCCCACATAATAATAGCCAGTAACATTGCCCCCACATAATAATAGCCAGTAACATTGCCCCCACATAATAATAGCCAGTAACATTGCCCCCACATAATAATAGCCAGTAACAGTGCCCCCACATAATAATAGCCAGTAACAGTGCCCCCACATAATAATAGCCAGTAACAGTGCCCCCACATAATAATAGCCAGTAACATTGCCCCCACATAATAGCCAGTAACATTGCCCCCACATAATAGCCAGTAACATGTTGCACTCACTGTTGCAGATCGCTCTGGTAGGAGTAGAAGATCCCACGAGCCCTCTGCTCAGCGCGCACCACTGCCGCTGCCGGGTGTACCAAGATGGCCGACCACTCCGAAGCTAGGCCAAAGCCGCGGCCTTTCCTAAGACCGTAGCGGCGGTGCGCTGCGCTCCGCGGATCGGTCTGATCGGTGAGTCAAAAAAAGGTATATTCGTCGTATAAGACGCACCAACTCCCCCCCCCCCAGTTTTGGGGAAGAAAAAGTGCGTCTTGTACGGCGAAAAATATGGTATGTGAGCCCTAACAATACATTTTTATTATTTGCTCTCTTTTTTGTCTGTTAAAGAGAAAGTAAACCCAGGAAATAGAAAAAAAAACACCACCTGCAAGACAATGGCATACTAGCTCATTATGTAATACTCACCTCCAATTGAAGCCCCCGCAGCCACCATCTTCCAATGCCCGGGCAGCCGACATCTTGCCCAGTGCACAAAGCAAGGTCCATAAAGACATGGATGGGCTGGGGAGGAGTCCTGACCTCAATCCGATAGAATACCTTTAGGATGAATTAGAGCGTAGACTGCGAGGCAGGCCTTCTCGTCCACCCAACCTCACAAATGTGCTTTGGAAGAATTGTCAAACATTCCCATAGTCACACTCCTAAACCTTGTGGACAGCCTTCTCAGAAGAGTTGAAGCTGTTATAGCTGCAAAGGGTGGGCCAACTCAATATTGAACCCTACAGACTAAGGCCTCGTACACACGACCGAGGAACTCGTCGGAAAAGACACATCGTTTTCCTCGTCGAGTTCCTTGTTAGGCTTGTCGAGAAACTTGACAAGTTGTCTTTGCGTACACACAGTCAAGACAAAATCTCCTCGTTCTCAAACTCGGTGACTTCAATACATACAATGGCAGGGGAAGTTCGATTCCACTGGCACAACCCTTGGGGCTGCTTTTGCTTATCTCATGTTACTGCGTGTTAGGTAAAAGTTTGGTAAGAGACATTTGCACTTTTCAGTCTGTTACAGCGTGACAAATGTGCTATCTCCATTACAAACGCTACTTTTACCGAAGGTGCGCGGGTTTCTAAGCATACACACCAACGTGTTTCTCGTTGGAAAACCAGCCCGACGAGGAACACGACGACTCCCGTCGAGGAAAGAGAGAACTTGCTCTCTTTTTTCCTCGTCGAGTTTCTCGACAGTTTACTCGATGAATATCATAAACACGACCGTTTCCCTCGGCAAAAAAGCTCTCCCACCAAGTTTCTTGATGGATTCTGTCGAGGAAACCGGTCGTGTGTACGCGGCCTAAGACTGGGATGCCATTAAAGTTCATGTGTGTGTAAAGGCAGGTGTCCAATACTTTTGGTAATATAGTGTATGTGTTTAGCTCATTCTGTTTTTAATAAACTTTCTATTGGGTAATGCACTTGGCTTTTTACCACATCTTGTTTTATTTTCCTGTCCCACAGTCATAACAGAAAGTGAGAAGAAATTCCTCAAAAGTGAGGGAATCCCTGTTTATGACCAGAACTACTATCACTGAAAGATTTCCCCTCTATTACTGTTCTGGTAATAACCAAAAATGTGGGATTTTCTTCCACTTTGATTCTTGGTGATGGCATACCTCCCAACTTTTTGAGATGGGAATGAGGGACACCTATCTGCAAAAGCATGCAGGCATAGGTAACACCCCTTGCCACGCCCCCTTAAAGGAGAATTGTACAAAAAAACAAGATTGGTTAAACCAACAAGTGCTTTTTTTTACCACTACTATTCCTTTATATTGGCTTTTGGAATTTACAAATGCAGCAATTTAAAATTTGGACGAAAGGTTTAACACTGGGAAACACTTTTTGATAGATAAAAAGTGCCTATTGTATACATTTATATAGATCAGACCAGAATGAGGGACAAATGAGGAGGAATGAGGCACAGAGGGACATTGTTCCAAATCAGGGACAGTCCCTCTAAATCAGGAACAGTTAGGAGCTATGATGATAGCAGTCAACAGGACAAAAAGAGAGGGTGAATCTCCTTAAAGGGATTGTAAAGGAAGTTTTTTTTTATCTTAGTGCATTCTATGCATTAAGATAAAAAGCTTTCTGTGTGAAGCAGACCCCTTCGGCCCCACTAACACTTATGCTAGCCCCCTGTTTGTCCAGCGATATCCACGAGTGTCTCAGTCGGCCAAGGTTCCCCCTCCTGATTGGCTGAGACACAGCAGTGGTGCCATTGGCTCCCACTGCTAGTCAATCAGGAGAGACAGGGGGCGGGGCCGGGTCACAGCTCTGTGTCTGATTGAACACAAGGAGCTGTGACTTGGCTCGGATGCCCCCATAGAAAGCTGCTTTCTGTGGGGGCACTCAATGGGAGGAAGGGGCCAGGAGCACAGAAAAGGGACCCAAGGAGAGGAGGATCTGGTTGCTCTGGACAAATCCACTGCAACAGAGCAGGTGAGTATAACATGATTGTTATTTTTATAGGAAATTTAAAGGGAGCTTTTACAATCACTTTAACGTGGACACAGACAGTAATAAAAACTTGACAGGTGTTCCAAACCTTCCTCTATCTAAAAGCTAAAAAAAAATACTTCTGCCTTTAGTCAAGAGGCTTTCAGTCTAATCTGACCACTCTTCCTCTTCTGCATGTCACTGTGTGCAGGTTTAAAGGATAAACTCACCTTTAGCAGCATATTACACCTATATTTAGGGTGTTACATGTAAGATGTTCCTGTGCATCCACCTACTGCTGTCAGAGCTCCACCCTCCGAGAGCTGGTGGGGGGTGGGGGGATCTTCTCCCCACACCCGTTGTCACATTTTAAAAACAGCGCAGCTGTGCAGGGCTCCACCCACACAGCTGTCATTCTATCACAAAGATTTGTGAAGAAAAAAACAGACGTAGACGTAGTTGCATTGTGAATTGGCTGAGTGCATGCTGCTTGTAGTTTATTAATTCTTCCTCCAGTTTTGTAACAGAAAACCTGTCCCGGCATACGGCACAAACCTACAGGAAGACTGTGCAGGAGTCTGACATTGCATAACTCCAAACTGTCCCTGATTTCGAGGGACTGTCCCTGATTTGGAGAAAAGTCCCTCTGTCCCTCATTCCTCCTCATTTGTCCCTCATTTGGGTCTTTGTAAATTCCAAAAGCCAATATAAAGGACTAGTGGTGGTCCAAAGGAGAAAGAAGATTCGCGATCCAAGGTCCCAAACTATAGAATGCTTTACCAACCAGCATTCGGTTGGAGGAGGATCACTTAGCATTCAGAAGAAAGATCAAAACGCATATCTTTTGATATTAAAGGAGACAGGAACAACAAGCGCCCAGAGGCGATTTAGTTTGCATGTGCTGCGCTATATAAGTTTCTCACTCACTCACTTATGGGTTTAACCAATATTGTTTTTCTCCTTTAACCACTTCAGGCCCGCGCTACCGTCGGATGACGGCAACAGCGCGGGCCTGAATATCCAACATGCCGTCATTTGACGGCATGTCATTCAGGCGTTCCCAGCGCGCACTGTAGAGCGCGCTGCGGGGAAGCCCTGTGTTGTCCGTGTCCCTTGGACACGGCCAATCACCGATCGCGGCGAACGGCCAATCAGAGTGGCCGTTTGCGATGCGATCTGTGGGCGAATGAGAGATGATCTCTCATAGATCATCTCTCATTGCCGTGTTACACAGAGACAGCGCCCTGTCTCTGGAGAGGAGGAGCCCGATCTGTGTTCCTTCCTACATAGGGACACAGATCGGTCACCCCCCCAGTCACCCCCCCCTCCCCCCACAGTTAGAACACACCTAGCATACACATTTAACCCCTTCCTCACCCCCTAGTGTTAACCCCTTCAATGCCAGTCACATTTATACTGTAATTAGTGCATATTTATAGCACTGATCGCAGTATAAATGTGAATGGCGCCAAAAATGTGTCAAAAGTGTCCGATGTGTCCGCCATAACGTCACAGTACCAATAAAAATCGCAGATCGCCGCCATTTCTAGTAAAAAAAAAAATAATAAAAAATAATAATTCTCTCCCCTATTTTGTAAGCGCTATAACTTTTGTGCAAACCAGTCGCTTATTGCGATTTTTTATTTATTTATTTTTTTACCAAAAATATGTAGAAGAATACGTATCGCCCTAAACTGAGAAAAAAAAATGTGTTTTTTTTTTTAATTGGGATATTTTAATATAGCAACAAGTAAAAAATATTGTATTTTTCTTCAAAATTGTCGCTCTTTTTTGTTTATAGCGCAAAAAATAAAAATCGCACAGGCGATCAAATACCACCAAAAGAAAGCTCTACTTGTGGGGAAAAAAGGACGTAAATTTTGTTTGGGAGCCACGTCGCACGACCGCGCAATTGTCAGTTAAAGCGACGCAGTGCCGCAAGCTGAAATTTTACCTGGGCAGGAGGGGGGTGTAAGTGCCCAGTATGCAAGTGGTTAAGGGGATGTGGCAGGGGATGTGGCAAGGGGTGTGTCCTATGGCTGCATACTTTTGCTGATAGGTGTCCCTCATTGACATTGTACCTGAGATCTGCTCTGCAGGCACCAGTAAAAAAGAAAATAAAATGCATTTTTTACTTGCAAAAATAAGTGCATTTTTATTTTATTTTGAAAGGTGAACTTAAAGGGGTTGTAAAGGTTTTTTTTTTTCCCCTAAATAGCTTCCTTAGTGCAGTCGTCCTTCACTTACCTCATCCTTCATCCTTTTGCTTTTAATATTTTCTTCTAAGAAATCCTCACTTCCCGTTCTTCTGTCTGTAACTACACACAGTAATGCAAGGCTTTCTCCCTGGTGTGGAGTGTCGTGCTCGCCCCTCCCTTGGTCAACAGGAGAGTCAGGACACCCACTAACACACGGCTCCTTTCTCTATCTGCAACATAGAGAGCGTCCTGACTCTCCTGTAGTCCAAAGGAGGGGGCGAGCATGACACTCCACACCAGGGAGAAAGCCTTGCATTACTGTGTGGAGTTACAGACAGAAGAACAGGAAGTGAGATTTCTTAGAAGAAATAAGGACATTTAAAAGCAAAATCAAAGGATGAGATAAGTGAAGGAGGACTGCACTAAGGTAAAGGAAGCTATTTAGGGAATTTTTTTTTACCTTTACAACCCCTTTAAAGGTGACTTTAAAGAGGATGTCCCCCTGAAAAAAAAAATATTAAAAGCCAGCAGCTACAAATACTGCAGCTGCTGACTTTTAATATTAGGACACTTACCTGTCCTGGAGTCCAGCGGCGTCCGCAGCAGAGGACGAGCGATCGCTCGTCACCCTGCTGCTCCCCCCTCCATCCACGGTGAGGGAACCAGGAAGTGAAGCGCTCCGGCTTCACTGCCCGGTTCCCTACAGCGCATGCGCGATTCGCGCTGCGCCTGCCGATTGGCTCCCGCTATGTGCTGGGAGCCGAGTGTTCCCAGCACACAACGGGGGACGGACGGGATGTGGAAAAAAAAACCGTCTTTTGCCCGAGACGTGTGGCCGGAAGTGGGTGCAAATACCTGTCTTTAGACAGGTATCTGCACCCCCCTCCCCCTGAAAGGTATCAATTGTGACACCAGAGGGGGGAGGGTTCCGATCAGCTGAAGTTCACTTTAGGGTGGAGCTACGCTTTAAGCCAGGGGTCTCAAACTGGTGGCCCTCCAGCTGTTGCGGAACTACAAGTCCTATCATGCCTCTGCCTGTGGGAGTCAAGCTTGTAACTGTCAGCCTTGCAATGCCTCAAGGGACTTGTAGTTTTGCAACAGCTAGAGGGTTGCCAGTTTGAGACCCCTGCTTTCAGCTATGCAAAAAAATGTGAATGAGCATGTCCGGTTCAGCCGCACTCAAAGGACACTGAGCATGTAGCTAGTATGTGATTTAGAAAAAAACTTGTGATGCTGGAAATACCAAATTTACATAACTCCCGTCCGTCCTCCCCCATTAAGACATGCTATTGTGGTTTCTGGATTCCAGGGAGCTCATTTGTATATTGTGGACTCAGGAAGATAGCACAGAGACAAACATTTTCCACTACACTCTGTCTACATGTTTACAGCATGGCTATGCAAATGTATAATGCACTTTGGGCTTTATCTGGAGTCCTTGAACTGCTAGGGAGGCAATTTGCCTCTCTGTTTTTAGAAACTAACTGGCCTCTGCCCTGGAGGATCTTCTTATCTGGGAACTTGCCAGAAATAAGTGCCAATTCTAGATTTTGGTATGGATATTTTTGCATAGTTACATTGGTGCAGTTGGGACGAGTGTAGCTATGTACTGTAGGTCCCACATCTGTGGGATCCCCCTAGAAGCTGGAAATAACTGTAGTGGGCACTGTTACTCCAGTGATCTCCACTAACTTCTGGGCCCTGTGCTGGGCGGCTGCTCAGCTGCACTGTGAACACAGAAGGTCGGCTACTATACACATTCAGAGAATGCTTCGCATTTTCTAAATGAATGGAATGTTTTTTCTGATTGAATGAGGTGGAGAGGTGGGTGCTGATAATAGCACGCTTTTCAACTTGTCCAATCAGAAAACGCTTTGCATTCATGGAGAGGTTGCAAAGCATTCTCTGAGGCCCTGTACACACGATCAGACCGGTCTGATGAAACTTGTCTGACGGACCGTTTTCATCAGACAACTCTGAACTTGTCTGATGGTCTGATGTGTGTACACACCATCGGACCAAAATCCAATCAGACCAGAACGCGGTGACGTGGAACACAACGACGTGATGAAAAAACGAAGTTCAATGCTTCCAAGCATGTGTCGACTTGATTCTGAGCATGCGCGGGTTTTTGGTCCGATGCTTTTGTGTACTAACCATCGAACCTGTCCGACGGACAGGTGTCTATCAGACAGGTTTTAAAGCAGGTTTTAAAACTCTGGTCCGACGGACAACGATCCGATAGGCCGTACACACCATCAAACTGGTCCAACTGCAGACCAGTTTCATCGGACCGGTCTGATCGTGTGTACGTGGCCTAAATGGCTACTTCAATTTTTTGGTGTATAACTGTGTAACACAAACAAATTGTCTAAATAAAGTGCAACAGTGTATAAAACACAAAACACATGCAATTGATAGGGCAAATGGCCCCCCTGCCCCAAAGCACCCACCCCCCATGTTGAGCAAATGCGGCCTGGTACGGTTCAGGAGGGGGGCACTCGCTCGTCCCCACCCCCTTTCCTGACCAGTCAGGCTGCATGCTCGGATAAGGTTCTGTTGGAGGGGAAACCAATGGCCGTTTTTTTTTTTCTTCTTATTTTGGCGTGGAGTTCCCCCTCAAGATTCATACCAGACACAGTGCCTGGTTTTGTTGGTGATCAAAGTCAGATCCTTGTTCATTGAAGTTGGATGCATGTCGGACTTCAAGTCGCAGGGCAAAGTCAGATCCAAAGTAGGACAACAGTCGTGTTGTACCTGTGTGAACCCAGCTTCGACAAATTATATTCTCAAAAGATAAAAAAATACACTCACAAACAAGGTACTTTAGCAATGCTAGCTGTTAAACATGTATCATTTAAATCCTCACATAACGAGATGGCCGTGGGATGATGTCACTCAAGAAGGCACCGCCCCCCCCCATATATGTTACGTACCGAGGAAGTCCATGCTCAGGGACATAATCTGTATGGGGGAATGGAGCCTGCTTATCCGACAGCACAGCACTTTGTTAAACAGAGAACACTAGATTCTGTGCTTTGTTTCCCTTTTTAAACTTCGCTAATTGCACCTGAGGTTCTGGGAGCTGGCAGGAGGAAACAGGCGATACGGAGGGACAGCACGCTATACAGATCTTGTATTATTCCCTGAGGAGAACACCTGATTATGACCTGTTGGTGAAAAAGGGGTCATAATGTGAGGTGAGCGGCTAGAGCACATAGGTGGAGGAGAGCACGAGCACTTTGTGGATTTATTTTTCCTACACTGTGGTGTAATAATACCTTGAAGGAAATATTCTATTAAAATCAAAGGACTATATTTATTGAGTTTCATGAATTTATGGACATTTTGCACTTTATTATTTATTCATTTATTATTCATAACTCGTCTGATTGCAGTAAAATGGCATGCCACTAAATACATATGACTTGCGCTTTTATATAGGCACTTTATATCATGTTTATCAATTGCATATGTTTTATGTTTCTCTAACTGCAGTTGTCTTCAGTTTTTCTTTGTGGGTCTTTCTGTCTTTAGTTTTGCCTTCAGCAAGTGAAATGCATGCTCTAGTAGTCTATTGGGTTGAGATCAGGTGATTGACTCGGCTATTGCAGAAAATTTCATTTATTTTCCTTCAAAAGCTCCCGGGTTGCTTTTGCAGTGTGTTTTGGATCATTGTCCATCTGTACTGTGAAGCCACGTCCAATCAACTTTGCTGCATTCGGCTGAATCTAGGCTGACACTATATCTAAACACTGCAGAATTCATCCGGCTGCTTCTGTCTTCTGTCACATCATCAATAAACACCAATGATCCAGTGCCACTGGAAGCCATGCATGCCCATGCCATCACACTGCCTCCACCATGTTTTACAGATGACGTTGTGTGCTTTGGATCATGAGCTGTTCCAAGCCTTCTCCACACTTCTTTCTTCCCGTCATTCTGGTACAGATTAATCTTAGTTTCATCCGTCCAAAAAATGCTTTTTCAAAACTAGTCTGGCTATTTTAGATGTTTTTTGGCAAAATCTAATCTGGCTTTACTTTTCTTTAGGCTTATGAATGGTTTGCACCTTGTGGTGAACCCTCTGTATTTGCTCTCGTGAAGTCTTCTCTAGATTGTAGACTTGGACAAAGATACACCCACCTCCTGGACAGTGTCCTTCACTTGTCTGGATGTTGTGAATGGGCTTTTCTTTACCATAGAAAGGATCCACCACTATTTTCTTCGGTGGATGGCCAGGCCACCAGCTCACCAGTGTGTTCTTCTTTCCTCAGAATGTACCAAACTGTTAATTTGGCCACTCCTAATGTTGTTACTATCTCTCTGATGGATTTGTTTCCTTTCTGAAGCCTTACAATGGCCTGTTAAATATTTCTGGGGTGCCAACAATTTTCGACCATGACTCTAAGTGTGGTATTTGCATTTGGAATCTATTGCTGTGAACCTACATCATGCGTTCAAAGGAGCTGTCCATGCAAGTGGACAAGCATGGACAGCTCCTTTGAACGCATGATGTAGGTTCACAGCAATAGATTCCTAATGCAAATACCACACTTACGGTCATGGCCGAAATTGTTGGCACCCCAGAAATATTTCCAGAAAATCAAGTATTTCTCACAGAAAATAAGCACCAAAGTTTGGTGTGAAACGCGTCAGCTTTTTACCCCATCTGCTGTGGCATGCTTTTTTGTGTGTTTTTTTGATTTTACAATAAAAGCAATTTATTTTTGGAGTGCGGCTGTCCAGAACATTTTTCCTTCATTTTGCACCACACTTATGGTCATGGACGAAATTGTTGGCACCCCAGAAATATTTCCAGAAAATCACGTATTTCGCACAGAAAAGTATTGCAGTAACACATGTTTTGCTATACACATGTTTATTCCCTTTGGCCCAGATTCACAGAGCAATTACGCCTGTCTAACTGGTGTTAGACAGGAGTAATTTCAAATTTCGCGCGCCGTATCACTAGTTTGAATCCTCAAACCATGATACGGCGGCTTCGGGCTTCGATCCGAGAGGCTTACGTCTTCGTAAGCCTTCGGATCTACACTGCGATATTTTTGCGGCCGCTGGGAGGAGTTCGGGTCTTTTTCATGTGTTGGGATATGCAAATGAGTTTTTATACGGCGATCCACGAAGGTACGAGTGTCCCTCGCAATCGCCTACGTCATTTTTTGGCTACGTAATGTTAGAGGAGCTTTTTGCTGGTCTAACAGTGCGTAACCCATGTAAAGTATGGCCGTTGTTCCCGCGTCGATTTGAAAATATTTTTTTTTTTTTAACGTAACTCGTTCGGGAATAGGAATGTACGTAAACGACGCTACTACGACGTGACGACGTGTTTTCGCGCAATGCACGGCGGGAAATTTGCGAACGGAGCATGCGCAGTTCGATCACCGCGGGAACGCGCCTATTTTAAATGCTTCACGCCCCCCTACTCGCGCAGATGGATTGCGACGGGAGAAATACACTACGTCGTTTACTGGACAAAATCTACCTGGATTGCACGTAGAGCCAGGTAAAAAACGGCGGCGTAGTGTATTTCTGATACTCTACGAGAATCTAATTCTCTGTGAATCTGCCCCTTTGTGTGTATTGGAACAAAACAAAAAAGGGAGAAAAGAAAGCAAATTGGACATAATGTCACACAAAACTCCAAAAATGGGCTGGTCAAAATTATTGACGCCCTTAACCTAATATTTGGTTGTACACCCTTTGGAAAAAATAACTGAAATCAGTCGCTTCCTATAACCATTAATAAGCTTCTTACACCTCTAACCGGAAATTTTGGACCACTCTTCCTTTGCAAACTGCTCCAGGTCTCTCTTATTGGTAGGGCGCCTTTTCCCAACAGCAATTTTAAGATCTCTTCACAGGTGTTCAATGGGATTTATATCTGGACTCATTGTTGGCCACTTGAGAACTCTCCAGGGCACTGTTGCCATCCATTTCTCTGTGCTTTTTGACGTATGTTTGGGGTCATTGTCCTGCTGGAAGACCCAAGATCTCGGACGCAAACCCAGCTTGATGCCTCAATTTTAGGTACGCCAACTTTGGAAAGTTACCAGGATCTCTGACAACAGTTTTGTTGTGGTGACATACAGTACATACTGCTGTTCAAAGAAAGAATTAGGGAATAACAGAAAATGCCCAAAACAATTGGCACTGACAGCCATCCTGCCTCAGCCTGTGCTATGTTAAAGATAACCAAAAATGTGTTGGAGGATTTTCGTTCAGCAAGGACAGGTACTGTTTTAGAAGAGACAGATAATCGGGCCATTCCACTACTAAGCAAAGAATATGGAGGGGTATTTACAGGACTCTACACGGATGAGGTGGAGATGGGGGACAATAAGTACGGGAAACAGATGAGATGGGAGACAGAAATTTCCAGGCACATCGAGCTGCTGAGCCAGAGAGACTGATTGAGAAAATATAGAAGAGAAAATATAGAAGAGGAAAAGGGTGGGAAAAATACTTTACCTTTATGTATTTTTAACATTTAAACTTTTAATAAACAAGTGCATTTGTGCTATTCTCATAACTATTCGAAAAATATTGTTTCTACCGCTTTAGTTAAATTACATACATTTCCTAAAATTTAACTTAACCGCTTGCCGACCCCCTCATGTAGATATACGTTGGCAGAATGGCACGGGCAGGCAAAGGAACGTATATATATTGCGATGTCCGCCGGTGTCCCGCGATCGGATCACAGAACGGCAGAATGGGGGATGTCTTTGTAAACAAGGCATATCCCTGTTCTGCCTGGTGACACAGCACTGATCGTCTGCTTCCTCTCATTGGAAGCAGCGATCAGTGACGAGTCACAGTATGCCACACCCCCTAACAGTTAGAATCACTCCCTAGGACACACTTTACCCCTTCCCCGCACCCTACTGGTTAACCCATTCTCTGCCACTCACATTTATACAGTAATTTTTTATAGCACTAATCGCTCTAGAAGTGCGAATGGTCCCAAAATCGTGTCAAAAGTGTCCAATGTGACCACCATAATGTCGCAGTCACGAAAAAAAGTAAAAACAAATTAATAATACAAATGCCATAAAACTACCACCTATTTTGTAGACGCTATAACTTTTGCGCAAACCAATCAATATACGCTTATTGTGATTTCATTTTTTTACCAAAAATATGTAGACAAATAAGTTTCGGCCTAAACTGAGAAAAAATTTGCTTTTCTTTAAAAACAAAAATTGGATATTTATTATAGCAAAAAGTACAAAATATTTCTTTTTTTCCAAAATTGACTCTACATTTTTGTTTATAACGCAAAAAATAAAAACCACAGAGGTGATCAAATATCACCAAAACAAAGCTCTATTTGTGGGAAAAAAGGATGTCAATTTTGTTTGGGAGCCACGTCGCACGTCCGTGTGCCAGTTAATGCGACGCAGTGCCGAATCACAAAAAGTGGCCCGGTCATTTGTCAGCCAAATGGTACAGGGCTGAAGAACGGGTTAACCATTAAAGGGGTGTTCCAGCCAAATTTTATGTTTATTAAAAGTCAGCAGCTACAAAAAGTGTAGCGGCTGGCTTTTAATAACCATACACTTAACTGCTTCAGCGTTCCAGGGACGCGCCGGCCGGGGCTCCGCTCCGCTCCCCCCCTCCCAGGCCGGCATCCTCATTGCTACTGTGGGCACCCGGATGTGACAGGTTTTGGCTTCACGGCTGGGCACCCACTGCGCATGCGCGAGCGGCACTGCGCATGCACGTGGGGCGCGGCCCGGCGCTGCGCCGTCCCATTGGACCTGTCAGTGTCCTAGGCCATCGCCTACAGGGAGGGGCTGTAATGAGGCGATTAAGCTTAATCGCCTTACCAGCCTCTCGGCGGAAGGAGGAAGTGGGATAGGAAGTCCCACTCCTCCTGAAGCCCCCCCCCCCCAAAAAAAAAATTACATGCCAAATGTGGCATGTAAGGGGGTGAGGAGTGGGATAAGCGGAAGTTCCATTTTTGGGTGGTACTCCGCTTTAATATCACAGTCATTGACTATCATATAAAACTACTGTATTCTACAAAACTGAATGCACAGAACAAGCACATTATGAATATTGGTATTCTTTAATTAAACACACAGGAATATCAACCAAATATAAATTATGAAGCACAAATTAAAAGGAGAAGTCCAGCCTGTTGTGTACCCCCCCCCCCCCTTTTTTTTGGAAGGGATGTGGCGGTTGTTGGAGGATGAAGAGAAGAGAGGGGCGATAGAACTTTAGAATTGAAGAAATTTGAACATATTCTGGAGGATTTTTAAAATGTTTTATAATATGCATATTCTAGGAATGATACACATGTATGTGAATGTTATGTTATGTCTTTTTTTACATAAAAATTTAATAAAAATAGTTTAAAAAAAATGTACAAGGGAAGGCCCCTAAGAACAACAACAATAAAGTGACAAAAGTAAAGCTGATTCTCTCCAAAGACACTTTACAGATAAACATATATTATTAAAACCTCATACAACAGCTAAATTATTACTGAGATTGGATAATGTCTGCTATAAATGATGAGTATATGCTTACATTTAAAAGACTAGTAGGATCACCTGAACTGTGTTCATTGTTAATACAAAAGTCTCTCTGAATACTTCCGCCTGATGCCGCCACAGAGATGCAAAACAAAGTAAAAACTGAGGTGGAAAGAAAAGTTTTTTGGGCACTTTACTCAACATGTATTTGCATGATGAGGAAAACTACATAAATGATAGGAGCAAATGCATTTCATAGTGCTTTGCATCCAAATAAACCTTTTCTGTACTGCTATGATTATGCCTTCTACAGAGCTTTATTTTGATGCAAAGCACTATGAAATGCACTTGCTTCTATCATTTATGTAGTTTTCCTCATCATGCAAATACATGTTGAGTAAAGTGCCCAAAAAACTTTTCTTTCCACCTCAGTTTTTACTTTGTTTTGCATTTCTGTATATGTGCTTTTACACATATTAAAATGGAACTAAGCCCTTAAAAAAAAAAATCACTAGTTGGTAGCAGAGACTTTGCAAGTCTCTTCTACCAAAAAAACATATTTTTACATGTTCATACACAGTGCCGTGTACACTTATGGTCCCACTGTCAGAGAATAGAGATAATGTAACTTCAGGGTACATGCCCTGCAGGTACATCATCATTGACCACCCAAAGGTCTTATGCTTAGTACACGACCGGTTTTCCTGAAGGGAAAACTGCCATGTTTGCTTTTTGGCGGGAAAGCCAGCCGTGTGTATGCTCTATAGAACCAGCTATCTTTTCCCGTCGTGATTCTCTGCGGTCTTTTCCCCGTCACAAAAAACGCTCATGTGTATGCTTTTCCGAGGGAAAAATTGCTCATGCTCAGAATCAAGTATGAGACGGGAGCGTGGGATGAAAGAAAAATCCTGGACCGCCGCTCTCCTCAAAAAATGATGTCTTTATTCAAAACATAAAAAAAAAAAAAATTCAATTGGAAAAAACAGCCACAGTTCATGCAGTCAAAAAATGAGACGGGAGCGCTTGTTCCTAATGGAGATAACACATTTGTCACGCTGTAACGGACTGAAAAGCACGAAGCTGAAAAGCGTGAATCGTCTCTCACCAAACTTTTACTAACACGAGGATCAGCAAAAGCAGCCCAAAGGGTGGTGTCATTTCAATGGAAATTCCCCTTTATAGTCCCGTCGTATGTGTTGTACATCACCATGCTTTGGTCGGGCAGGATTTGGCATGAACGTCTGTATGCAAGGCAAGCTGGATAGGAATCCTGACAGGAAAACCGTTTTCATCGACAGAATCCATCACGAAACTTGGTGGCAGAGCTTTTTTTCCGAGGAAAACTGTCGTGTGTATGCTTTTCGTCGAGAAAACTGACGTGGAACTCGACGAGAATTATTTTTTTCGACGAGAAACACGTTTGTGTGTATGCTTAGAAACCTGCGCATGCTCAGAATAAAGTATGAAGCCCCGTACACACGGCCGAGGTTCTCGGCAGAAACCAGCAAGAACCTCGCTGGCATCCTGATTCTGCCGAGAACCTCGGCCGTGTGTACTGATTCGCCGTGCCCAGCCCGTCGGGAAACCCGTCGAGCAAATAGAGAGCAGGTTCTCTATTTGCTCGATGGCCCGTCGGGATGAATGGCTGGTCGCCTTTCCCGACGGGCTGGTCGCCGAATCTGACGGCCGGCCGAGAACCTCGACGGGCGGAACGATGTGTTCCGCCAGTCGAGGTTCTCGGCCGTGTGTACAGGGCCTGAGATGGGCCTGAGATGGGAGCGCACCTTCGGTAAATGTAGGGTTTTTAATGGAGATGGCACATTCGTCATGCTGTAACAGACTGAAAAGCGCAAATCGTCTCTCACCAAACTTTTACCTAACACGAAGTAACATGAGATTAGCAAAAGCAGCCCCAAGGGTGACGCCAGTGGTGTCGTCGTACGTGTTGTACGTCACCACGTTTGAAAACGATGAGATTTTGTCTTGACAGTGTGTACGCAAAGAAAGCTTGTCAAAATTCTCGACAAGCCTAACAAGAAACTCGTCCAGGAAAACGATGTTTCATTTATGACGAGTTCCTGTGTACGAGGCCTATGAGGCATTAGAGGGAAAAACATACCCAGGTGACATGGCAGTAAAGATGGTGATGGCGGCAGACACATTTGACTACAGCGGGTACAAATCTGTCAGTGCTGGAGGAGAGCAGTCTGTGAAGTAAGATCGGCATAATGTAATGTAGAGTTAATAAAATCACAAAGTTAGTCTACTATGTTCGAGTGGTAGGTCTGGGGATGTATAATACAGATAACTTTCTACAATAACAGCTTTGATGCCCTCCTCGGGACAATAGGTATCCTAAGAACTGTAAAATAAAAGCAAGAGAAGGGACACAGACCTAGCGCATTACCAAAATAAATTGTATTCAAAGATAAAAACTTTAATGTCTGTACTTCCATACAAGCGGTGTACATAGGCATATACATTGGATTTATCCTTGGCCTTGTTTATATCTATTTGCCCTCCAATGCTGCTTACTGTTATGGCCAGTTATAGGTAGGGATAGTGGACCCCTTTTTTGAAACAATGTTATATTGGTCAGGCTGCACACTGACACCTTTGCAGCCATTGTGGGATTTGCTGGGTGCTTAGTGTGCCCCTGTACCTTTAAGAAGGGGTGGGCTCCCTTTAGTCCACCTGCTCTCACCCTACTCATCAGAATGCATGTGCTTCCACTGTGGAGTCACTCATCAGTCAGTGATAAGAACTACAGATACCAGGGTGCCTTGACATGGCCTGTATCTTACGCATGTATTTGCGAATGTGTGCAGACTAAACCCCTGTTTTTAATGCTTACTATTAGACAGGTTGATTCGGTCGTCTACGGCTGGTAGGTAAGTAAGCTTGGAATTTTTCCTTGGATTTATCTTTGGCCTTGTTTATACATAGGCATATCACACCATAAGCAGATGCGAGCAGTCGCCCTCAGGTCAAATATGAAGAACCAGTATTACGGGAGGACCCAGCGGCGTAAAAGCTGTCTGACGGGGTTAGAAGGAGAATCCTCTTCTGCAGAGCTAAAATGATGAATCCAATTCACCATCCATGCCTCTGGGGGTTACCTCCATACTTTCAGTGGTACATTTTATTAATTCCATGATAATGGCTGAGAATATTTTTGCTCTTGTTTTTAAAGGAGGTGTGTTAAAAATAAAAATACATTTTTTCTTGGTATCAAATTTGTTAGACAAACCACTGCAATGAAAATTATGTCTCGAATGCTACTTGTGCGAATGAGGCTAATGCCTGGTTCACACCTATGCAGGTTGCAGATTGCATATTCCAGGTGCATTTTGCGTTTTTCAATACATGATTTTGATCTATTGAAGTCTATGGAATAAAAACCAGAAAAAAAGTCCCTGTCCCTTCCCATAAAATGCACATATGTAAACATGACCCATAAGAAACCATGTTATATGGACTGTAGGGTGTTTCTGCTAAACTGAAAACGAACTAAAAAATGCATAGGTGTGAACCAGGCCTAAAGAGACTCACCACAGAATAAAGACAAGTTATGAGTCTAATCCTAATATACAGTAAGATAAGGAAAAATGTGTGGTAACCACATGCTGAAGTGACTAAACTACGAACCACTCAAAATATACTCAAAATTGGGAATAGTCCATTCTTTTTCAATATAGGACTGGAGACAAGTGAATACTATCTGCTTTTAGGCCCATTCACATTTCGCGTAGTGGTAATGCGTGTTCCCACTCCCAAACGTTTTAAGCGATTAGCATGTGCTTCCACATGTTGCGCATAGGGCAGCTAATACACTTGAATGGGCTAACCTATGCGTGTTTTTTGTGGAAAAGAAGCTCAAGTACCACATTTTGGTCTTGTGCCAGGCATGTTTTAATATGCACGTTGCTTTCAGGCTCTTGCATTGCATAGCTGATGGTAGATCTAAAGTGACCAATAATCTGTGGGTCTTAGACCTGGTTCACACAGGGGCGGTACGACTTTGGGGGCGATTCGGCAAGGCAATCTCAAGACGACTTTAGAGGCGACTTGCAAAATGACTCCTGTATTGAAGTCAATGCAAGTCACCCAGAGTCGTACAAGAACCTTTTTCTAGGTCGGAGCTCCTATTAGAATGGTTCCATTGAATAGAGTGTAGCTGAGTCGCCTGACGAGTTGCCCCTGTGTGAACCGGCTATTAACTAAAATGTCAACAGGGGTAAATAAAGTGCACCTGTGTTCACTTTCAAAACATCCTTTCAAGTGCACTGGGAGTTGAAAAAAAGAGATCATCATCTTCACTCGATGTGTAACAGGTTTACTTGAAACCAACCTCCATCCAAAACATAGGTTAGAACTTCATTAGGTTAGGTTAGACATTTTGTCAGAGGGACAGATGTACCAGTGATGGTAATTCTCTCTAATAGGGGCCAAGGACAACTAAAACAGCCTTTTTGCTGAGTAGGAGGAATTAGAACCTTTCAGGTTTTTATTGCTGTTGGCATCTTCCTATCACTAATGCCCCGTACACACGATCGGACCTTTGTCCGACCAAATTTACATCGATATTCTGACGGAATTCTATCAGAGGAAAAGAGAACATGTTCTGTATGTAAACTCTGATGGGATTCATCAGAATTTCCGATGGGGCATACACACGGTCGGAATTTCCGATGGAAAGTCTGACTTTTTCCATCAGAAATTCCGATTGTGTGTACGGGGCATTAGACACATGTTGAAAAATAGAACTATTTAGCATAGTCACAGACAGAAATTAAAATGCTCTAAAAGAATGTAATTTCTCCCCACTTTACATGAAACGAAATAAAGATTTGCCTGAAGTTGAGGTTTAGGGCCTATGTGTGCAAACAGTTTGGCGCATTGATGCTCTTTGTGGTGGCAGCCATTAATTTTCAATTCATTTTTAATAGGCCCTCAACATGCATAAGAACATGTGGTAAAACACACAAATTGGTGGAAAGCCACCCTTAAACCCCGCTAAAACCATGAATTTTGTTCTTAAAATGTTTGTTTCTGAGGAATCTTTTTTAATTAGATTTTTATATACATGAAATGGTAAAAAGGATCACAACCATAATCATAAAAAAACAAGGATCTCAAAATGCATCCAGTTGAATTACTGACTGTACACTTTAAACAAAATATATTGGGCCAGATTCAGATACACTTAATATTGCGCTGCGTAATCGAAATACTCTACGCTGCCGTATTTTACCAGGCTCTACACCGAATCCTGGTAGATTTTTGCCCGTACGCTACGGCGGCGTAGTCTATTTCTCACCGCGTAATCGAAATACGCGATTAGGGGGCGTGAAGCATTTAAATTAAGCGCGTCCCCGCGGCGATCGAACTGCGCATGCTCCGTTCAGAAATTTCCCGCCGTGCATTGCGCGAAACCACGTCGTTACGTCATTCGTTGTTTGAGTAGCGGCGTTTACGAACATTCCTATTCCCAGACGACTTACGTAAAAAATTATAAAAGACGTCGGAAAACGTAGAAATTCGACGCGGGAACGACGGCCATACTTAACATGGGCTGTCTAATATTAGAGCAGCAAAAAGCTGGTATAGTTTTACGCAGCGAAAAGATGACTAAAGATGCCGTAAGAGATTGCGATTGAAGATCGTAATTTCGGTGATCGCCGGCAAAAGCTCATTTGCATACCCCGACGCGGAAAACGACGGGAAGTCCACCCAGTGGCCGCAATTTTATTGCAGCGTAGATCTGAAGGCGTACAAACACGTAATCCAGTCGAATTGAAGCCCGCAGCCGTCTATTCATGGTTTGAGGTTTCCGACTAGCTAGAAAACGCGCGTAATTTGAAATTACTCCAGTCTAACACCAGTTAGACAGGCGTAATAGCTCTCTGAATCTGGCCCATTATGCATAGCTCCCAACTGTCCCTGATTTCGGAGGAGTGTCCCTCTGTCCCTCTTTCCGCCTCGTTTGTCCCTCATTTTGGTCTGATTTTATAGTTGTATATAAAATGCACTATTTATCTGCCAAAAAGTGTTTCCCAGTGCTAAACCTTTCATCCAATTTATAAATTGCTGCATTTGTAAATTCCAAAAGTCATCCGACAATAGTAGTGTTTAAAAAAGCACTTGTGGGTTTAACTAATAATTTTAAACTGTTCGCTGTATAAATGTGAATGGTCCCAAAATAGTATCAAAAGTGTCCTATATGTACGCCGCAATATCGCAGGCCTGATAAAAATCGTAGATCGCCGCCATTACTAGTAAAAAAAATAATAATAAAAATGTCATAAATCTATCCCCTATTTTGTAGGCACTTTGGGCCAGATTCACATACAATTACATTGGCGCAGAGTATCAGAGATACACTACGCCGCCATATTTTACCTGGCTCTACAACGAATCCAAGTAGATTTTGGCCGTAACGTACGGCGGCGTAGTGTATTTCTCGCGGCAGAATCGAAATACGCGATTAGGGGGCGTGAAGCATTTAAATTAGGCGCGTCCCCGCGGCGATCGAACTGCGCATGCTCCGTTCAGAAATTTCCCGCTGTGCATTGCGCGAAATAACGTCGATACGTCATTTGTTGTTTGAGTATCGTCGTTTACGTACATTCCTTTTCCCGGACGACTTACGTAAAAAATAAAAAAAGACGTTGACATTCGACGCGGGAACGACCGCCATACTTAACATGGGCTGTCTAAAACTAGACCAGATAAAAGGTGGAATAACTTTACGCGACAAAAAGATGACTACAGATGTCGTAAGAGATTGCGAACGATGCTCGTAACTTCGTGGATCGTCGGAAAAAGCTCATTTGCATACCCCGATGCGGAAAATGACGGGAACTCCACCCAGCGGCCGCAAAATTATTGCAGCGTAGATCCGAAGGCGTACAAACACGTAAGCCAGTCGGACTGAAGCCCGCAGCCATCGTTTCATGGTTTGAGGATTCAGACTAATGAAACGACGCGCGTAATTTGAAAGTACTCCGGTCTAACGCGAGATAGACCGGAGTAAGGGCTCTGTGAATCTGGCCCTATAACTTTTGCGCAAACCAATCAATATACACTTATTGCGATTTTTTTTTTACAAAAAATATCTAGAAGAATATGTATCGGCCTAAACAGAAAAAATAAATAGTTTTTTTTTTTTTTTAATTGGGATATCATTATAGCAAAAAGTAAAAACATATTGCGATTTTTTCAAAATTTTGTCTTTTTTTTTTTTTAGCGCAAAAAATTCAAACCGAGGTGATCAAATACCACGAAAAGAAAGTTCTATTTGTGGGAAAAAATGATAAAAATATCATTTGGGTACAGTGTAGCATGACCGCGCAATTGTCATTCAAAGTGTGTCAGCGCTGAAAGCTGAAAATTGGTCTGGGCAGGAAGGGGGTTTAACCCCCCTGGCGGTATTACCGAGTCGGACTCGGGGTTAGATTTCTGTTCTGCGATCAGTAACCCCGAGTTAGACTCAGGCTCGCCTCGCTGAATCCACAGGCTTGGTTTACTTACCTTGTTCCTGGATCCAGCGATGCATCCACGCTGTGTGAGCAAGCGGGTGCTCGCTCAATTAACACAGTGCCTCCGTGTGCCGCCAAGCTCTGTTCCTTGCGACGTTACGACGCACGGGGGAGGAGAACGACGCCATATTCAAAAATGTAAACAAAAACATTACATACAGTATACTGTAATCTTATAGATTACAGTACTGTATGTAAAAAATACACACCCCCCTTGTCCTGTGGTCTGCCCAGTGCCCTGCATGCTCATTTACATAATAAAAACGGTTCTTTCTCCCTGCAAACTGTAGATTGCCCATAGCAACCAAAAGTGTCCCTTTATGTCAAAAATGGTTTTAGAGCAGCTAGAAAACAGCGATAATAAATTATAATCACTTGCAGAATTGAGCGATAGCGATTTGTGGGGACATTTCGTCATAAAAAATAAAAAAATAATGACAGCGACAATTCTGCAACTGAGCAAATTTCAGTGATTTTGATTTGATTACATTATTGAATAATTTTTATTATAATTATATTATTATTTGTTATAATTATATATAATTATTTATTATATTATAATTTTGTTTTAAAAACAATGTCATACCCGGGATGCCTATTAGACTCTAGTTTGGTCAGATTTAAGTGAGTTATTCCTAAGAATTACAAGCCTACAGTATAAAACGCCAAATTTCCTTGCAAATAATGGTACCGCTTTCAGCACCTAAAATCTGAAAGAATCATACCGCCAGGGAGGTTAAGTGCCCAGTAAGGAAGTGGTTAAAATGATAAAAAAAAAAAGGAAAAATGCTGTGACTGATCATAAAGGCACAAATTCTTCTGGACTCTAAAATGTAAATAGAGCTTATCCACAAAATATGTATACATCAGTGAGACAAATAGCACCCCCAATCCCATACCTAATCCAACATCAGAATAGAACACGCTTTTAGATACTGTATATTGCATCTCCTTTTTTTATTTTCTACTTCCTAGTAAATCCAGACTGAACTACTTCAGCAGGCTGCTGACATTGAGGCGGTTCAAAGTACAGACCCATCTGACATCTGCATACTATGGAGAGCTTCCTCATGCATTACAATTAGAGGCATCCAGTGTCACTTTCTCTATTCATGAACACATACATATATTTTATTCTTTCACGTCTACCTAATGCAAGATAAATATATGGATGTTAGAGTCATCAAACTGAATGATTTAATTATACATTATGGATGCGCAAATAAATATTTTAATACCTTCACCATTGTAAGAAAGTCAGGAGCTTCAGTTCTGTCTGTAGCATGGAAAGTGTCAGTCTGCTGATCCCCATATGGGAGGTTTGCGTTGGGTATGAGATGCATGATACCGTTAAGTATAAATTTATTTAGTCAAGTAAATATTCATTTACAAGACCATGGAGATGTTATCGCAATGTAAACAAATCCCATGAGAGCGTGGCAGCTTCTCCTGCTTCTCCCATCTGTTTGTGCTCCATGCTTCCCCGTCTAGAGTGGCGTGATAACGTCAGACCTGCAAGCAACACCTACGCGTTTCATCACCAACGGACATCGTCTGGGATTGGCCGCTACTAGCATCTGGGATACCATCCCAGATACTCCACAGAGGGTCCGGAGGGAGACCTAAAATCCCCACGTTTGCTGAGACCGCTGTCACGGTGGTCATACAGTAAGGCCTCGTACACACGATCGGACATATCCGATGAAAACGGTCCGCGGACCATTTCCATCGGATATGTCCGATCGGGAGTTTGATCCGATGGCGTGTACACACCATTGGATCAAATTCCCTGCGGTGACGTGGCGGTGACGCGGCGGTGACGTTGACGCCGCCACGTCACCGCCACGTCACCGCCACGTCACCGCACCAGGAAGTTAAACACTTCCGCGCATGTGCCGAATCCATTCGGCGGCGGCGCGGCGGCGGTGGGGGACGACATGTCTGCTGGTAAGTGTACTAACCAGCAGACATGTCGGGCGGACAGATTCCCACCGGATAGATTTCAAAGCATGCTTTGAAATCTGTCGGGTGGAGAAATCTGTCCGCTAGCCCATACACACGAGCGGAGATGTCTGCTGAAACGGTCCATCGGACCGTTTTCAGCGGACATATCCCCTCGTGTGTACGAGGCCTAAGGGTAAGGAGACTGCATTACCACTTCTGGGTGCCTTCCTGGTGGATGAAGTTTGCTCTATCCTAAACTTTCCTTTCAGGCACCAACACGGACTAACCCTTTAACCACTTGCTTACTGGGCACGTATACCCCCCTCCTGCCCAGGTGAAATTTCAGCTGCGTCGCTTTAACTGACAATTGCGCGGTCGTGCGACGTGACTCCCAAACAAAATTGACGTCCTTTTTTCCCCACAAATAGAGATTTCTTTTGGTGGTATTTGATCACCTCTGCGGTTTTTATTATGTGCGCTATAAACAAAAAAAGAGTGACAATTTTGAAAAAAAAAAAAAATATTTTTTACTTGTTGCTATAATAAATAGCCCAATTTTAAAAATAAAATAATAATTTTCTCAGGCCGATACGTATTCTACATATTTTTGGTAAAAAAAAAAAAATCGCAATAAGCGACTGGTTTGCGCAAAAGTTATAGCGCCTACAAAATAGGTGACAGAATTTTTTTTTGTTACTAGTAATGGCGGCGATCTGCTATTTTTATTGGGACTGCGACATTATGGTGGACACATCGGACACTTTTGACACATTTTTGGCACCATTCACATTTATACTGCGATCAGTGCTATAAATATGCACTAATTACTGTATAAATGTGACTGGCATTGAAGGGGTTTACACTAGGGGGTGAGGGAGGGGTTAAATGTGTACCCTGCATAGTGTTCTAACTGTAGGGGGAGGGGGGTGACTGGGAGAGGTGACCGATCTGTGTCCCTATGTACAAGGGACACAGATCGGTCTCCTCTGTCCCCTGACAGGACGTGGATCTGTGTGTTTACACACACAGATCCATGTCCTTGTCTCTGTAACCGCCGATCGCCGGTGCCTAGCGGACATCGCGGCCGCCAGGCACGCGCATCGGCATCTCAGTGATGCGGTGGGCATGCATCCAGTGGCCCGGAGGAGCGGAGGCCATAAAAGACGGCAACTCAGAGATTTAGAAGCACCTTGCGGCCGTATATAGTCGTACGGCCGTCAGGAAGTGGTTTAAGACTGATTTCTCTTGTGTTCCATTTGTCAATTCAATGCATTGGGACTTTATTCATGCACATATTTTTCCTTATATGTTTTTGTGTCACTTTAATTGTTTTTTCACAAGGCATCTTTGTAACTGGGAGAAACATTTCTCAGTATTCATTTGCTATCACAGTTATATTTTAAGATCAACTTATTTAGATCTTTCTTTCACTTTTTTGTCTGTTTATTACTCATGTTTTGGAATTTTTTGTATCACTAATTTTGGTACTGGCAGCTATTAATTTAATTCATTACATATTTTGGTGGTTTCATTTCACATATATATCTATCTAGCGCAGTGTTTTCCTTTTGTATTTTTTTTTAAATATATACCTCATTTATTTAAAATGTGATAGCAACACAATTAAGTGTAAAAATAAGTTAAAGTAACATAATAAATAAAACACACAAAAAAGCCTTACCTACCCTTTTGGTTATTGAAGTTTGTTGCCATTTAACTGGCGCATGCAATTTTTAATCTTGAGCTGTTTGGTATCTATTTACTCAATGCCAAAAAATTGAGTAATACAAATTGATACTGTGTCACATTTTCACAAAAAGAAAAAAAAAGAGAATAATTTGCAGTGTAGCAGGAGTCTCCAAACATTTTAAAGGGCCAGTTTACTGTCCTACAGACTTTAGGAGGGCCGGATTGAGGCCAGCAGGGGTAGAAAATATCCCGGTGGTCAGGAGGAGGAGGAGTGCCCCTATTAGTAGATGGAATAATATCCCATCATAAGTATCAGTGGAAGATATAGTGCCTCATTGTTGATATCAGTGGTAGGAAAAGTGCTTCATTTCATTGGGAGGAATAGTCCCCCAAGGGCCGGATAATGGCTAGCAAAAGACAACATCTGGCCCTCGGGCCGCAGTTTGGAGACCCCTTGTCTATAACAAAAAAAGTAGTAGTGGGAAAAGTGTGTATGTAAATGTAAAATATTAGCAACATACCGTATTTATCGGTGTATACTGCGCACTTTTTTCCCCTTAAAATTAGGGGAAAATCGTGGGTGCGCGATATACGCCGATCCCCGAGCTGTGTTTGAACTGAGCCGTAGTACACTCGGGTACATTCGGCCAGGCTTGGCTCCCCTCGCGGTCACGTCCTGTACGTCCTTTAGAGGAGCCGAGCGTGCCCAAGTGTACTGCGCTCGGTATATGTCAGCGGAGTGGTTCAAACACAGCGTGGGAAGCGGGGATCGGCTCAGAGACAGCGCGGGAGGACACCATATGTGGGTGCGCGCAATACCCCGATAAATACGGTAACTGCCTTGCAAAATCTGGTAACTATAACAGGGCTTCAAGGGGATTTGTATGCAATGGCTTTAGGGTGAATTTACTTTCAGAATGACTGCACTTACATCTCACATTTATATTTGATTTAGGCTCCTCAGTCTGTTAAGCCATACCACCTAGTATTGGCAGGGTCGCCATCAGGGGGGTACCGGCATTACACCTGTAAGGGGCCTGGCTGGCCCCCCTCCCGTTTTTTTCATATTTTTTTTTGCATTACACCTGTAAGGGGCCCCCCCGCTTATTATTTTTCAAGATTACACTTGTTTTTTTCGTCAGCACCTCCCCCGGTTCTCTGCTCCAGGGGGGGCCCTGCCTAAAGCTGTGTAAGGGCCCCAAAATGGCTGCCCTGAGTATTGGAGTCCCACTTTAATTTTTGCCTTGGACCCCATTTTGTCTAAAACTGACCATAGATCCAGGTCTACAGAGTTGGTACTTTTTATGAAGGGGCATTATGCCTAATACACACACAAGCATCTTCTGTTCAGACGAAAAAAGCCATAGATGTTAAAATGTAACTGAAATCTGAAAACTGTGCCCGAAAAATACAGTCAGAAGTCAAAGGGCTATATGCCAGTATGGCCTGTGGTCTTCCTGCAGCTGAGCTTTCCCCATTACTGCCTAAAAATGCCTTTTCTACACTGTTTTTCTGTGTGGAGGTGGCCATGTTGGTGAATGTGGGTCTTTGCTTCCTTATTTCAGAGCCTCCAGCAAGGAGAACATTGATTGCCAAACCTCACTACAAATCTCCTTTAAATACGAGTCAGAGAGTGCCTTGGATCTATAGGGTGAGGCTCGAGGTACAGGACAAAAAGTGAATTTTTTTCAGGGCACTGCTTAGACACAACATACAGTATGCGATGCGATCTGTGCGGCCAATGAGAGATGATCTCAAATGTAAACATATGAGATCATCTCTCATTGCCGGCTCACACAGAGACAGCGTCCTGTCATGGAGAGAGGAGACCGATCTGTGTCCCTTGTACATAGGAACACAGATCGATCACCTCCCCAGTCAGTCCCCCTCCCCCACAGTTAGAACACTATGCAGGGTCCACATTTAATCCCTTCCTCACCCCCTAGTCTTAACCCCTTCAATGCCAGTCACATTTATACAGTAATTAGTGCATATTTAAAGCACTGATATATGTGAATGGCGCCAAAAATGTGTCAAAAGTGACCGAAGTGTCCGCCATAATGTCGCAGTCCCAATAAAAATCGCAGATCGCCGCCATTTCTAGTAAAAAAATAAATAATAAAAAATAATAATTATGTCCCCTATTTTGTAGGCGCTATGGCCCAGATGAGAATTAGATTCTCGTAGAGTATCAGAAGTACACTACGCTGCCGTATTTTACCTGGCTCTACGTGGAATCCAGGTAGATTTTGTCCAGTAAACGACGGCGGCGTAGTGTATTTCTCCCGTCGCAATCCATCTGCGCGAGTAGGGGGCGTGAAGCATTTAAAATAGGCGCGTTCCCGCGGCGATCGAACTGCGCATGCTCCGTTCGCAAATTTCCCGCCGTGCATTGCGCGAAAACACGTCGTTACGTCATTCGTTGTTTGAGTAGCGTCGTTTACGGACAATCCTAGTCCCGGACGAGTTACGTCAAAAAAAAAAAAAAATCGACGCGTGAACGACGGCCATACTTAACATTGGCTACGTACCGTTAGACCAGCAAAAAGCTGCTCTAACAGTACGTAAAAAAAAATAGACGAAAGCGATTGCGAAGACCACTCGTATCTTCGTGGATCGCCGTAAAAACACATTTGCATATCCCGACGCATGAAAACGACGCAAACTCCTCCCAGTGGCCGCAAATATATCGCAGCGTAGATCCGAAGGCTTACGAAGACGTAAGCCTCTCGGATCGAAGCCGCCGTATCATGGTTTGAGGATTCAAACTAGTGATACGGCGCGCAAAATTTGAAATTACTCCTGTCTAACACTAGTTAGACAGGCGTAATTGCTTTCTGAATCTGGGCCTATAACTTTTGCGCAAACCATTCGCTTATTGCGATTTTAAAAAAAAAATGTTTACCAAAAATACGTAGAAGAATACGTATCGGCCTAAACTGAGGAAAAAAATTTTTTTTTTTAAATTGGGATATTTATTTTAGCAACAAGTAAAAAATATTGTATTTTTTTACAAAATTGTCGCTCTTTTTTGTTTATAGTGCAAAAAATAAAAACCGCACAGGCAATCAAATACCACCAAAAGAAAGCTCTACTTGTGGGGAAAAAAGGACATCAAGTTTGTTTGGGAGCCACGCCGCACGACCGCGCAATTGTCAGTTAAAGCGACAAGCTGGAATTTTACCTGGGCAGGAGGGGGTATATGTGCCCAGTAAGCAAGTGGTTAAATCTAATGTCCTAGGACAATAATATTTTGCAGCAGAAGTAGTGAGGTGCAGCAGCCCCCTTCAAGACTAGAAAAGCATACTTAAAGAGACGCTGGAACTTTTAGACTTGCAAGTGTAGCCCAATGAAGGAAACCCTAACATGGTGAGGCGGCTTTCACACAGCACGGCTTCCCTTGATGGGCACCCAACAGTAACTCAAACCATAGGAATACAGAATGAAGTGGTAGACCAAATTCGGATAAGACAGATTAAAATAATTTTCGGGGGCAACACTGCTCCCCCTTCATTAGGGCTCAACACAGGAGAAAACATGGGTGGAGAAACCAGTGTCTTCAGAGACTACTCTATATAGGCCCAATATTAAAGCGGGATTCCACCTGTCCTAGGCACCCACGATGTCAGCCCCCCGAGGCCCCCCGGGTCCCGGTGCCGCTATCCTCAGTAAGGGAAACAGGCAGAGAAGCCTTGCTTCACTGCCTGTTTCCTACGGCGCATGTGCAAGGCTTGCGCCGCTTTGTGAATAGGCGGCTGCTTTCTGGGATACACACAGTTCCCAGAAGGCAGCGCGCCACATTCCCCAGAAGACACCGCAAGGAGGACGAGGAAGAAGACCTGCCGAGGTGGAGGAAGATGCAGATTAGCAAGTTCCGCATAGCAACCGCCCTTTCTGGTCAATTTTTTTTTCAATTTTTGTACATCATTTTGGTGTATTTTTTACGGTGGAACATCACTTTAACCCGTTCCCTACCGAGTCATAGTAAAATGATGTCTGCGGGAACCCTTTGTCCCTCAGAATGGACGTCATATGGCGTCCTAGCCTTCTCAGGGGGCGTGCTCCAGCCGCACTGCTCGGGACCCGGTGCGCGTGTCCGGCGGCCGCGATGTCTGCCGGGCACCCGCGATTGCCCCCAATCATGGCAGGACCATGGATCTGTGTGTTTAAACACACAGATCCATGTCCTGTCAGCGGTGAGGAGACAGATGTTCATCGATCTCCTCCCCTTGCGAGTCCCCTCCCCCTACAGTTAGAACACACTTTAGGGAACATATTTAACCCCTTCAGCGCCCCCTAGTGTAAACCCCTTCCCTGCCAGTCATATTTACACATATTTACACATTTAAATGTGAATGGTCCCAAAAACGTGTCAAAAGTGTCCGATGTGTCCGCCGCAATGACACGGTCACAATAAAAAAAAAAAGATCGCAGATTGCTGCCATTATTAGTAAAAAAAAAAAATATGCCATAATTCTATGATATTTATTAAATCACAAAGTAAAAGATATTGGCCCAGATTCACGTAGGGCGGCGTATATTTGTGCGGGCGTAGCGCATCTCATATACGCTACGCTGCCGTAACATAGAGAGGCAAGTACAGTATTCACAAAGCACTTGCTCCTGTGGCGGCGTATCGTAAATTGGCCGGCGTAAGCTCGTCTAATTCAAAGTAGGAAGGAGGTGGGCGTGATCTATTTAAATTATGCGTGCCCCCCGGCCAAATGAATGGCCGATCGAAAGGCGCATGCTCAGAATCACGTCGCATATACTCCCTAAGATACGACGGCTCAATGCCTACGACGTGAACATAACCTACGCACAGCCCTATTCACGTAGTACTACGGTGTACGCGACGTAAAATTCAACTGCGTCGTTCCCTGGCCCATACCTTTGCATTACCTGCGCCTCATATAGCAGGGGTAACCTTACGCCGGACGTACGCCTTACGTAAATGGCGTAGATTACAGCGACGGGCGCAAGTACGTTTGTGAATCGGCGTATCTTGCTCATTTACATATTTGACACATAAATCTATGGAAGCGCCCCTTGCGGCCAGCGTAAATATGCGCCCAAGATCCGACGGCGTAGGATACTTACGTCAGTCGGATTAAGCCAAAATTCAGACGTATCTAATTTCAAGAATAAGGCGCGTAGATACGAAGGCGCATCCGTGGACTTACGCGGTGTATCAGGAGATACGTCGGCGTAAGTCCTTTCTGAATCAGGGCCATTGTGTTTTTTTCAAAATTGTCGCTCTTCTTTTGTTTATAGTGCAAAAAAAAAAAAAAAAAGCAGTGGTAATCAAATACCACCAAAAGAAAGGTATATTTGTGGGGAAAAAAGGGCGTCAATTTTGTTTGGGAGCCACTTCGCACGAACGCGCAATTGTCATTCAAAGTGCGACAGTGCTGAAAAGTAAAAATTGGTCTGGGCAGGAAGGGGGGGAACATGCCCTGTATGGAAGTGGTTAAACTCCCCTCATGGTGGAACAACTTGACAGCAGTTGCTAAGCAGTAATGGAGCCTTCAGGATTAGTTCTGTTTCAAGTTTTGCACATGTTGCCATGCCTTTAGGTTCTCTGGCACCAGACCACACCAGCCAATACAGACCATGGGCTAGATTCACGTAGCCCGCCATAACTTTGTGCGGGCGTAGCGTATCTTGTTTACACTACGCCGCCGTAAATTAGCGAGGCAAATGCTGTATTCACCAAGCTAAGTTACGGCGGCGTAGCGTAAATGGGCCGGCGTAAACCCGGGTAATTCAAATGTGGATGAGGTGGGCGTGTTTTATGGAAATGTGTTGTGACCCCACGTTTTATGACGCTTTTTTTGAACTGCGTATACGCTGTCCCTGGACATATCCCAGTGCGCATGCTCCAAATTACAACGCTAAGACGCATTGGTTTCGTCGTGAACGTAATTGACGTAAAGCCCCATTCACGGACAAGTTACGCAAACGACGTAAAATCTGAAAAATTTGACGCGGTCCCGACGTCCATACTTAACATTGGCTGCGCCATCTTTTTGGTGGTTTATCTTTACGCCGGAAAACGCCTTACGTAAACGGCGTAACTTTACTGCGTCGGCTGGGCGTACGTTCGTGAATAGGCGTATCTCGCTGATTTACATATTCTAGGCATAAATCAGCGGGAACGCCCCTAGCGGCCAGCGTAAATATGCAGTTAAGATACGACGGCGTAATACAAATACGCCGCTCGTATCTTAGCTCAAACCCGGCGTATCTTGTTTTCTGAATACAGAAAATAGATGCGCCGGCGCAGTGTAGAAGTTACGTGGCGTATCTCGAGATACGCCGTCGTAACTAATGCTGAATCTGGCCCCATAACTATAAAACACTATACATTTACTGTTTTTAACACTATATTGTAACACTAACATTATAACAATCCACATTTTTAATTTCTTGAAAATGCTACCTTTTAGTAGACATGTGCAGACTGGAATATTTTGTTTTGTTTTTTCGTTTTCGTCTGGAAAATAAATGTATTTAGTTACTCCCGAAAATCATTTTGATTTATTTTGTTTTTCGTTGGGGAATAGCATTCGTCCAAAAATCCGATAATACTTGGTTTCTGTCGAATGGTCAAAAGAATATTCGACGGAACTTCTAAACTTTACGTCGAATTGTACATTCCTGGTCGAATATTCCGCCTACAAGAATTCTAATGTTGTATGACTAGTAATAATGTCGAATCTATTCTCTATAATGTCGAATCTATTTTCTCATAAATCAAAATCTATTCTCTGTAATGTCGAATCTATTATTTCTATAGTGTCGAATCTTTTCTCTATGATGTCGAATCTTTTCTCTATAATGTCGAATCTCTCTATATCGAATATTTACCGCAACGAAAACGAAAATAAAGCATTTTTTATGTCGGATCTTTCGGTTTTCGTTTCTTGCGCTTTCGTTATCGTTTGTTAAAACGATAACGAAAAAAACAGATTTTCGGACGAAAATGCATTCTAACGAAAACGAATGCTACCTTTTAGCAGTCACTTAGAATGCTATAAAAACATACCAAAAAGTCATAAACTATGGTGTGACTCCAAGGCTTCAGTCAAAACAAAACTCTTACATTGGTCAGCTTGGGTGGCTGGAGTTTAATCTAATTTCAATTATTTGTCAAGTGTTTTCCTTGAAGGTGTACACGAAACATTAAATTAACCTCTGGAATAGATTTAAGATTTGACAGAAAAACAAATTGACAGAACAGAGCCCAAACTCCTCAGGGAAAAAATGTACACAAGCGATAATCTATAAAATAAGCAAACACTAGAAAAAAGGGTAATCTAGATAATTAGAGTGTTTATTTTGTAAAAGAGAATGAGGTGTCATGACATGGATTCTCCATGCTTGCCTCAGATGTGTGTTTGCCTGCTGTGTGTCTCCTAAGATCATGTTTACACAACCTGTGTGTTGTCAGGGAATTCCTCAGACACATTAGAGAGATTAGGTCAGTGCTCCCTTCAGGCTGGAATAACCTTAACTGTTTCCCTAATGCTTCCCATCCCTCCTAACAGAAGAATCGCCTGAAAATCTCTACAGAAGCAAAACTAGGAATGTGCTTTATATAATCCTTCCACAGGTTACATATGAATCTGTCAGCGTCATCACAACAGTGTCATAAAAAAAAGTGGTGTGTCTCGTTCTAGATGCGGCTCAAGAATCAAACACACGCAAGGCAGCTAGTGGCAAGTATCATTTTCTCATCAAATGACAGCATCTAAGGGTCTATTAAAAAACATTTACATAGCATTATACCAAGTGAAAGTGTACTTCTGTGTGAATGGGGCACAACACAAATGTTATTAGGCTATTTTCTATGCGGGTCAAATGTTTTTCATTGATTTGAAACAAAATATACTGCATTTGGCCACTAGGAGTCGTATACTGTATGTTTCCTATGATACCTAGTTCCATCTAGTGGCCAAATGCGGTAATTTCTGTTTTACATCAATTATAACAATCATTTAGCACAGAAAATACTTCAATAACATTCATTAGTTGTTCTATCCGCACTAATAGAATGCATGTGCACTTGCATTGGAGAAATAGATCTGTATTTTTTATTTACAAATGCACCAAAGTGTAATTTTAAAGTGGATGTAAACCCCAATTTTTTTTATGTCACAATGTAGAGTATAAGATTTCCTATCATCTGTGCCCAGTCTTGTCACACAGCGTTAATCCAGCACTGAGTAATCCTCTTTTAATGTTCAGTGCAAATTAACAGAATTCCAGATAAAAACTTGCCAAATTATAAAGTCCGTTTCTCTGTTATTGCTTTCAGTAACAGGTTATTTACATATCTAACTTGGACATGTTTATCATAACAAGAGGTGATCCAAAGTTCATTGTATATTACTAGGATGTGTTATGATGTTATATCACCTCATATTATGATAAACAAAACATAACATATGATAAACATGTCCTAGCTAGATATGTAAATAACCTGTCACTCAAAGCAAGAAGAGAGAAAACTGACTTTTTATTTAGGCAGGGTTTTATCTGGAAGGCTGTTCATTTTCACTGAACATAAAAGAGGATTTGGATTAACTCTGTGTGGCAAGACTGGGCACAGATGATAGGAAATCTTATACTCTACATTGTGACATCAAAAAAAAATTGTGGTTTACATCCACTTTAAGATTTGTTTCTAGTACAAAGCAATGAGGCTGAAAGTGTAAAGTTGGTTATACAAAAACTAACATCTGCAAGCAAATGACCAACAGGCATTGACAAATTGAGGGGGGAGAGAGGACAGCACAGAACACGGGGGGGGGGGGGGAGAGGACAGCACGGAACACGGGGGGGGGGAGAGGACAGCACGGAACACGGGGGAAAGAGAGGACAGCACGGAACACGGGGGAAAGAGAGGACAGCACGGAACACGGGGGAGAGAGGACAGCACGGAACACAGGGGGGAGAGAGGACAGCACAGAACACAGGGGGGAGAGAGGACAGCACGGAACACAGGGGGGAGAGAGGACAGCAAGGAACACGGGGGGAGAGAGGACAGCATGGAACACGGGGGGAGAGAGGACAGCACAGAACACAGGGGGGAGAGAGGACAGCACGGAACACGGGGGGGGGGGGGAGAGAGGACAGCACGGAACACGGGGGGAGAGAGGACAGCAAGGAACACGGGGGGAGAGAGGACAGCATGGAAAACACAGGGGGAAGAGAGGACAGCACGGAAAACACAGGGGGGAGAGAGGACAGCACGGAACACGGGGGGAGAGAGGACAGCAAGGATCACGGGGGGGAGAGAGGACAGCACGGAACACGGGGGGAGAGAGGACAGCACGGAACACGGGGGGAGAGAGGACAGCACAGAACACAGGGGGGAGAGAGGACAGCACGGAACACAGGGGGGAGAGAGGACAGCACGGAACACAGGGGGGAGAGAGGACAGCACGGAACACAGGGGGGAGAGAGGACAGCATGGAACACGGGGGGAGAGAGGACAGCACAGAACACGGGGGGGAGAGAGGACAGCATGGAACACGGGGGGAGAGAGGACAGCAAGGAACACGGGGGGAGAGAGGACAGCACGGAACACGGGGGGAGAGAGGACAGCACGGAACACGGGGGGAGAGAGGACAGCACGGAACACGGGGGGAGAGAGGACAGCACGGAACACGGGGGGGAGAGAGGACAGCACGGAACACGGGGTGGAGAGAGGACAGCACAGAACACGGGGGGAGAGAGGACAGCACGGAACACGGGGGGAGAGAGGACAGCACGGAACACGGGGGGGAGAGAGGACAGCAAGGAACACGGGGGAGAGAGGACAGCATGGAACACGGGGGAAGAGAGGACAGCACAGAACACAGGGGGGAGAGAGGACAGCACAGAACACAGGGGGAGAGAGGACAGCACGGAACACGGGGGGGGGAGAGAGGACAGCACGGAACACGGGGGGAGAGAGGACAGCACGGAACACGGGGGGGAGAGAGGACAGCACGGAACACGGGGGGGAGAGAGGACAGCACGGAACACGGGGGGGGAGAGAGGACAGCACGGAACACGGGGGGAGAGAGGACAGCACGGAACACGGGGGGAGAGAGGACAGCACGGAACACGGGGGAGAGAGAGGACAGCACGGAACACGGGGGGAGAGAGGACAGCACGGAACACGGGGGGAGAGAGGACAGCATGGAACACGGGGGGAGAGAGGACAGCACGGAACACAGGGGGGAGAGAGGACAGCACGGAGCACGGAGCACAGGGAAAGACAGCACGGAGCACGAAAGTGGGGAAAAACAGCACGGGGGGGATAAGACTTGCAACTCCCCTGCCTGCCCAGGTATCGGTTGAGGCATCGGAGCATTTTCCCCGAAGTACAAGTACTCAGGGAAATGCTTGGTATCGGTATCGGGACAACCCTAGTAATCTGTATGGAATTTGGTAATGATATCAAGAAAAGCAGTAAAATAGATCCCCTACAGCGGCGGCAATAGATCCCCCTAACAACAATGGACCACCCACAACAAAATTTCCCCGCCAGCAACAATAGACTCCCAGCAGCATCAACAGATCTCCACACAACCAGCATTAATAGACTCTCTGGCTGCCATCAATAGACCCCTCCCCCAATAGTAGATCTCTTTCAGCAACAACTGACCCCCCAGCAACATAAGACCCCCCCCCCCCAGCAACAATAGGTCCCCACCAGCAACAATAGACCTCCCCAGCAACAATAGACCCCCCCCTGCAAAAATAGATCCCAGCAGTGAGCATCAATACCCTGCAGCACACCCCAGTAACGGCTTGTCATTACATACAGTCAGTCCAGGAGGTGCGTTCCCGCTGAAAAAAAGCCCTGGTGCAGACACATCTGGATCTGAAAAAAACAGGGGCAACCTCCCTAATCCTTTAAACAATCTTGTACTTATACTTTAAAGTATGAACAACAGAAATATGTTTAATATTTTTCTATGTAATGAGGATTTCCATTCCCATTGGTTGAAATGTATGCCAATGAAATATATCATTTACTGATAAGCATATTATTGTCTTTCTCTTTTTTTGTTGGCATACCTGTGAATTAGGGTTGTCCCGATACCGATACCAGTATCGGTATCGGGACCGATTCCGAGTATTTGCGGGAGTACTTGTACTCCCCCAAATAACCCCGATACCAAAATAGAATACTTCCCAACCCCCCCCCCGCCGCCGTTGCCGCCGCCACTTGCCGCACAAAGCACAACGCTCGTCGCATGTCGCCCGTCGCACACCGCCCGCCGCCGACCGCCGCTAATCCCCGTGTAAAATTGTAATACCCGCGGCGCCATGTATAGACACGCGATTGGACGGATCCGTCCAATCGCGAGCAAGGGGGGAGTGTCTATACACGGATACGTGCATAGACACTCCCCCCTTGCTCACGATTGGACGGATCCGTCCAATCGCGTGTCTATACATGGCGCCGCGGGTATGTGTTGCACGGGGATTAACCCTGCAGGCTGCAGCAGCGACGGCGGCGGAGGTATGGGGGACATGACATGGCTGCAATATGGGGCACAGGACATGACATGGCTGCATATGTGGGGGGACATGACATGGCTGCATATGTGGGGGGACATGACATGGCTGCATATGTGGGGGGACATGACATGGCTGCATATGTGGGGGGACATGACATGGCTACATATGTGGGGGGACATGACATGGCTGCATATGTGGGGGGACATGACATGGCAGCATATGTGGGGGGACATGACATGGCTGCATATGTGGGGGGGACATGACATGGCTGCATATGTGGGGGGACATGACATGGCTGCATATGTGGGGGGACATGACATGGCTGCATATGTGGGGGGACATGACATGGCTGCATATGTGGGGGGACATGACATAGCTGCATATGTGGGGGGACATGACATGGCTGCAATATGTGGGGGGACATGACATGGCTGCAATATGGGCGACATGACATGGCTGCAATATGAGGGGGGACATGACATGGCTGCAATATGTGGGGGGACATGACATGGCTGCATATGTGGGGGGACATGACATGGCTGCATATGTGGGGGGACATGACATGGCTGCATATGTGGGGGGACATGACATGGCTGCATATGTGGGGGGACATGACATGGCTGCAATATGTGGGGGGATATGACATGGCTGCATATGTGGGGGGCATGACATGGCTGCAATATGTGGGGGGATATGACATGGCTGCATATGTGGGGGGACATGACATGGCTGCAAATTTTGGGGGACATGACAATGCTGAAATATGGGGGGGCACATCACATGGCTGCATAGGGGGGGGGACATGACATGGCTGCAATATGTGGGGGGATATGACATGGCTGCATATGTGGGGGGCATGACATGGCTGCAATATGTGGGGGGATATGACATGGCTGCAATATGTGGGGGGACATTACATGGCTGCAATATGTGGGGGGATATGACATGGCTGCATATGTGGGGGACATGACATGGCTGCAATATGTGGGGGGACATGACATGGCTGCAATATGTGGGGGGCATACATGGCTGCAATATGTGGGGGACATACATGGCTGCAATATGTGGGGGGACATGGCTGCAATATGTGGGGGGACATGGCTGCATTTGGGGACACGTTTAAAAAAAGTATCGGTATTCGGTATCGGCGACTACTTGAAAAAAAGTATCGGTACTTGTACTCGGTCCTAAAAAAGTGCTATCGGGACAACCCTACTGTGAATTGTAATTTCATTATGCTATCCGATGTAATGTGATATGATATTGTATGTGTGCAAAATTATTCCCTTTCAACACAAATTTACCTGTCCTCTCTCCCCCCTGCTGGGAGCACTTTTTAGAGAAGAAAGAGAAGGGGCACCAAGCCCCACTGGGGGACTGAAAAAGAATGGCACCAAATCCCACCGATGCGGCATCAACATTGATGCAGAAGGTTTTAGTAGTGTCCGGCCTCATTAGGGCAGAGCCAGAAGAAAGGCTTTGCTTCAAGATATGAAGGGCTTCAACTGGGTCCAGTGCTTGGGGTTGGCACCTTTTGCCAGAGGTTACAGCATATCATTACCACATACTGACTGTCTTCTAGAGGTACAGCACACATTACGGCTCACTGATTAGTTGCTAGAGATTACTACATGATTTGTTCCTATTGATTGGTTGCTAGAGATTACTGTACAGTAATACTGCTCACTGATTGGTTGCTAGAGGTTACAGCTCATCATCTCTTCACTGCAGAGGGGCAAGATATACATATGAATGCCACATTTATTTACATATGAATGCCGCCGGCCTCAGCTATTTACATATGAATACACCTGTTATTTACATATGCATGACGATTATTTACATGTAAACACAGGGTCTGCATGTGAGTCATCTGTACACAACAATAGGGCTGAGCTGGGCAGCATTAGTAGCAGCACTTCACACTGATATATCAGGACACAGCACTAAAACTTCACTTCAAGGGACAAGAGAATTTAAACTGGTATAGTTGGCAAGTATGAAGCAGCTGCTTTGGGCCCCACAACAATGACAAGACCCAGGGTAGCTTCCCCTTTTGCCCTGCCTTAAATACGGCCCGGATTGTTTTTCTTTTCTTTCTAATTGCTGTGTTTTAATGCTGACACTGACTGGGGGTTATTTACGAAAGGCAAATCCACTTTGCACTACAAGTTCAAAGTGCACTTGGAAGTGCAGTCGCTGTAGATCCGAGGGGGACATACAAGGAAAAAAAATGCATTTTAGCTTGCACATGATTGGATGATAAAATCAGCAGAGCTTCCCCTCATCTCAGATCTACCCATCAGATTACAGCGACTGAACTTCCAAGTGCACTTGTAGCGCAACGTGAATTGGCCTTTTGTAAATAACCCCCTATGTGTCCTATATTTTTTTGGCCAGGGGCCAAGCTTATTTGCAATAGTTGCTATAATTTGTACACTTTCATATTCTCTACAAGCCTTCAGGTGCAAAGCAAAAAGAATTCTAAGGACCAAGCCACCATGCAGTATTTACTCGTGATTTGCATTACACGGATCTCCCAGCCAAGAGCATTTAACCTAGGGCTACATGTACAAAATATGTCTGGTACCGAGAGATGGACTACCAACAAGTGGGAGATCAATCACTTGTGTAGCTCTATCCTGCACAATTCCAGATACTCGTTCAGGCAATTAATGTGGCATTAAAAGGTGAGCCGCTCAAACTTTCACATTTCCTTAATTATCAAGAGACTTAAAGGGTCACTAAAGGAAAAAATGTTTTTTGCTGAAATGATTGTTTACAGGGTATAGAGACATAAAAGTTAACTGATTCCTTTTAAAAAATGATTAAAAATAGATAAAAATCAATCATATAATGTGCCTGCAGGTTAGTTTCGTTTTTAAACTGGTTTCATATTTCTGTGAAGTAAATAGACACACAAAACAAAAACAAACAAATACAGGGCAGTGTTTTGTTTTTAAAATGAATCTGATTGGTTCTGAGGAGTTTTAGACACACAGTAATGACAGCTTGGACCACAGTGAAAAGCTGCCATACAAGGAGCCAGACAAGCAGGAAGTGTGGAGATCAGAGAAGGATTACAGCAACTTCAAAGCAAAAAACGAACAATGAGGACATGAAACCAGGACTGCAGTAAGGTAAAGGAAGCTATTTAGCTGAAAAAAAATCCTTTACTGATCCTTTAAGTATCACTGATTTATGTTACTGTTGGTTAATTTTTCTGTACTTTGCACCACTGGTTTTAGAAATAATCTCATAGCAATTCCTCATCAAACGTAAAAAGTGACACAAACTAGCAACGTCTACAATTTGTGATATTTAAAATCCTCCTGTCTATGTCACACAGCTACAGTACAAATGCCAGTGAGATCTCTCATGATTTCACTTTCTCCCTAGAGGCTCTATATAGAACAAGGTTAAGTGTTTCCCAGAGTGACCCCATGTGTAACAGAGCACAGAGGCCAACAAAGGTCAAATAAAGTAGCAATCCCATTAGTACAGCAGCCAAAGTTCAATTTTCATTGACCAAACTTGCTGCGAACTAAACAGGCACAGAATAGATACAAAGAACCACAGACAGTTCTAACTACTCTTATGTTCCACTTCATTTATCATTGGTAGGGTGTAAAAACATGATAAAAATAAAAAGTGGTAAGAAAAAAAACAAATTTGCAAAAGTTACATCAAAGACATCCCCACACTGCCTCTGTCAGGTAACATAGAAGATACCTGGTCCCATTAACACTTTGATGTTCTTGTACTTTATGTTGATATAAATTATGACATCATGCATTAGGCAGTCCATTCATTTGGAATTGGCTACCAATGCACAAGAACAAACTAAAAAACGTATATGCAGATTTATTTTTCTTTTCACACAGCATACTATAATGTACTGTAGTGTGCTACTGCAGTAGTGCTAGGGTTACCACCTGTCCGGGATTCACTCAGACAGTTTGGGTTTTGAATCATGTGTCCGGGTTTCAGACCGCCTGAAAGCCGGACACATTATTTAGACCAGGCTATGGCTTCCCAGCAGGGCTGATGGCTGTAGTTGTCTAAGCTGAGAATGTCTGTTATACTTAGGGTCACTAAAGGAAAACATTTTTTTTTTTGCTGAAATGACTGTTTACAGGGTATAGACATAAAGGTTAACTGATTCCTTTTAAAAATGATTAAAAATAGATAAAAATCAATCATATAATGTGCCTCTAGTTTCACTTTCGTTTTTAAACTGGTTTCATGTTTCTGTGAAGTAAAGAGACACACAGAACCAAAACAAACAAATCCAGGGCAGTGTTTTGTTTTTAAAATGAATCTGATTGGTTCTGAGGAGTTTTAGACACACAGTATTGACAGCTTGGACCACAGTGAAAAGCTGCCATGAGATTTTTCATAAGGAGCCAGACAAGCAGGAAGTGTGGAGAACAGAGCAGAATTACAGCAACTTCAAAGCAAAAACGAACAATAAGGACATGAAAACACCACTGCATTAAGGTAAAGGAAGCTATTTAGCTAAAAAAAAAAAATTCCTTTAGTGACCCTTTAATTTCACACTGCCCAAAGCCAGCACTAACAATCCCCCCCCCCCCTTCTCTGAACTCTCACATACACACACAGAGGAGAGAGGGCTTGGTCTGCTGCTCTACACCCCCCCCCCAATGTCTGTCCACCCGATTCTGTGCCTCAGAAAAGGGAAGTGGGGGGCCCAGAAATTTTGAAGTCCAGTAGCCTCAGATACATCTGGATAAGAGGTGCTGACTGCCAAGGGGTGAGTGATCTCATCATTCATTCCTGTCTGTGACTGAAGCCTTCCCCCTCCCCCCTTCTCTCCCCTACCTCTGAGTGAGTACACTTAGGCCCCTTTCACACCGGGAGGTGCGGTGGCGGTATAGCGCCGCTATTTTTAGCAGCGCTATACTGTCAGAATTGCCGTGGAATTGTGGCAGTTTTTGGCCGGCCGAAAAAGGGTTAATACCGCCCGCAATGCGCCTCTGCAGAGGCGCATTGCCAGCAGTATAGCCACGGTGTCCCATTGTTTTCAATAGGAAGGAGCAGTGGAGGAGCAGTAAAGACACCGCTCCTTCACCGCTACAAAGATGCTGCTGGCAGGACTTTTGGAGCGGTCCCGCCAGCGCATCACCTCAGTGTGAAAGCACTCAGGCTTTCACACTGGGACTGCAGGGCAGGAGTTTTTCAGGCAGTATTTAGACGCTATTTTTAGCGCTAATCAACCCGAAAAACTCCTCAATGTGAAAGGGATCTAAGTTACATCAGCATTCCCCTTTACACAAAGGCCACAGTGTTCCCTCCTACATCAGAGTGCTCTCCGTACATCAGAGTTCTCAGTGTTCCCCCTTAGATCAGGGTTCCCAGAGAATCCCTTATGTCAGAGTCCCCAGAGTTCTCTCCTATATCAGAATCTGGAGATTCTCCCCTTAGGCGGCGAACACACGACCGAGAAACTCGACGGGCGAAACACATCGTTTTCCCCGTCGAGTTCCTTGTTCGGCTGTCAAAAAACTTGTTGAGCCAAATTTTCCTATTGCCTATCGAGGAAATAGAGAACTTGCTCTCTTTTTGGCTCGACGAGTTCCTCGACAGTTTTCTCTGCGAAAAGTGTACACACAACCGGTTTCCTCGGCAGAATACGTCTCCCATCAAGTTTCTCGCTGAATTCTGCCGAGGAAACCGGTCGTGTGTATGCGGCCTTACAGTGAAAGGGAACTCCTGCAAGTTCAGATGTAAAAGGGGAACTCTGTGGACTCTGATGTAAAGGGGGACTCTTGTGATTAACTTCATATGTTTAGAAATGTTATTTAATAGAAAAATATATGCATAGTTTATACCACAGGTGTCAAACACAAGGCCCGCGGGCCAAATCCGGCCCTCCAGGCCATTTCATGTGGCCCTCGCACCTCTCCTGCAGCTGCAGGAGAGCTCCAGCCCTCCTCAAGACCCTTACTTTTTGCTTTTAAGCAATGCATTCAGCTTCTTCCCAGCAGCAGCATAAGGAAAGGGCGTGCACTGTGATGTAAGGGAGAGTGGGGGACTCACATTAGATGTTAAAATCCAACCCACCATAAGAAGTTAAGGTGAGGGTATGCGCTGGACATCTAATCTTACAGATACAACTGGCCCTTTTGAGGCCAATCATAATGCTGATGCGGCCCAATTGAGTTTGACATCCCTGGTTTATACTATTAAATAAAAAAATTGCTGTGTGCCGCTAAAGTGTTCGAGTTTGACTTGAAGAAAAGGTGGCAACCTTAAGTAGTGCTTACATGAATGGCACCACAACGCATTAACACGTTATTTTAACATGCATTTTACCAAAAAGCAAAAGTGTGATTCACAACTCTGTTACTAAAAAGAAAGCACAAAGGCTTTCCCTTCAAAGAAGGTAAATTCTTACCTGTCACACCCTGATGAAGAAAAATTGTTCATCAAAGAAACTGACACTTGGACAGTATTGATTTCCTATGTCCCCCTGCTGCACACAGTAATTCCTCTAATGTGCCACTACAATCAAATGATAGCCACAGACAAGTCCATTTAAAGCCTGGCACCTTTTAATCTACCCATTTAATCTACCCCCCCCCCAGCTACCCCTGCCACATATTACAGGTTTGCCTGTCTCATTTGTTGGCCTAGGACCAGCATGGCACAGGAGAGAGAGATTAGCGATCATCAGTTTGTTGATCTCTCCTCTGGTGAATGAACACAGGGCTATTAGCATGCAATTTTAAGACTTGTTTGATATCTATTTACTCGACGTAACCTCATCTTTTATATTTTACCAAAAAAAAATTGTAGTATATTGTATTTCTGTGCACTAAAATTATCTTTAGTTTATTTTTTACTGAAAACATAGGTTTAATAACCTGCTTTGCTAATATTTTATGACGTTATGACAAGAAATTGTAACTACCACCTTTTATTCTCCAGGGCATCTGCTTAGGCAGAGGAACAAAGAAACTTGCAGAGCTGTACTGTGAATAGACCAGCTCTCTGCTAATCTATTTATAGCACACTCCCCGACACAAATTTCCAGCTGCTTCCATCTCAAGTTTTGAGGAACTTGTCACAAGTTATCAGGCTGATAACAGGAGAACGGACATGATAAGACACAAGACTTGCTATGGAGAGAGATAAGTAAACACTACAGATATATGTGCATAGGTCAGATTTCATGAATGGGGTTTACAACTACTTTAAAGTGTCTGTAAACCTGATTCGTGAAATTTTATCTAAGCACATATATCTGTAGTGTTTTCGTATCTCTTTCCAAAGTCCTAAGTCCCATGCCTTTCTGCTGCTTCATTCTCCTGTTATCAGCCTGATAACTTCTGACGAGTTCTCCAACACTGGAGGGTGCTACACATAGATTAGCAGAGAGCTGGTCTATTCACAGTACAGCTCTTCAAGTATAATTGTTCTTCTGCTTATGTGGAGGGGGGTGCCTTTCCTCTCAAAAAGTTTATGCCAAGACTCCACTCCCCCTATTGGAACAGGAAGTACAAACGCTATGGGCACTTTCTAAAGAATATAGCAAGCTGAAGACAGCAGATATACATGTAAAACTTATGTAGGGAGATTTGTTTCATCTCTGTGTATCCTCTGAGGCTGTTCACTTCACTGGGTATAGGAGAGGGTTTCCACTTTCAGGACCGCCATCAGGGGGGTACCGGCAGTACACCTGTAATGGGCCGGAGGTCCCCAAGTCCCCAGATGGCAACCCTCCTTTTTATTTTTATAAAACAAATGTTTGGGTTTTTATTAAAGGGCCCCGGGTGGCAAACCCCCTTTTTTTTTATAATTTTATATATATATATATATATATATATATATATATATATATATATATACATATATATATATCTTTTTATTTCTTTTCTGTTTTTATTAAAGGGCCCAGAGGTCCCCAGGGGCCCGGATGGCTACCCCCCTTCTTTTCTGTATTTCAATTTAAGGCGGCAGCACCCGTGGCCCCTCCCCTGCCGGGGGTTCTCTACTCCAGGGTCCCATGCCTGAAGCTGTGTAAGGGCACCCATAATTCCTAATGGCGGCCCTGTCCACTTTAAGCATGTGGTATCTGGCAACAAAAACATGTAGGAGAAGGAGCAGTAAAGTACAACCACTGTGCACCATGTGTACAAGCAAAATGTAGATGTAACAAGCAAATATGGATACCCCTTGTATATAAATGTTTACATATTATATATAAAGAAGGAAAGTTCACGATTTACTGCTGGGGTGTGGGGCATTAAAGCAAACCTGTTGCTTTGACATGCATGGGCAGGACCCTTTTCAAAGTCTTATGAGTCAGACCTTAACCACTTCCATACAGGGCACTTATACACCTTCCCGCCCAGACCAATTTTTAGCTTTCAGTGCTGTTGCACTTTGAAAGACAATTGCGCAGTCGTGCTACACTGTACCCAAACTAAATTTTTATCATTTTGTACCCACAAATAGAGCTTTCTTTTGGTGGTATTTGATCACCTCTGGGATTTTTATTTTCTGCAAAGAAAATTAAAAAATGACCGAAAATTTGTTATATTTGTTATGTTAAAAAACATTGTAAATAAGTAAGTTTTTTCCTTCACTGATGGTACTGCACTGACGGGCACTGATAAGGCGGCACTGATGGGCACTGATGAGGTGGCACTGATGTGGTGCCATTTATGGGCACTGATGATGGGCACTAATATGCAGCACTGATAGGCGGAACGGATGGGCACGGATAAGCGACATTGATGGGCACGGATAGGCGGCATGGATGGGCACGGATAGGCGGCATGGATGAGCAAAAATGCGCACTGATAGGTGGCACTAACGTGTTGTACTAATGCAGCCCTCAAAATTTCCACTCGCCTACTAGCATTTGGCGAGTGGATTTAAGCTGGGGGCGAGTGATGACAGGGCTGCATGACCAATCTCCCTCCAATCTGTGCCTACCCTTAGAGTTCCAGTGAGATTGGCGGCCGAAGAGGAAAGGTGCATGCTCGAGAAAAGTAGTCTGGTGAGCCGCGCACAGGCAGAGCAGTACACAGGTGCTCTCCTTACAATTCTCATTAAGCCATGGGACCTAACAGTATGACCTCTCTGAGCCTGCCCCCTCCCCCGACCAATGTAGCTGGAGAGCAGAGAGCAGGGAGCAGGAAGTAATGAGTGAGGTGGAGGATTGCGAAAATTACCACTCCGGTGCAGCGCTCACTGAAAGTTGCCCTGACATGAGAGCGGCAGCCTTCCAGTTTGTACAGTTTTCTTCTCCTTGTGCTCTATGTAAGTATCCAACAGTTCAGCCTGAGCACTGTGAACAGACTGGTCTCAATGTGTGCTGTGTGGTGTCAGTGTGCGCTGTGCTATGGTGTCAATGGCTGTGCAGTTGTGTGGATCTCAGCACTGGATTGTACTCCTTCCCGCTGTGCTGCAGTTCCTCTTTTTACTGTCAGCCTGAATAAAAGGGGGAAGTGGGGACATGCAAGCTTGGAGCCGCACACCCAGGCTCCTGATGATGAGATGAATAGGAGAGGGAGAGAGAGAGGATGGATGGGAGTTGCAGAGGAGACAGCAATAGAATGGGGAAGAGACCCAGTTCTAGTGTCCTGTCCCTCTGGTCTGCCCCCAGTGCTCTGTCCCTCTGGGCTGCCCCCAGTTCCCTGTTCAATTTTTGTTAAAGTTGTTGTTGGTAATATTTAATTGTGTAACTTGATTCTGCCTAAAACATTTAACAGTGTCATTCTATGAGATAATCTACGAGGGCGTGTTTACGGGTGCAATTAGGCGCAGGGCTGTGTATGAATTAGGTGGGGCAACTGGTTGCGAGTAACTCTTGAAGCCTCCAGTTAGGAGAGTGATTTAGTGTGCTAGCGGCAAACGCTCGCATCCACAAACTATCTATCACCCTCTGTGAGCTGATGACCGGCTGAAAGGCATTACACCTTGTATCAGTTACTGCTCTGTGGAGTAGTTTTTTTGTTGCTGTTTGTATGCATGATTTTTAACAGCATGTTAAAATAAAAGTTTTTTAAATGGTATCACACCATATCGAGCTTTTTTTATGTGCCCTGACACCGGATGGTCATTAGGAGTACTGCATGCTGCTGGAATATCATCTCCATGAGGAAGAGGGAATCCGATGACATTACTGTTCAAAGCCTGTTATAACATCAATCTGGTGAGTAGACATCCTTGAGGGGACATTGTCACAGGATCTTCGCATGCTTTGTTCGGCTCACGAGTGATGTCACTAATCATGGACAGTTGAAATTGTCTTGAAGAGCACCCCCTTTTTTGTCACGGAATATTTGTGCACCCTCTGAGCTCTGGAGAACTTTCTTACTTTCATTTATCTCTTTGAATGTGAATGAGTGATCGGATTTGAACTGTGCCCCGATCACTAGCGATGCTGTATTTTATTGATAAAGACTTTTGATGATTTTTATCATTATTTTACTATGTGTATAACTCTTAAAGCCTGGCTAGTAGCTCAGAACTTGAAATTTTGAGCCCTGCTAATGGATGCCAATCAGTGCCAAACAATGCCTGCCAATCAATGATGCCCATTGTGAGCACTGATTGGCATCTATTGCGGGCACTAATTGGCATCCATTATTTCTGTCATTGTCATCCCTGGTGGTCTAGGGTGGCATACCTGTGTTTTGTATCCCAGGTGGTCTAGTGGTATCCCTGGTGGTCCAGTGTGGGCATCCTTGGGGGGAGCTGTGCTGATAATCGATCAGCACAAACCCCCCTTGTCAGAGGAGCAGCCGATCGGCTCTCCTCCAGTCGCGTCTGACAGATTACCGTTTTTTCCTGTTTACATTGTGATCAGCCGTGATTGGACACGGCTGATCACGTGGTAAAGAGTCTCCGTCGGAGACTCTTTACCTAGATCGGTGTTGCATGGTGTCAGACTGACACCCTGCAACAACAATCGCCGCGATGCACGACCCCACCGTCATATGACGTCCACTCAGGAGATTGAAACCACTTTGCCAACGTCTTTTTGCATAAGGTGGTCGGCAAGTGGTTAAACAAGAGCTATATTTTTTTAATGTTCTGTCTCCTATTGGACAACGTGCATGTAGTACGTTTGTCTCATGTTGCTACATTCTTCATAATCATAGCTCTGGGGTCTGATATGCACCCCATCTCCTCCTGCCACAGCTGATCTGACAACGGCTAGGAAGGGGATAAACATCGCATAACGGCAGCTTTTCTCAGCTCTGAGCACTTTCCCCCCGACAAGCAACAGCAACAGGAATGCATAGGGATGGGGGTGTCTGCATTCTGTTTGTCATTGCTTGTCTGGGGAAAGTGCTCAAAGTAAAGACAATCTGCCATTATGCAGCACCCGTCTCCTTCCTAGCTATTGTCAGATTGACCACGGAAGGAAGGTTGGGGGGTGCAGATCACCTCATAGTTAGGGTTAGTAAACGTGTGGCAACATGTGACGAGTACTACATATAGAAAACAGACCAGTAAAAAATATATATATTAATAGATCCACTTTATTTGGAGCTTGTTAGGCCAGAAATATAGGAGCTCACTGTGTTGATTTTTTTTTGTGAAGTTACATTTTCCAGGGCTGTCAATTTTGTATTTCCTTCACTATTTGCAGAGTCACTGACCTGGAACAATAATGTACACATGGGGTCTGCGGCCTTCTTCTGGATCAACTGTAATTATAGGGCCAGATTCAGAAAACAGATACGTTGGCGTATCTCGAGATACGCCACGAAACTTCTGAGATGCTCCGGCGTATCTTTTTTCTGTATTCAGAAAAGAAGATACGCCGGAATTTAGCTAAGATACGAGCGGTTGTATCTTAGTTGCATATTTACGCTGGCCGCTAGGTACCGCTTCCATCGATTTTCGCATTGAATATGCAAATGAGCTAGATATGCCGATTTGTCCAGTCGTCGTATTTTACGTCGTTTGCGTAAGCGTATTTCCGGCGTAAAGTTACCCCTGCTATATGAGGCGCAGCCAATGTTAAGTATGGACGTTGGGACAGCGTCGTATTGTACGTCGTTTACGTCGTTTGCGTAAGTCGTTCGGGAATGGGGCTGGGCGTAAGTTACGTTCACGTCGTTTTCATTGACTATTTGCGATGTGATTTGGAGCATGCGCACTGGGATACGTTCACGGCTGGCGCACAGTTTGAAAAAAGCGTCAATTGCGCGGGGTCACGATTCATTTACATGGATCACCTGCCTATTTTGAATTAGGCACTCTTACGCCGTCCCATTTACGCTACGCCGCCATAACTTTGGGCGCAACTTCTTTCAGAATACGGCACCTGCCTCTCAAAGTTACGGCGGCGTAGCCTAAATGAGATACGCTACGCCCGCACAAAGATACATGGATGTATCTGAATCTGGCCCATAGTGTTCTGTATATGGAGGTTTTCTATTTTCTAATCCCAATTTTTAAATCAACAAGGGCAATTCCCCATTCCTAATGACAGGTTCTCTTTACACTCGTTCTAGGTAATCGCACACAAGGTCTATAAACTTCCACATATGTAAATGGCATGGGTGGGCTCACCTCAGCCGCAGGGCCAGGATTTCCATTTTTTCTTGTCCACTGAGGCAACTATAGAGCTGAGTACACAAAGCTTCTTTATATCTCATTCTATATAAAAGCGAGAAACCAGCCCTAAACCACCACGGGGAAAACCTATACAATTACAGGAAGTTGAAAAACACACTTTACACACATCAATATAAACTGACTGTACAGCAATATGTACGCCAGAAATGAATCACACAGCTGCAAGACAGCACTGATGTATGTATGAGTGTGTGTGTACATTATATATATAATACAGTATATGGTATAGGTAATAGATATAGCTACTTTCTTTTTTCAGTATGTCTAAAATCTGTAAACAGCATGATGTTTATCACAGAATGTGTTTATTATGGATAAGAACACTTTTATTAACATGCACAACATTGTTTTTTAGTGTGTATTTTTAGTGATAACATATGTAGCATTATTTTATTTATTTTTTACTTCTGTCCTTCTGCCTGGGGGTGGCGCAGCCCCCATGAAAAATGCCACCCAAGGCAAACGCCTTGTTTGACTCACAATAGATATGCCCCTGATTAGAGTGAGGGGGTATCTGGGGGTGTGATCAGGGTAGGGGTTAACTGGAAGGTGTGATCAGAGTGGGGGGGTATCTGGGTGTGTGATCAGGGTGGGGGTAACTGGGAGGTGTGATCAGAGTAGTGGGGGTAACTGAGAGGTGTTATCAGAGTAGGGGGGTATCTGTCTGGGGGTGTGATCAGGGTGGGGGTAACTGGGAGGTGTGATCAGAGCAGTGGGAGTAACTGGGAGGTGTGATCAGAGTAGGGGGGTATCTGGGTGTGTGATCAGGGTGGGGGTAACTGGGAGGTGTGATCAGAGTAGGGGGGTATTTGTCTGGGGGTGTGATCAGGGTGGGGGTAACTGGGAGGTGTAATCAGAGTAGTGGGAGTAACTGGGAGGTGTGATCAGAGTAGGGGGTATCTGGGTGTGTGATCAGGGTGGGGGTAACTGGGAGGTGTGATCAGAGTAGTGGGGGTAACTGGGAGGTGTGATCAGAGTAGGGGGGTATCTGGGTGTGTGATCAGGGTGGGGATAACTGGGAGGTGTGATCAGAGTAATGGGGGTAACTGGGAGGTGTGATCAGAGTAGGGGGTATCTGGGTGTGTGATCAGGGTGGGGATAACTGGGAGGTGTGATCAGAGTAGTGGGGGTAACTGGGAGGTGTGATCAGAGTAGGGGGGTATCTGGGTGTGTGATCAGGGTGGGGATAACTGGGAGGTGTGATCAGAGTAATGGGGGTAACTGGGAGGTGTGATCAGAGTAGGGGGTATCTGGGTGTGTGATCAGGGTGGGGATAACTGGGAGGTGTGATCAGAGTAATGGGGGTAACTGGGAGGTGTGATCAGAGTAGTGGGGTATCTGAGTGTGTGATCAGGGTGGGGTAGCTAAAGGCCCACAGGTTAGGAGGCACAAATTACTTGCCCCGCCCCAGGCGCTGACAACCCACGCTACGCCACTGGGTTATAACCCTCTGTGTCAGTTTTTTTTTTTGCCATCTGTGTCCCATTGGAGGGATTTCCCTTCACTTCCTGTCCCATATCCAAAACAGGAAATGAGAGGAAATCCCTCCAAAGTGAGAGAATGGCGACATCTCAATATTTGGGATTTTATTTCCTTTTAACTTCTGCCCTTTTCTAACCCCCACTTCTTTGAGGACAGCCAGGTTTGGATAGAATGGTATTCAACTGTAAGATATAATCAATGGATATAGTACTCTGTTTGCATCAGTTATCTTATCAGAGGATCTGGATACAAAGTATCTGTAAAAGGTTATTCAACAGATGATACAATTGTTACATGGGGACTGTTGCAATAAGTATACACAAATATTGCTTCAAGATTCCAGCTGAGGTAAAGTGGCCACCACCCTTTGAAGGTGCTAAAATTTGATAGAATATTGCCGTTGTGTGTGTGATATGTGGGTCATCCTGGCCTGGTTGTGCTTTTATGGTTGGGGATTTGTATTGTGTCTTGAGTTTAGACCAGTGGTTCTCAACTTAGTGGTCGGGACCCCCTCGGGGGTCAAATCACAATTTGCCAGGGGTCACCAAATCTTGGGCTGATCCTGAAGCCTGTACCACTCTCTCTGCCATTTCGCAACCGTCCAGCAGGGCTGTCCCTGGAGCCTGTGGCCGTCCAGCTGGGTTGTTCCTGGAGCCCGCGACCGCCCACTCACCCTGTTCGCAGCCGGCCATTCGGTTCACGGCATGAGTGGGGGGCAGAGACTAGAGGTCAGCTGACTGATGAGAAATGTGAAGTGGTAGGGACTGGGGAAGACCCCATCTCCTGATTTCGGCATAGTTATCACTACTGCGAGACACCAAAGAGCTGGAGACATAGTGGGTAACACTACCTGTGATTAGAGTTGCAATTAAAAGTCCCCACTACAGTTCTGAGATCAGCAGGTGACCTTGATCAAAAGCACCTAAGTTGGCCAATCAGAACTCCCCCAGCATTGCCACTCATCCCTACTCCCCGCCAGCACTGCCACTCATTCCATTCCACCCACCCCCCACCAAGGAGTAAGAGCAGGAAAAAAATTGAGAATATGTGGAAGGGAAAGGAAACGAGTGGGAGGAAAAAATAAATTAGGATAGAGAGAGATAAAGGGAAAGAAAGGATAACAAAGAGGGAGTGATATATCCTAAAATGTACCATAAGGGGCTTTAATACTGTATGAGTGGAAGGGCTAAATGTCCATGGCTTGGGGGCGCAAATTACTTGTCTTGCCTTGGTTGCTGACAACTCAAGGCAAGGTAATTTTACCGTTAGGGTTAGGGGTCCCCACAACTTGGGAAATTTTATCACGGGGCCACGGCACTAGAAAGGTTGAGAACCACTGGTTTAGACGGATGTTTAGTATATAATGTTTGTGGCGTACAACATAACCTGACTTTCTTGTCTACAATGTGTTCCTGTATGCAGGTGTGATAGGGTCCCTACTATCACCATTATTAGCCAGGAGACCCTCTTCTGTGTGACTCTCTAATTTAAGCCCATCATACACCAGTAGCATTTCAATTGAAAATTACATTTTCAGAACATTGATTTTCTAATGATTACCCGGATCAAAATGTTCATTTTTTACTTTCCAAGGAGTAATTTCAAACGGTGAATGTGGTTTTTCGTTTGGGAAATGTTGTAATGAAACCCAGTTATTATGTCAGGAGTTTTATTCGAATAGCAGGTCTGGGCAAACGTGAGGTCCTTTTTTTTCGTTGACTTGAGGATGGCAAGAAAGAAAGTTCTGGCAAACGATCTTTCTATGAATGTTCAAATGAAAATCAAATTGTTTATGGTAAACCTAAAGGGTATGTTCACCTTTTCACGAATAATGAAAGTTGAAATAAAATTGAATTTCCTGGCCACGCCTCTACACCTTGCTGCACATAGCAGCCGCATGTACACCCTACACCGAGGGGGGTCTTCAAACTTTCTAAACAATGAGTCCGTTTACCGTTCTTCAGACGCTTGGGGGCAGACTGTGGCCATTGGGAGTGGAAAAGGTCCCGACGTCAGGGGCAACGCTGTATCCTGGCCTAGGCCAACAAGGCCCATGCCTAGGGCAGCACTTTGCAGAGGGGGAGCACAGAAAGAGTCCCCGCCGGCTTGTTCTACACTGTTAGTGTAACACAAGCTGTTTCTAATTTTGACTGTCCTATCAGCCTGGAACACAAACCTTCCTTACTGTGCTATATGTTTTCTGCTGCACTATTGGCATGGTTATATCTTCTTAGTCCTCTCCATAAAATTATCAAAAATGTGTGCTTGAAGTAGAACTATAGGCAATACTTTTTTTAAATTTTGGATAGAGTGAGGCCCCGTACACACGTCCGAGCTTCTCGGCAGAATCCAGCGAGAAGCTCGCTGGGATCCATATTCTGCCGAGAAGCTCAATCGTGTGTACGTTTTCGCCGAGAAAACTGTCGAGCAAGGCGTCGAGCCAAAATAGAGAGCAGGTTCTCTATTTCCTCGATGGCCCGTCGCCTTTTTCGACAGCCTGGTTGACGAACTCGACGGCCGGCCGAGAACCTCGTCAGGCGAAACGATGAGTTTAGCCCGACGAGGTTCTCGTACGTGTGTACGGGGCCTAAGGGGGGGTTATAGCCCCTGTCAGTTTATTTTTTTTTACCATTCCTGTCCCATTGCAGAGATTTCCCTTCACTCTCTGCCCTGAAGCTAAACAAGAAGTGATAGGAAATCTATGCAAATTAAGGTAATCCATTCCCCCCACCCAGGCATTGAGAACTAGTGTCGCCACTCGAAAATGTCAGGGTGGGTCTTTAACAGAAAGGGTTGTGGCCTTGACCGGAAGGGGGTGGGTCATATTTAAATTAGGGGGTGCATGAGTTTAGTCAGGCCTAGGGAAACACAAAACCTAAATACACCACTGGTCAGGGGGTAAAAAACGATTTGGGCCCAATAGAATATTTCGACTTCACCTTTTAATTTTCCATGAAAAAGGTGAACTTACCCATTAGGTTTTACTTTTACTAGGAAATGGAATCTCTGACTTCAGTAAAAAAAAAAAGGCTGTAGGCACTTTCTCCAGCAACTTTTAGAAAATTGAAAAAGTCTTTAAGGATTTATTTCCCGCAGAAATACAAAACGCCACAATACAATTGTCACCTGTCCCCAAATAAAAAACAATTTAGTCCAAAAATAGACACTACAGACGCCTAATCCAATGATTACTAATCTCACTGTAAACACAAAGGACCATGTTAAGTGCAAAATCAAACAACCAAGGCAAGAAACAGCCATAAACATAAAAGTCATTACAATGGGCTATAAAGGTGCTTGCAGTGGAATACTTGTCCATACAGGTATTCAACCACAGCACTCCTGTGCATTTCAGGGAATTTCAACCAAGCTGTAAATCCCAGTAGCAATTGAAGCACACAGGCAGGCCGACAGACAATCCATTGGTGCAATAATGCACTTCACAAGAAATTTGGTGCTCTCATGCAACAGTCAGATACTGCTGAGACAGCAAACAGTAAATCAGTAGAGTCTTCGTATTCTACTATATAGTGGTAGCAATCACAGCAGCTCATTTGTCATTAAAGTGGTTGTCAAGGTAAAAAAAATTCTCTAAATAGCTTCCTTTCCCTTAGTGCAGTCCTCCTTCACTTACCTCATCCTTCCATTTTGCTTTTAAATGCCCTTATTTCTTCTGAGAAATGCTAACTTCCTGTTCTTCTGTCTGTAACTCCACACAGTAATGAAAGGCTTTCTCCCTGGTGTGGAGTGTCGTGCTCGCCCCCTCCCTTGGACTACAGGACAGTCAGGACGCTCTCCACATTGCAGACAGATAAAGGAGCTGTGTGTTAGTGGGGGCCCTGACTCTCCTGTAGTCCAAGGGAGGGGGCGAGCACGACACTCCACACCAGGGAGAAAGCCTTTCGTTACAGACAGAAGAACAGGAAGTGATGATGTCTCAGAAGAAAAGCAAAATCAAAGGATGAGGTAAGTGAAGGAGGACTGCACTAAGGTAAAGGAAGCATTTTAGAGAAAAAAAACTGTACTTTTACAACCCCTTTAACACCACACTTGCAGAACACTCAGGGCCAGTTCGCACCATAGAAACACAGTCCGGATGTGTTCCAGATGTTGTTCTGCATGCACATTTTTGATGCATTTCAGTGCGTTTTTTATGAATTTTTGATCCAGTGCATCCCCCCCCCCCCTTAAATAAAGGCGTGCGTTCCGGTGCATTTTACAGTGTTCCAGTATAGTCCAGTGCAGGGAAAATGGAACTGGAAATGAAAGCACTGGTGTGAACTATGTCATTTATGTTGGTCTGAAAGTATTAAAGGGTCACTAAAGGAAAACATTTTTTTTTTAAATGACTGTTTACAGGGTATAGAGACATAATAGCTAACTGATTCCTTTTAAAAATGATTAAAAATAGATAAAAATCAATCATATAATGTACCTGCAGTTTAGTTTCACTTTTAAACTGGTTTCATGTTTCTGTGATGTAAAGAGACACACAGAACAAAAACAAACAAATACAGGGCAGTGTTTTGTTTTTAAAATTAATCTGATTGGCTCTGAGGAGTTTTAGACACACATTAATGACAGCTTGGACCACAGTGAAAAGCTGCCATGAGATTTTTCATAAGGAGCCAGACAAGCAGGAAGTGTGGAGATCAAAACAGAATTACAGCAACTTCAAAGCAAAAAAACACAAAACCGAGCAATGAGGACATGAAACCAGCACTGCAGTAAGGTAAAGGAAGCTATTTAGCTAAAAAAAAATTCCTTTAGTGATCCTTTAAGTCTTGTCCCTTATTGATTTTCTCCACTTTATGGAGCCAGCAACTTATAGTTGGCGGTTGTGGGTTTTTCCAGTAAAAAGGAATACAAGATTTGGCGGCATTCAACAGGTGACGCACTATTGATTTTTTGTAAATTTTCTTCCAGAATGGCTGAAACATGCAATAAGAAAAAAGCTGAATCATCAGGGATCTCATAATCTGTAAATTGTTGTATCATTTTCTAGTAATATTTAAGCTTAGGGCAAGACTAAAAGACTAGCAGCGTTTCTCTTCCCTCCTGGCATCTCCAACAACGATCAATGGTGTTGGGGTAGAAGTTGTGTAACATATAAGGAGTATGGTACCACCTCGTAATAATTTTAACCTCGACCACCGAGGACGTCCCTGGGACGTCCTCGGCTTTGTGCGGTGATATATGAATGATGCCTGCAGCCACAGGCATCATTCAGATATCCATCTCTTCCGCATGCCGATTCTCTGCACAATAAGAACGATCGTTCTCATAGGCAGTGGGAGGGGACGTCCCCCCCTCCTGCCGCCATTCGGTGCTTCTCCGGGCTCTCCCGTGCCATCGGGGGCCCGGAGAGCGAATCAGACGGTGAGTGGTGAAGAACCATAGAGATGACTGGTGACCAGACGGTCACAGTCATCTCTATGGCCGTCGGAGGACCGGGCGCGACGTTATGACGTCATGCCCGATACCCTGAAGTAAACAAAGCCGCAATCGCGGCTGTCGGCATGTGATCGGTGATTTTTTTCACCGATTTCATGCTTGTAAGCCTGTAGGAGAGATGTGGGGTCTTATTGACCCCACATCTCTCCATAAAGAGGACCTGTCACACCGATTCCTATTACAAGGGATGTTTACATTCCTTGTAACAGGAATAAAAGTGATCAAAAAAAAAAATGTAAAAAAAAGTGTAAAAATAAAAAAATTAAGTAAAAAATTTAATAAAAATAAAAATAAAAAATTCAAAACGCCCCTGTCCATGTTATCTCCGCGCAGAAGCAAACACGCATGCAGGTCCGCCCACATATGTAAACGCCGTTTAAACCCCACATGTGAGGTATCGTTGCGTGCGTTAGAGCATGTGCAACAATACTAGCACTAAACTTTCTCTGAAACTCGAAAATAGTAACCTGTAAAAAATGTTAAAGCGTCACCTATGGAGATTTTTAAGTACCGAAGTTTGGCGCCATTCCTTGAATGTGCGCAATTTTAAAGCGTGACATGTTAGGTATCTATTTACTCGGCGTAACATAATCTTTCACATTATACAAAAAAATTGGGCTAACTTTACTGTCTTGTTATTTTTTAATTCATGAAACCGTTTTTTTTCCCAAAAAAAGACGTTTGAAAAATGATTGCGCAAATACCGTGCGAGAAAAAAAGTTGCAATGACCTCCATTTTATTCCCTAGGGTGTCTGCTAAAAAAATATATTTAATCTTTTGGGGTTCTGATTAATTTTCTAGCAAAAAAATTTAGATTTTTACATGAAGGAGAGAAGTGCCAAAATTAGCCCGGTGGCAAAGTGGTTAAAGTTGGTTGCCTAAATCTTCGTACTTTGGATGATTTCAAGTAGAATCCAATAATCTTTTGTTGTCTTATCTTAAAAGTTTGATTTAGGTCTGTTTCCCATTTCTTCAAGCATGGCAAGCACGTCTATCCAATAGGGGAGATATATAGGTTGTTTTAGAGAGAATCCGTGGCAGTTCCTTCATCTGAACAGTATTTCTCAAAAGTCTGAGGCAGCGTACACACGACCGAGGTTCTCGCTGGAAACCAGCGAGAACCTCGCTGGAAGCTGCATTCCAGCGAGAACCTCGGCCGTGTGTACGCTCTCGGCGAGCATCCCGTCGGGAATGCCGTCAAGCAGAAATAGAGAGCATGTTCTCTATTTGCTCGACGGCCCACCTGGATGAATGGCTGATTGCCATTCCCAACGGACGGGTCGCCGAATCTGACGGCCGGCAGAGAACCTCGACGGGCGGAACGATGTGTTCTGCCCGTCGAGGTTCTCTGCCGTGTGTACACGGCCCCACGACCAAAACCCAGTTGGTTGGGTAGAGAATGTAAATAATGATGCAGTTGAAGGGCTTTCCAAAAGGTTAATCGGAAAGGGTCTGAATCTTTTCTTAAAGGTTCAATGGAAGGCCAACGATCAGTTGCTAAGGCCTCGTACACACGACCGAGGAACTCGTCGGGCGAAACACATAGTTTTCCTTGTCGAGTTCCATGTTAGGCTTGTCGAGCAACTCAACAAGCTTGCTTTGCGTACACACGTTAAAGACCAAATCTCCTCGTTCTCAAACGTGGTGACTTCAACACATACAACGGCAGGGGCTGCTTTTGCTAATCTCATGTTACTGCGTGTTAGGAAAAAGTTTGGTAAGAGACATTTGCACTTTTCAGTCTGTTACAGCGTGACGAATGTGCTATTTCCATTACAAACGCTACTTTTACCAAAGGTGCGCGGGTTTCTTAGCATACACACGCTCGAGTTTCTCATCGAAAAGCAGCCCGACGAGGAACACGACGAGCCAATTTGAGACTGGCGTGGAGGAAAAAGAGAACTCTCTTTTTTGCTCGTCCAGTTCCTCGACAGTATCCTCGATGAAAAACGTACACGCGACCGGTTTCCTCGGTAAAAAAGCTCTCCCACCAAGTTTCTCTATGGATTCTGTCGAGGAAACCGGTCGTGTGTACGAGGCCAAGAAGTGTGATGCCTGATAGCAACCAGCTTGATGTAGTGCCCACGGTACACATTACCATGGTAATTTTAACTCGGAATATTGAATTTGACAGGCCGCACCATCTGTCAAATGTGCCCATTAAGTCACTGAAGAGTTTAGAGCAACAAAGGCTTTCAACTCAAACAGGAAGTATTTTTCTATATTGGATTATTTTTAAAGGGTAACTCCATTTTTGTGAGAAAAAAATTAGCAAATTAAAAAAAAAATAATATAGCATGCAGATATTCCTCGTTTAATGACCACTCAAACTTACGACCAGCTTTCGCCACCCTAACGACCCGCTATAAATCATTGTGTTGTACAGCACAGAATTTTCATTTGCGTTCTGTACTTATGCAAATTAAAACAACGTTTATTAAGCTGGAGTTTTGTGCTTAGATCTTTTTTCACAATACAGTACAGTAGTTAAGAATGCTTAAAATATTGATTACCTGTGGCTCCTCATTTAACGACCAATTTGTTTAGTGACCTGGTCGTTGGAACGGAACCTGGTCGTTAAGCAAGGAGAGCCTGTATACAATTGCAACACACCTCATATAATGTTATTAACCACTTCAGTCCCGGAAGATTTGGCTGCTCAATGACCAGGCCATTTTTTGCGATTTGCGTCGCTTTAACTGACAATTGCACGGTCGTGCGACTCTGTACCTAAACAAAGTTGACGTCCTTCTTTTCCCACAAATAGAGCTTTCTTTTGATATTTGATCACCTCTGCGGTTTTTATTTTTTGCGCTATAAACAAAAAAAGATCGTAAATTTTGAAAAAAAAAAACCCACAGTGGGGGTTATTTTACGAAAAGCACATCAACTTTGAACTACAAGTGCAAAGTGCATTTGAAATTGCAATGAAAGTGCACTTGGAAGTGCAGTCGCTGTAAATCTGAGGGAAAGAACTGAAATGAAGGAAAGCTCTGCTGATTTTATCATCCAATCATGTGCAAGCTAAAATACTGTTTTTTATTTTCCTTGCATGTCCCTACAGTGACTACAAAATAGGGGAAAGATTTATTGCATTTTTATTATTATTATTTTTTTTAATAGTAATGACAGTGATCAGCGATTTTTATCAGGACTGCGATATTGCGGCGGACAGATCAGACACTTTTGACACATTTTTGGGACCACTGACAACTATGCAGCAATTAGTGCTATAAAAATGCACTGATTACTGTATAAATGTCATTGGTAGGGAAGGGGTTAACACTAGGGGGCGATCAAGGGGTTAAATGTGTTCCCTAGGTGTGTTCTAACTGTGGGGGGGATGAGACTTACTAGGAGGAGAAAGAGATCTGTGTTCATAAATTGTATGAATACGATCAGTCCCCTCTCGTACACACGAGGGAATTTATCCGCTGAAAATGGTCCGACGGACCCTTTCAGCCGATAAATCCGCTCGTCTGTAGGGGCAAACGGACAGTTTTGGCCGGATTTCTCCAGCGGAAAAGTTTCAAAGCATGCTTTGAAACTTTTCCGCCCGAGAGCTAGCCGTCGGATATGTCCGCTGGTCAGTACACTCACCAGCGGACATATCCTCCCGCGCAAGCGTCGTATGGGTGCGACGCATGCGTGGAAGTTGTTTTCTTTCTGGTGCAGTGAAGTGGCGGCGTCAACGTCACCGCCACATCACCGCGCTGTCCGCCGGCAGGGAATTTGATCCGATGGTGTGTACAGCCATCGGATCAAAACAGCCCGGTGTAAATATGCGCTGAAAACGGTCCGGGGACTGTTTACAGCGGATAAATTCTCTCGTGTGTACGAGGCCTAAGGGAACCAGATTTATGAGCGATCGCGGGTGCCTGGGGGTCATCGCGCCCGCCAGGCACTCGCATTTGCTCCAGCGGTGAGCTGCGGGCACGTGCCTCCAGCAGTGCGTGCAAGCCCCCTAGCGGCCAACGTCGCTTCGCCCAGGGGAGCCAACCTGCTGCAGTAAAACTGTGGCGGCTGGTCAGGAAGTGGTTAGAAATTACCTTTCCTTTTCAATCTGTAGCGCTGTAATTTTTCTATAAAATGCAATATGGCTACCTGGAGATGTTCTGTACAGATGGTGTACAGCACGCCCCCCCCCCCCAGATATGACATTTCCGGCTTGTGTAATTATTTCCCAGAAGTCTGCACTATGATACAAATCAGATTTTGAGCATGCCCTGCAGCAAAAATTAAATTTTTGGTGAGATACTTTTCAAGGAAAATCACGTCTGGCGCTAGATGCACACCTATGCGTTTTTGCGGTCTGCGTTTGCATGGGCACGACAGGCCATTCAATGCATACATGCACATTTGCCATGAAAACGAATGCCCCGTACACACGATCGGGATTCCCGGCGGTAAAAAGTCTGGGGGGAAAACCGAGAACCTGCTCGGTCACTTTCCCTGTGTACACCCCAGAGGTTTTCCCGCCGGTAAAACTGCGGTGAGAGCTTTGCCTGAGAATTCCAGCCCTGCGTATGCTCCACCGCAGTGTTTCCCATAGGGAAACTGCCGGAAAAAGACCGCCGGGAATCGTGGCAGGAAAAAAGAGAACATGTCACGATTCCCGGAGCATACACACTGCCAGTTTTCCCGGCCAAAAGCTGTCATGGCAGTTTTCCCGGCGGAAAAACTGCCCATGTGTATAATGCCGCGTACACACGGTCGTTTTTTGTGATGAAATAAAACGACGTTTTAAAAAACTTCATTTAAATTGATCGTGTGTGGGCAAAACGTTGTTTTATGTCTTCAAAAAAACGACCAAAAAAAAATTCCAACATGCTTGAATTTTTTGTGTCGTTTTTCAAAACGTTGTTTTTTGTTTCACAAAAAGTCACCGTGTGTAGCAAAAACGTCTTTTAAAACGACGTTTTTCAACCCGCGCATGCCCATAAGCTAGTTATGAAGCGAGCTTCAATGGAAAAGAGTGGTGAACGTAACCTCGCTTTTTGTGAAAAAAACGATGGTGTGTATGCAAAATTGTCTTTGAAAAGTGACGTTTCAAAAACGTCGTTTTTTACTTCACAGAAAACGTCGTTTTTTTTCATCACAAAAAATGATCGTGTGTACGCGGCATAAGGCATAAGACATGGCCAGCATATAAATCTTTGGAAATTATTACAAGATGGCAAATGATGGTAATAAAAAATAATGCCTGAATGCACAATACTTTTCTTTGAAGGTACTAAGCACTAGTGTGTATATAAATGTGGGCAAGATGCCATTGAGTCCACATTTCTTTTGAGACGTTATGAGAGAAAGTATGAAGTCGCCTGTTCTGATCCAGAAATTCACACTGTAATAATTCGTCGCCGTTCCTAATGCCGCGTACACACGATCATTTTTCAGCATCTAAAAAAACGTTGTTTTTCAGCATTCTTTACTTCATCATTAAAACGACGTTGCCCACACACCATCGTTTTTAAAAAAATGCTCTAGCAAAGCGCGGTGACGTACAACACGTACGACAGCACTATAAAGGGGAAGTTCCATTCGCCTTTGGGCTGCTTTAGCTGATTCCGTGTTAGTAAAAGACGATTTGCGCTTTTCTGTCTGTTACAGCGTGATGAATGTGCTTACTCCATTATGAATGGTAGTTTTACCAGAACGAGCGCTCCCGTCTCATAACTTGCTTCTGAGCATGCGCAGGTTTTTAACGTCGTTTTAGCCCACACGCAATCATTTTTTACAACCCGAGAAACAACATTGTTTAAAACGACGTTAAAAAATGCAGCATGTTCGATTTTTTTTTTTTTTTACGTTTTTCAGAACCTGAAAAATGATGTGAAGCCCACACACGATCATTTTAAATGACATTTTTTAAAAACAACGGGCCAGATCCACAAAGAATTACGCCAGCGTATCTACAGATAGGCCGACATAATTTCAATTTCCCGCCGGCGTATCTTTGTTTTGTATCCACAAAACAAGATACGCTGGAATTACGCTAAGAAACGACTGGTGTAACGTTATTACACCGTCGTCTCTTAGGTGCATATTTACGCTGGACGCTAGGGGCGCTTCCGTCTATTTCCAGTGTAAAATATGCAAATGAGCGAGATACGCAAATCCGAGCGGCTGGCGCATTCCTTTTACGTCGTTTTTTGTAAGCTAATGACCGGCGTAAAGCTACCCCTGCTATATGGTGGCGCAGCCAATGTTAAGTATGGACGTCGGGCCAGCGTTGAATTTTCAGTCGTTCACGTCGTTTGCGTAACCCGTTCGCGAATAGGGAATTGCGTAAGTTACGTACACGTCGTTTTCATTGACTATTTGCGACGTGATTTCACGCATTCGCACTGGGATACGTCCATGGCCGGCGCATGCGCAGTTAAAAAAAAACGTCGTTTGCGTCGGGTCATTGATAATTTTATTAATACACGCCCACCTATACCCCATTTGAATTACACCCGCGAATGCCGGCCCATTTACGCTACGTCACCATAAGTTACAACGGAATTTCTTTGAGGATAAGGATTTTGCCGTTGTAACTTACAGCGGCGTAGAGTAAATAAGACACGCCGTGCCGGCGGGGGAGGTATGTGGATCTGGCCCAACATTTTTTTCATGACGAAAAATGATCGTGTGTACACTGCATTATGCCGCGTACACACGATCACTTTTTGTGATGTAAAAAAACGTTGTTTTATCTCACGAAACAAAACGACGTTTTTCAAACTTCATTTTAAAAAACTACGTTGCCTACACACCATCGTTTTCTGAAAATGCTCTTGCAAAGCGCGGTTACGTAAGGCACGTTCGACGGCACTCTGTTCCATTAAAGCTCCCGTCTCATAACTTGCTTCTGAGCATGCGCGGGTTTAAAAACGTTGTTTTAAATGTCGTTTTGCCCACACACGATCATTTTTTATGACACAAAAAACAACATTCAGAAAAACGACATAAAAAATTCAAGCATGTTCGAATTTTTTTTTTGCTTGTTTTTCAGAAGACATAAAACAAAGTTTTGCCCACACACGATCATTTTAACCACTTAAGGACCGCCGCATGTACATTTACGTCGGCAGAATGGCACGTACAGGCACATTGGCGTACCTGTACATCCCTGCCTAGACGCGGGTCGGGGGTCCGATCGGGACCCCCCCCCCGGTACATGCGGCAGTTCCCGTAGCTCTGGGAGCGATCCGGGACGAGGGGGCGGCTATTAGTTTTTGTCCGCCCCCCTTTGGATTGCTCCCAGCCAATCTGCGCGCTCGCCTGTGTGTCACTTCCTCCTCCTGTGTAAACACAGGAAGAGGGAAGTGATGTGATCTCTGCTCTCTGCGTTTTTTTCAACCGCCGCTGAGGAGAGATCACATCACACAGTAAGTCTGCACAATACTACACCGACACCAGGACACGCAGGCACATTAACCTCTTCCGATCACCCCCACCCCTCCCCCTGTCACAGTGTCACTGAATGCAGTGATCATATATGTATGATCACTGCATTTAGTGTCAGTGTGACAGGCAGTGTGACAGGCCGTTAGTGTTAGGTCCAGGGTAGCCCCCCAACCGCCCCCCCCCAATAAAGTTTTAACCCCTTGATCACCGTCCTAGTTAACCCTTTCACTCCCTATTGTCAGTGTCAGTAAGCGATCATTTTTTCTGATCGCTGTATTAGTGTCACTGTTCCCGCTAGGTAGCTATATTATTTTTTTATTGCGATTTTTTTTTTTTTTACTAAAGACATGTGGCTAAATACATTTTGGCCTAAATGTTTGACTAAAATTTAGTTTATTTGATTTTTCTTATAACAAAAAGTAAAAAATATTGATTTTTTTTCAAAAATGTCGCTCTATTTTTGTATATAGCGCAAAAAATAAAAATCACAGAGGCGATCAAATACCATCAAAAGAAAGCTCTATTTGTGGGAAGAAAAGGACGCAAATTTTGTTTGGGAGCCACGTCGCACGACCGCGCAATTGTCTGTTAAAGCGACGCAGTGCCGAATTGTAAAAACCCCTTGGGTCATCATTACATTTTTTAAAACGTTGTTTTTTTTCATCACAAAAAGTGATCGTGTGTACGCGGCATTAGGCTTTCAACATTTTGAAATGCGAGGCTGGTTTTCGCAACATTTTCTGCTGTTCACTCCCAAGTTCTGAATAAACCAACAGAGGACAAACGTTTTACACTTTCAGCGATCTAATATATCTGTCTGTGAAAAGGGAGGAGGATGGCTTTGTTTAGAGTGACTTCAAAGCGCTCCATAATGTTGCATTGTGTGAGATTCTACTGAGTGTGAAAGATTACCATCCAACCGTGACTCTCCGCTGCCATAATCATGGCCTCCACATTCTGCTATCTCTGACTTTTTTTCCCTCCTTGTGTTGCCACCCCCACCAGTGACAGCGTAAAATATAGTCATTACAGAAGAATACGTCTATACAATTTGATTTTCTTCTTTCTGCCCGGGAACAAGCTGTTTCCATACCCAAGGCGAAGCTGCCAAATTGCCCTCCCGTCCTATCAGAAGTTCCTCTCATAGCAGCTGCAGACTGGCTTGTGTGGCGTGAAGTTCATTTGTGTTCTCACAGGAGCAGTGAGGGAACGGCTCCAGTGTCCGGCCTAGTATCTGCAGACCTCAAGGCAATGTTTTAAGTGTCCGTTGTTTCCTGTTTTAGAGAAATGCGAAGGGTCGGAATAACGTTCTGCCTCATAAAGCAATGCGCTGGAAAGAAGAAGTCCAAATTCAGCAGAAAGTCTGATACATGTTTGCACAGTCATGCTCTAAATACTTTCAGAGAGATTGTATTATCAGTTTTTGTAATAGGTACTAAAATGAATATTTGGGTGGGGGGGAGCCTTGAATTGTCAAAATAAGGTGAAATGATTAAAAGTCTATTTCCAGTCAAAGCTTGTTTTTCATAGTTTGGGATATAACTGGAAACAGAACCCTATCAGGTTTTTTTGTATGCTTTTTGGGTATCCATTAGGCCTTGTTTACATTTGTGGTAGCTCTTGTGGGTCCTGACACGCACTGCTATCTGTCAATGGCAAGCTGTGGTTTCCATAGGGAACAAAGTCCTTTCTTGTATTATGAGAGGTATGGACTCCAGAAAAAGAGATATCATTTTGCCCCCAGAGGCAAACTGATTATTTAATGGGGCCCCCGGACAATAGGAGATCATGGGGCCCCCAGACAATAGGAGATCATGGGGCCCCCGGGCAATAGGAGATTATGGGGCCCCAGGGCAATAGGAGATCATGGGGTACCCAGGCAATAGGAGATCATGGGGTCCCCGGACAATAGGAGATCATGGGGCCCCTGGACAATAGGATATTATGGGGCCCCCGGGCAATAGGAGATTATGGGCCCCCTGGGCAATAGGAGGTCATGGGTCCCCGGACAATCGGATATTATGGGGCCCCCGGGCAATAGGAGATCATGGGGCCCGCGAACTATAGGAGATCATGGGGCCCCTGGGCAATAGGAGATCATGGGGCCCGCGAACTATAGGAGATCATGGGGCCCCTGGGCAATAGGAGATCATGGGGCCCCCTGGACAATAGGAGATCATAGGGCCCCTGGGCAATAGTAGATCATGGGGCACCTGGGCAATAGGAGATCATGGGGTCCCCGGACAATGGGAGATCATGGGGTCCCCGGACAATAGGAGATCATGGGTTACCCGGACAATAGGAGATCATGGGGCCCCCGGGCAATAGGAGATCATGGGGCCCCTGGGCAATAGGAGATCATGGGGCCCGTGGACAATAGGAGATCATGGGGCCCCTGGGCAATAGGAGATCATGGGCCCCCTGGACAATAGGAGATCATGGGTCCCCGGACAATCGGATATTATGGGGCCCCCGGGCAATAGGAGATCATGGGGCCCGCGGACAATAGGAGATCATGGGGCCCCTGGGCAATAGGAGATCATGGGGCCCCCTGGACAATAGGAGATCATGGGGCCCCTGGGCAATAGTAGATCATGGGGCACCTGGGAAATAGGAGATCATGGGGTCCCCGGACAATAGGAGATCATGGGGTCCCCGGACAATAGGAGATCATGGGGTCCCCGGGCAATAGGAGATCATGGGGCCCCCTGGACAATAGGAGATCATGGGGCCCCTGGGCAATAGTAGATCATGGGGCACCTGGGCAATAGGAGATCATGGGGCCCCCTGGGCAATATGAGATCATGGGGCCCCTGGGCAATAGGAGATCATGGGGCCCCTCGGCAATAGGAGATCATGGGGCCCCTCGGCAATAGGAGTTCATGGGGCTCCCTGGGCAATAGGAGATCATGGGGCCCCCTGGGCAATAGGAGATCATGGGGCCCCCTGGGCAATAGGAGATCATGGGGCCCGCGGGCAATAGGAGATCATGGGGCCCCCGGGCAATAGGATATTATGTTGCCCCCCAAGCAATAGGATATTATGGGGCCCCCAGGCAATAGGATATTATGGGGCCCCCGGGCAATAGGGGATTATGGGGCCACACAGTATACACACACATACAATATACACACACAGTATACATACACACACGGAAAAGGTACTGGAGAGGCGGGGCAGCTATAATCTTGGTTTTACTGAGGCTGGCGACCCTGATGGAAGAAGAGGAGAATAAGGGGGGATATGATCAACATGTACAAATAAATAAGGGGTCCATATAGTGAACTTGGTGTTGAGTTACCTGACTAACTGCAACTATATATGACATGTAACAATGTCATATATAGCCCAGTGTACAGAGGTCAGGAGCATGTCATTAACAGCCAAGCACACAGAGCGCAGCGATCAGATGTACTGTATGTCATATACAGCCCAGCGCACAGAGTTGCAGAGATCAGGTGTATGTCAGGTGCAGCCTAGCGCACAGAGTGCAGTGTGATCAGGAATATGTTCTATACAGCCTGGCACACAGAGCGCAGTGGTCAGGAGTATGTTCTATGCAGCCCAGTGCACACAAAGTGCAGTGGTCAGGAGTATCTTCTTTGCAGCCAAGCACAAAGAGCACAGCCATCAGGTGTATGTCATATGCAGCCTAGCGCACACAGTGCAGTGATCAGGAGAATGTTATATGCAGCCCAGCACACAGAGCACAGCCATCAGGTGTATGTTATATGCAGCCTAGCACACACAGTGCAGTGATCAGGAGTATGTTATATGCAGCCCAGCACACAGAGCACAGCCATCAGGTGTATGTTATATGCAGCCTAGCGCACACAGTGCAGTGATCAGGATTATGGTATATGTAGCCCAGCGCACACAAAGTGCAGTGGTCAGGAGAAGGTTATATGCAGCCCAGCACACAGAGCACAGCCATCAGGTGTATGTTATATGCAGCCTAGCGCACACAGTGCAGTGATCAGGATTATGGTATATGCAGCCCAGCGCACACAAAGTGCAGTGGTCAGGAGTATCTTCTTTGCAGCCAAGCACAAAGAGCGCATCGATCAGATCTATATCATATGCAGCCTAGCACACAGAGTGCAGTGATCAGCAGTATGTTATATGCAGATCAGAGCACAGAATGCAGTGGTCAGGAGTAAATTATATACAGCCCAGCACACAGTGCAGTTTTCAGGAGTAAGACGTATACAGCACAACATGCAAAATGCAGTGGTCAGGTGTATGAGAGATCTCTCTCTCTCTCTCTCTCTCTCTCTCTCTCTATATATATATATATATAAAATCTATCTCAGCACAGTGCAGAGGTCAGGAGTATGTCATAAACAGCCCAGTGCAGAGTGCAGTGGTCAGGAGTATGTCATAAACAGCCTGGTATAAAGTTCTGTAAATGGAGGAGAGGGTAAATAACAGGATTCACAGAATGCAATGTGACCTGGCAGAAAACTAGTATCTGAGGTGTCTGAATGGCAAAGAGGGCAGAAGGGGGCAGGCATGTGACGCAACTCTTCACACTATCAGCGGCTGTTATCCATACAGCACGGGAAGATAGCAATAACTGGCAGCTATGAAAGTGGCATAAAGGGACGATTTTTACAAGTATAAGCAGCCTGCAGGTAATAGGATACACCATTACATGTAAGAAAATGCATATGTAGCCCAAAAAAAATCTTTAGCTTAAGGCTGGGTTCACACTTGTGCAGTGTGAATTTCAGCTCTGTAATCTCTGCAGATAGATAAGAGAAGTGTTCAGCACATCCATTGTGTTTTAGCTGGGATTTGGAGACCTGGGAGAAGTTCCGAGTGAGAGGAGAGTGGGGGAGAAATGTATTGAGCTGAATGAGAGAAATTCCTGAAGAGAACTGAACACATCTGCGAACCCATAGAAGATAATGGGACTGAATTCGCACCTGAGCCGAACCGCAAGGCCTCCACAACGCATACAGATTTCCGGCAATGCGCAGTGCGAATGCATCGCACATATGTGAACCAGCCTCATTGAAAACAATGGCCCAGATTCACAGAGCGATTACGCCTGCGCAACAGGAGATGCGCGTGCGTAAGTCTAAATGTGCGCGTGCGTTTCGTTGAGCGGCATCCCCAGAACGAGATACGCAAAAAAAATTTTTGTCCCGCGTAATTTCGTTAGACTGGCGCATCCGTCCGCGCAAAAGTGCGATAGACACACCATTGATTTGCTAGTCAAATATGCTAATGAGGGACTTACGGGATCCACAAAACAACGTTGGGGCAGCGCAGGCGACGCAGTGTGCGCAATAGCAAAATGTCCTGTCTAAAATTAGAGCTGATAAAAGCTGGTCTAAAAAAAGAAAAAAAGTCTACTTGTCAGATAAAGCAACACTGTTAGTGAGGAGCTCAGCAGTCACACGTGTTGCTCAACAATCTGTATGCCAACATGCCAGGGGCATCGTCGCACATAGCTATACTACTGACTTTAGATGAACAAAGAAGGATGAGGGCACGGAGGATGGCACTAAGGAGGGCACGGGATATGTTTTTTTTTTTTTATTATTTGCTTATATAAAATTTACAATTTAATCTAATCTAATACAATATTCTTATCTGATACAAGCCCCTCACTCTTCACTTGATATATCACACACGCATAGACATCTTTGGCATGAGAGATTCTGAGGTGTCTCGCATCTTCAGATTCATCCCTCATGCCATCCTGGAATTACCACAACCTTGCAGGAGGACATCAGCAGCCCAACACATGGCACCACCCATGACACCCATGACAGCTACATATACAATCAGAGCCCCATCCCCACAGATTTCGAACAGAACATGTATGGGGACAGCTGGCTGGTTGGTGAGTGACATGGGTGGCAGGCATGACTATCCCCTCCCGTGATGCACACCTCACAAGTGGCACATGCATGACTAACATCCTCCTGTCTTTTCCCTTCAAGGTGACTCTGCATATGCACTGGTACCCCATCTCATGACCCCATCTCATGCCAGCTCACATTATGCATCTTTGCACGTTAAACACACACATTAATCATGGCACAATGAGAATGCATGCATGCACACCACTGTGGTCCCTAGCACACACACACCACATCGTCATCACATTGGATTGGCACCAGTCCACCATGCAGGACTTGTGAGCTGCAACGCCACGCCACGGCTCCAATTATGTCACTGTACATTCATACACCATTCACACAGACCTGGGGATCACTTCTCCACCACAAATGAGGGTGACACCCCTTTTCCCGCAGGAATATCACCCCCACATTCCAAAATCATACACAAACAGAACCAAAAAAATTAAATAAATGACGAGCAAAAAAAAAAAATGCCCAGCAAAAATATAATTTAAACAAAATAACAACAAAGAAAACACATAAAAGACAAAAATCACTCTGCAAAACAGTCCCCAAATATCTCAAAGACACGTCACAAACAAACAAAAGCACCTTGCTGTAGAGGGAGGGATACAAAGGGATTTACTTTTGCAAAGGAAGTGCATTTGTGTCTGTCTATTTATGCTGTCTGCGTAGTTCACAAAGTTGCCCTAGTCCATTTCCAATTTCACTGATTGCGCCGCTCCCAAGTTGTGAGCATGCGCACAGCGGAGCTGACCATGGTCTCCTTCAAGCGCGCATGCGCGAGCCGGCAGGCCCTTCATTTGCATGGGGTCACGGCTCATATCAATGTAACATGCCCACGTCCTTCCCAATTTGTATTACTCCTCCTTACGCCTCTGGAAAAACGTTACGTATACGCAATTTCCTGCGCAAAAGCTACGAGAATAGGGTGATTACGCGGCAAAATTGCGCAAGTCTAACGTAAAGGCGGTGCGCTACGCCGGTCCAATAATGCGCAGATGTACGTGAATCTGGGCCAATGTATTTAAAAATGTTCTGCGTATTAGATGCGGTTTAAACCGCAACCAATTCGCATAGGTGTGAACCCGGCCTAAAACACCAGTCTTCCTTCTATATAGGACACCCTTGGATTATGTTTCCTACACTTTCTGCACCTTGTTTGCCAGTATGATGTCATTATTCTCAATTATATGGGAAATCCCAACAATAATTCCCTTCTAATACCACTGTTAGATTATATTTCCCATGTCTAGTTAATGTATAAAAATGTTATAATCTACATAAATGGTTCTAGAAGAGCGATGATTGATAACCCTGAACTACATGTGACTCCCATATTAGCTCTTGCAAGCGTTCTAAAAACAGACTCACTGTATATAGCAATTAGGCTTAATTACAGTCATTTAAACGCTCCTAAAAATGTGTAAAGCGCTTTAACTCAGAACGACATCCAATCGGTTGCCTGACCTAATAAAGCAGAGTAACAAGTGCCGAGGTTTACTGGTAGAAAGGAGAAGCATTGTTAGGAGGGGAAAATGACTATTCCTGGAAACACAACGTGTGATGTATATTGTGTACAGGATCCCCACTCTACAGTCATACACCTCAGACTACACAAACCAGGAACCACATATAAAAGTTCACATAGATCGTGACCTACAAAAGACAAAACTCATCAGATTATGTAAAACGGAACGTATCATAACTCCACTGTTACATTGTAATTATTTAAAAATTCTTTATTTAGAAGACTTTTCCAAGTACAAGCATGAATTTATACAGTATATACATCTCCAATTCCAAGCTAATGCTGCATACACAAGACCGTTATTCATGTCATGGAAAAAAAACAAAGTTTTTCTAGACATGATTTGTCGTGATTCCTCTCAAGCCTCCCTTGCATACACACGTTCGTGAAAAAAAAATGCTCAAGCAAAGCGCGGTGACGTACAACACGTACGACAACAAGTACGCCGGCACTATAAAGGGGAAGTTCCATTCGAATGGCGCCACCCTTTGGGCTGCTTTTGCTAATTTCCCTGTCTCATAACTTGCTTCTGAGCATGCGCGTTGACCAAAGGGTGGTGGTAAAGAGCAGAGAAGAGCTGAAAAACCACATGTTTTTCTCCGTGTATGTGTGATTATTTTAATTATTGTGTTCTGCCGGCAGGAAAGTCTCCCCGTCGGCAAAATACAATAGTCCCTGCGGGAGGGATTTTCCAACCCGTGGCTGCAGGAAAGAAAATGCCATCTATGGCTTGCCTACCTGTACGAAAGCTTGTACTGTTGAAAAACAGACTTGGTGGCCAGGTCATCGGATGAAAACAGAAGAAAGAAAGCCTTAAAAGAAAATGAAGGCAGCCATCACACCTAAGAATTGGTAAGCTGCAATATAATACATGTTTGCTTTTGTGTTTTAGTAGCACTTTAAATGGAAAGTGCAATTGAGCTTTAAATTTGCATTTTAAAGAAATAAATATGCTTTTCACTGCATCATCCAACTATAAGAAGTTGGTGAAATGTGAACTGATCCAGTGAGCAGGGCGATACATTCCTGAGTGACTCCTCCCGCAATAAATATAACGAGCGCGTACTCCATAATTGAATAAGAACTTTGTTCTAATTATAATTGGATTTATTGATTGTACATGAAGAGCTTTAACCTATTTTTCTTGAGAGGCAGTTTAGCAGATCTGTAATGCCTAACAAGCCTATAAATAAGATTTTTGTCCTTCCTCCTCTTCCTTGCCACCTTCTATATTGCATAATGCAAAATATGAGGATGGGTCTTCCAGCAAAGGGAAAGCACCCACTGCACCATGGGAGCTGAGGTCCTGTTTTCATTCCCCGTTCACATGCTCTTAAAACCTCTCCCTGGGCAATATTAACCCCTCCCACTCCCCTCTACTAACCCCCCCTCTGTCAACCAAAGAGAGCGCCAAACAACGGTTCTTAAGTGTCCAAAAAAAGTGTTTTGGATTCCAAAAATGACAAGAAAAAAAAAGGTGAAGTTACCACGTTTCAGGGGCTCAAGAATTTGCCTTTATCGGGGATTTAAAAAGCAACTTAACCACTTTCCTACCATAGGACGTCATATGACGTCCTGGACTGTAGGGGGGATCAAGCAGCAGGCATCATTCAGATATCCTTATTTTCAGGTGGCGATTCTGATTCTACACCCCCCCCTCCGGTGCTTCTCCGGGCTCTCCCATGCCATTGGATTAGGAGGATAGAGATTTCCGGTGACCATATGGTCATCGGTCATCTCTATGGCCGTCGGAGGCCCGGGCGTAACGTTATGACGTCACGCCCAGGAACCCGGAAGTAAGCAAAGCCGCAATCGCGTCTGAAAGCATGAAATAGGTGAATTTTTTTCTGATCTCATGCTTTCCAGCCTGGAGGAGAGATGTGGGGTCTTATTGACCCTGCATTTCTCTATAAAGAGGACTTGTCACACGCATTCCTATTACTGGGGATGTTTACATTCCTTGTAATAGGAATAAAAGTGATCAAAAAAAAAAGTGTAAAAAAAAAAAATACAAAAATAAAATAAATAAAAAATAATACAAATTAAATAAAACACCCCTTTCCCCAGTAGCTCACGCTCAGAAGCGAACGCGAACGCCATTCAAACCACACATGTATGGTATTGCCGCGTGCGTTGGAGCGAGAGCAATAATTCTAATACTAGACCTCCTTTTGTGAATCTTAACTGGTATCCTGTAAAAAAAATTAAAAGGTCGCCTATAGAGATTTTTAAGTACCGAAGTTTGGCACCATTCCATGAGTGTTCGCAATTTTCAAGCGTGACAAGTTGGGTATCCTTTTACTCGGCGTAACATCATCTTTCACATTATATAAAAAAATTAGGCTAACTTTACTGTTTTATTATTTTTTAATTCATGGAACTTTTTTTCCCCACAAATAAGGCATTAAAAAAATTATTGTGCAAATACCGTGCGAGATAAAAAATCGAAATGACCGCTACTTTATTTCCTATGGTGTCTGCTAAAATATATAAATATAATGCTTGGAGGTTCTGAGTAATTTTCTAGAAAAAAAATTATGATTTTTACATGAAGGAGAGAAGTGCCAGAATAGGCCTGGTATGAAAGTGGTTAAATTGCGTGTGTCAGCAATTTTCCAAGATTTTAATCCAATTGAATTTAAGTTGCATTTTAAAGCCCTGATGAAGACGGATTTACAGGTACCCAAAACACGTTGGTTACATTTTCCTGTCTTCCACACTTCTTGACTTCATGGACTGTTTTCAAATTGGGCAACCTCTGTTCTTGGTGAGAGCTGCCAAATTCAAACCATTGGCTGTATGGAAGAGTTTTTTTTTTAATTTGGTTTACAGAACCTCAGCCTCACCTCTCTTTTGGAAGCCAATAGGAAGTGTCCATGTCCCACAGGCATTGAGAAGCACCATGCCACCTGTACACATAAGAGTTGGGACCAGAGCATTATGTGACCACAGCTTTAGATAAGTAAAACTGGCTTTTAGTGATCAGTTAGAGCAAGGTGAGGGATAGAGGAGCCCATGGATCAGAGTAAAATGGAGTTCCACCCAAAAGTGGAACTTCCGCTTGAAGCACTCCTCACCCCCTTACTCTGCCGCGAGTTATCGCGGGATTTAGAAAGAAAAGTTATTTCTAAATCCCGCGATAACTCGCAGCAGACCTCCACAATGTCTCCTGGGAACAATGACAAAAGCTCCCAGGAGACATTGCGGCATCGAGGAAGTGACGGAATACCCGCAAACTACCCGATGAATCCATATACAGGAAGCGGCCAGTAACATAAAGGATTACTAAGGTACAGTGGATCGAAAAAAAAAAAACTTGTGGTTTAGTAATTATGCATATGAGCGTATCATTTATTTATTTTTGGTGGGGGAGTGGATCTTGGGTGGGAGTTCCCACACTTTTTTCCCCAGGACTTGACCCCTGTATATATGTATATAATGTTATATATATATATATACACTCACACACAGTATTTACATTGCACCAAGTTGGACCAGTGTACCTATTGTGACAGGAAGTCAGGTAAATCTGTGGGTGTTGTCACAGATGGGAGATACATTTCTGCCTTGTTTAGACAATTCACCAATTACTATCAGGTGTCGGCTACAGAGGTAGCCAGAAAGGTTTAAGGCCCCTTTCACATGAGCGGACGAACGGTCCGCTAATTACAAGTCCGTTTACGGACTTGTAATATGTCCCTATGGGAGCGGATCCGTTAGCGGATGATGCATGCGCTAACGTCCGCTCTATCCGCATCCGTTTTTGCGGACGGAAGAATGTCCTATTTTTCTTCCGTCCGGCCAAACGGATCGGATGCAAACGGGCAGACGGTCCGTTTCCATCCGACTCCCCATAGGGGAGAGCGGAGGAGAGACGGGGCGGTCCCTGCACAGTGTGCGGGGACCGCCCCGTCTGCCCGACAGCTCAGCGGAGACCCCCCGCTGAGCTGACGGACACACAGAGCGGACCGAAAAATGGACCGCTCCGTGTGTAAGGAGCCTAAGAGTGTTGGAAAACTTCAGCTGTTCAGTATGAGGCAATTAAGGCCTCTATAAGTCATCCTGGAGGATGACTACTGATTGCTGAATTCGGAGGCTTTTTGAGTTAAGGAGAGCAGTGAGCTGAGAATGACTTCTGAAGAGGTGAGGTGGTGTTGATTTTTCTGTGTGATAAAAATCAAAAAGTCTATGGTTTCTCTGCTGTATGACCAGCAGTGTCTGCCCAGCAGTAGGCTGTGCCAGACTCCATAGATAGGTTCCTGTGTGGTGAAGGTATACCCCCCCTCAAGTGGCCAGGGTTTATTTTATGTTTTGTTTATGCTGTTTGGATGCTTGCACTTGTTTCCAGCAATATGGAAAAATAAACCATAATTTCTGTTTTCAACCATCCTCGGCTGCCTCTCTGTATAGATCAGTGTGTAGTGAACCCATCCAGGGGGTCACACACACCCGCTACTGAGCTAACCCCTTAAACTATGTAAAAATGGTCATACCTGAAATTCATCATTGACAATATGCTGATAAGTAGTCAAGATTTTAAAAATTATTCAAATTCATGCATTCCTGATACAAAATGGGGACACAACAAAAAGGTACACTTTTCACAGCAAAAAAAAAAAAGAAAAGAAAGATAATTCCAGTATTCTAGATGATGGCCTATGACAGTAGGATTATGCAGTGTGGCCCACTTAGATAAAAATATCAGCTCAGTAGAGTTCTCCTTTAAGTCCTGGTTGAGCTGTGGCTGTACTTTAACACAAAATGAACGGCCATTTTTACTAGTTCAGGAGCTAAAACTACAACATTTTTTTGGTGCTAAGGAACGTGGGATTATTACATCCCAGTTGTGAACAGCTGTGACACACATTATCTTGATTATATTCCATAACTGTTTTGCTGCACTTGTAGGAGTCGGAGCCTGTGAGAGTTCCGGCAAAAGGAAAGATGATTGGCTCTGCCTGCAGACCACGGAGCGCTTTGCATACTGACTATACAGGTTTGTCATAGCCATCGTCTAACATGTGACCAGGCATAGAAATACATTTTTAAGTGACAATTTACCGATTTGATAAGTACAACTTTTCAAGTGTTATTTGAACATCTGGCTACATAAATCAGCTGAATAGCTATTGGCTAAACTGCAAATCAGAGGTGGAGAAAATTATTTAGCAATCCCGAAAAAACAATCCTGTATGAACTTTCAAGACTCCACTATCAGTTTGATCTCCTGTGTATGTTATGGATAGGATGCTTTGCATATACATAATATTCTTGTAAAATTAATTATCTTTTTTCTATTATCCTTGCCCACTTTGTGACTGCAATATACTCATAGCCAGTGGCGGGTGGTGCGCAAACAATGGGGTTCCATCAATTACAGCCACTGTTCCCATTAGGGATGAGCTTCGCGTTCGATACGAACGTATGTTCGACTCGAACATTGTCTGTTCGTACGTTCGACGAAATTCGAACAAAAGCGGTCGTTCGCGCCAAATTCGAGTGACGCAAAATGGCCCATAATTCACTGCGGCATTGCGCGCTGATGATTGGCCAAGCATGCTGTTTGTCCCGCATTCTTGGCCAATCACAGCGCGCAAAAAAAACGAAGAGCCATAATTGGCCAAAGCCCGGGTGGCTTTGGCCAATTATGGCTCAGGGCTTTAGCACACGCCCCACACTATATAAGCCGCCTGCTGGGCGGCCTTGTGTAGTGTGTTCCGGCTTGTTAATGAAAGCAGTCAGAGAGACAGAGAGATTGTCTTTTTAGATAGCTTGATAGAGCAGGCAGGCAGGCTAGTCAGTTTAGCTTAATTTACAGTGTGTAGAGGATATATATACATCCCTAGGAGTTGTACATATATTTATACACTGTATAGCTTAGATAGATCAGTTCTTCCTAATTTACTGGCAGGCAGGTGATTGTGCTATTTAAAGACGTTATCACAGGTATAGACACCCAGCAGGTACAATATTTAAAGGAATTTATTTTTTATTTAAGCATCAATAAAATCACTGCTCCTGGAGCAGTGATTTTAATGATGCTCAACTTAAAAAAAAAAAATATGAAAAATTCCTTTAAATATTGTACCTGCTGGGTGTCTATAGTTTGCCTGTGAAAACGTCTTTGAGAACCCGGGTCTTGCCCCAGGGAACATGTATCAATGGAAAAAAAAGTTTTAAAAATGGTCAATTTTTCAGGAGTCCTGCTCCTGAAAAAACAACAGTTTTTTAAACTTTTTTCCACTGATACATGTTCCCTGGGGCAAGACCCGGGTTCTCAAAGACGTTTTTCAACAATAACTTGAATATTGGTCTTTAAAATGATCGTTTTTGAATTCGAACGTTCGAGTCCCATAGACTTCAATGGGGTTCTAAATGTTCGCGCGAACGGTCGGTCTGTTCGACGGTTCTGGTGCGAACTGAACGCGGGGGTGTTCGGCTCATCCCTAGTTCCCATCAATTGCAGCCACTGTGTCCATCAAGTGCAGCCACTGTGCCCATAAATCTCCGCCACGGTGCCATCAAAAGCAGCTACTGTGCCCATCAATTGCCGCCAGTGTGCCCATCAAATGCTGCATGTGTGCCCCATCAAATGCTGCTAGTGTGACCATCAATTGTAGCTACTGTGCCCCATCAATTGTAGCTACTGTGCCACATCAATTGCCGCTACTGTGCCCCATCATTTGCCGCTACTGTGCCCCATCAATTGCTGTCAGTGTGCATCGCCCGACACTTGCCTGTCTCGCAGCGGGTCACGGTGGTGTCCTCCACGCTCATGTCTTCTTCCGTCCTCTTTATCAGGTGTCCAATCATAGCGCCTGTCGTTTCAGCCAATCAGGTGACAGGTAACAGACCCGAGCACCTGATTGGCTGAGAGAATTAATTTGCTTTCCTAACACAACGCTGAGTGAACAGCGAGCGTCCAGCATGGCACATTTTTGGACGCATATTAGAGCCTGCAGCTCTAATCAGGTGCTTCCAAAAAACACACCCGTCGCTGTAATTCAGGTGCCCTGCGCCCAAAAAGGGGCCGGACACCGGAATAGGGGGTGTCAGCGGCGACCATAAATAGATTCATGCAATGCATAAATCTATTTATGGTGATAGAGCAGTGCCACTGCTCATAGCGCCGTGACATAAGAATGTTAGCTTTGAGGGCCGGTTTACACCGAAATTGCACAGGAACGTGGTCCGCATTTTGGTGTGACGAGGTGCGATTTCCAGCCCATTCATTTGTATGTAGTGCATACACTAATTTTAAAACACGCACTCAACCACATTCCATGGTGATACTGTATCATGTGATCCGGTAAAGGCAAACGTACTTCATTTTGGGGTGTCATTAGAAATATATTGACACCACAGCACCACGTGTATATTGAACGCAGCACTGGAAACATGTTTTTCTGCACCACGTTCTGGTGTAAACAAGCGCTGAAGCTGAGAACTTAGGATTTGTTTATAGCCTAAGGTCCCACACACACTAATCAATTTTCTGCAAATTTTTGTCTTCAGATTTACCAAAACCATGTAGTACAAGGGCCTGCCTGATTGCATACAAATCAAAACTTTTAAGGATTGACCTCATATTATATGATTTTGGTAAATCTGAAGACAAAAATCTGCAGAAAATCTAATAGTGTGTATGGGGTCTAACTCCAGGTTTGATTGAACATTAAATAGTCAGCTGGTCCAAGCAAACAATTTCCTTCTGTAATGCTGGGGTGGTCTGCACTGAGGGGGGTGGTCTGCACTGGGGGGGTGTCTGTAATGCTGGGGGGTCTGCACTGGGGGGTCTGTACTGCTTGGGGGTGTCTGTACTGAGGGGGTCTGCACTGAGTGGGGGTGTCTGTACTGAGGTGGGGTGTCTCTGTACTGAGGGGGGTCTGCACTGAGGGGGGCCGTGTCTGTACTGAGGTGGGTCTGCACTGAGGGGGCGGTGTCTGTACTGAGGGGGTCTGCACTGAGGGGGGATGTCTGTACTGATGGGGGCCTGCACTAAGATGGGGGTGTCTGTACTGATGGGGGGGATCTGCACTTGGGTGGGGGTCTCTGTACTGATGGAAGGGTCTGCACTGATGGAGGGGTCTGCACTGAGGGAGGGGGGTCTATATTGATAGATGGGGTCTGTACTTAGTGAGGGCGGTCTGAACTGAGTGAGGGGTGTCTATACTGCTGGAGGTGGGTCTGTAGTTAGTGGAGGGGGGTCTGTACTGAGGGGGGACTATAGTTGGTGGGGGGTGACACCTTTTTGTTTTTGCACCGGGTGACACCAACCCTAGTGACGCCACTGTGTGTACCCCCTCTCCACAACTGCACCTCTGGACACCTCTACATTACACAAGCTCCCCAGCTCTGAACCTCTGCACATCACACATTGCCCCCCCCAGTTCTGGACCCATGCACATTACACATTGCCCCCACCAGTTCTGGACTGCCATTATGCACATTACACATTGCCCCCACCAGTTCTGGACCCCTGCACATTACACATTGCGTCCGCCAGTTCTGGACCCCTGCACACTACACATTGTCCCCCCTAGCTCTGGACCCCTGCACATTACACATTACCCCCCCCCAGCTCTGGACCCCTGCACAGTACACATTACCCCCCCACCCAGGTCTGGACCCCTGCACATTACACATTGTCCCCCCTTAGCTCTGGACCCCTGCACATAACACATAGCCCCCCCAGCTCTGGACCCCTGCACATAACACATAGCCCTCCCCAGCTCTGGACCCCTGCACATTACACATTGGACCCCTGCACATTACACATTCCCCCCCCCTAGCTCTGGACCTCTGCACATTACATATTGCCCCCCCCCCTGCTATGGACCCCTGCACATTACATATAGCCCCCCCGCTCTGGACCCCTGCACATTTCACATTGCTCCCCCAGCTCTGGACCCCTGCACATTACACATAGCCCCCCAGCTCTGGACCCCTGCATGTTACACATAGCCCCCCCCCCCCAGCTCTGGAACCCCTGCACATTACACATAGCCCCCCCCCCCCCCAGCCCTGATTGTAAGTCACCCAGGTACGGTCCGCACCCAGCCACGCTGTCACAGCTCACCTCTCCCTGTATTGGCTGTCACAGCGCTATTGCCTGAGCAGCTGACCCCCCCAATGTGTGGCACCCGAGGCGAGCCAACCCCACCCCCATTGGTGCGCCACTGATTTGGACACGCTCAGTTCAAACAAACAATTTAAAGTTCTATCAAACCTGAAGTTAGGATTTTAAGCCGTTTTAAATCAAAAGCAAAAATATAATTTGTTGCAGCTTGACAATCATTAGATGTGGTGCTGCATTAGTTTTCCTTTTTTTTTTTTTTTTTTTTTTTTTTTTTTTTTTACTGAACTCCAGCTTTTATTACACTTTACATAAGTTGTTTGGGTCAAGCTGGCCACACAAACTATGTTCTTCACTAGCTTGGCTGAGTTAGAAGTTGTGATGTCATCAGCCTGCCTCTCTGACTCAGCTAATCAGAGGAAGCTTTGTATTGATTGCTGGAATACATCGCTGAATGGCGGAGCGACAATCAGACTCTACTGTGTTCCGGGTATAAGACGAGAAGTCTCAGCTTGTACCCCCGACACAGTTTGGTATTCTGTATGAAGCCTCAGTTACATACACTTTATACCGCACATCCAGCAGCCTCACATGTTATGCCCCGTACACACGATCATTTTTTTTAATGAAAAAAAACGACGTTTTCTGTGAAGTAAAAAACGACGTTTTTGAAACATCACTTTTCAAAGACGATGTTGCATACACACCATCGTTTTTTCACAAAAAGCGAGGTTACGTTCACCACTCTTTTCCATTGAAGCTCGCTTCATAACTAGCTTCTGGGCATGCGCGGGTTGGAAAACGTAGTTTTAAACGACGTTTTTGCTACACACGGTGACTTTTTGTGAAACAAAAAACAACGTTTTGAAAAACGACACAAAAAATTCAAGCATGTTGGAATTTTTTTTTGGTCGTTTTTTGGAAGACAAAAAACGACGTTTTGCCCACACACGATCAATTTAAATGACGTTTTAAAAAACGACGTTTTTTTCATCGCAAAAAACGGCCGTGTGTACGCGGCATTAGTTTCTTTGGGCAGCTTGTAAAGTGTAACAAAAGCTGGAGTTCAGCTTTAAGCTTGTTTCCCTCTGAAGGCCAATCACAGAGCCCTCCTGCCAATCTATGTTGCGCCGTGTCCGAGTGACAAGAGTGCATCGGGATCGCGCCGCTGCGCTGTGGATGTGTGCACGATCCCCCTTCTTCTGAGGGACGTTCCTCAAGGAGAGAGCCCCCCCCGGCCTTATATGTGCAGTGGCCGGGTGGGAAGTAGTTAAAGGCAAGCTGTTGATAGAAATTTCATTTTTAGGGTGGAACTCAGCTTTAAACAGTATAGACACTTATTTGTAATGGTTTACATAGATATAACTGCAAAAGGGGGCAGCCTGAAATGATCTAGAAGGACTTCATTTGCCACTTTAAGATATTCAAACCCAAATACAAAAATGGATTATACTGCAACTTACCAGTAATGAGATGTGGTGATTGAATTAGATTGCTTTGCTCTTTTTTTTCTATTATTATTTTGACCTGTTTTTTTCCCTGCAAATACATTTCCTGTGCCTTTCTGGCTATGCTCACTACTCCACTGTATCTTTGGAGGCAGCCATAGTTGTATAACAGGGTGGACTTTAAATAATGTTTGCTTATGTCCATATGCATAACATTCTAGTTGATGGGACTAGTAGTTTCCAAAATAAGGATAATACTGTTTATGTTGTCCTTTCAGCTGACAGGAAGTGACAAGGGCGCTGCTTTTCTGGGAAGATCAATGCTGATTGCAAACATGTCTCTTCTGCAATAAAATACACTTGCCTGCCTGTTTGCGATCCCTTGTAGCAGGGGCGGCCCGTCCATTAAGGGCACACGGGCACCGCCCCTGATGTCACGCCATCTCCTATATTAAAAATGGATAGATTCATGCATTGCATTGCATGAATCTTTCCATGCCCGCAACTGCCACCCCCTATTCAGGCGTCTGGCCCCTTTTGGATGCCGGGCGCCTGAATTCCAGCGTTGGCAATGTTTTTTTGAAGTACCTGATTAGAGCCATGGGCTCTAATGGGCTTCAAAAAAGGTGGACTTGGAGCGCAGAGCATTGCACTCGCAGTCCACCCAGGCATGTTCGCAAAGCAAATGAATATTCACTTTTCTAACACTGAACCGCCAATCAGGAGGTGTGGGTCTAATACCGGTCACCTGATTGGCTGAAGGCACAGGCGATACCATTGGCCAGCTAGCAGAAGCGAAGAAGAGATGCACGGAGGACACCAGAGCCAGCGCTACCCATCCCACAGCTCGCCGCCGTCACCCGCTTGACCCGCCACCAAAATGGGGTAAGTGCCGGTCAGACAGTGAGCAGGCAAGCGGGGATCACAGTGGCTGCAATTGATGGGGCACAGGGGCTGCAATTGATGGAGCACAGGGGCTGCAATTGATGGAGCACAGTGGCTGCAATTGATGGAGCGCAGTGGCTGCAATTGATGGTGTGCAGTGGCTGCAATTGATGGTGCACAGTGGCTGCAATTGATGGAGCACAGGGGCTGCAATTGATGGAGCACAGTGGCTGCAATTGATGGGGCACAGTGGCTGCAATTGATGGGGCATAGTGGCTGAATTTTATAGGGGACAATTGGCTGCATTTTATGGGGCACAGTGGCTGCATTTTATGGGCACAGTGGGTGCATTTGATGTTTTTGTTTCGGTATTTTTCAGAAACTTTCAGTTTGTTTCCACCCCCCCCAAAAAAAACTTTCGAGCACCAGCCGCCACCGCCTTGTAGAATGTACATACTGTAGCTGTACATAGGATGACTACTCTCCTGCACATGCGCAGGAGTGACGTCATTCTGCAGAACAGCTCCTGGTAGAAGCTGTGTAGAAGATGCCGGTGCCAGAGAGTGACTTTGCAGGCATCAGACCGTTGGAACTGAGGTAAGTACTTTTACCTTTTAGTTCAGCTTTCTCCGTTTCCAGAGTTTGACCTGTCCTTTGGACACAAAGTCACATGACAAGTCACAGCCCATTGATTTCAATGGCACCCGTTCCCATCTATGCGACTTAAAGTTGTAGTGACTTTGAAAAGGTTGCTGCACTACTTTGGTGCAACTTTTGATGCAACTTTGATCCAGAGACTGTAAAGTTGGATCAAAGTCGCACTCTAAATCGCACAACGTTACATAGTTATATAGTAGGTGAGGTTAAAAAAATACACAAGTATGCTGTGGTCGTTCAGGTGCTTATCTAATATATTTTTTAACTATTGATGCCCCCTCCCGCTGAGACCACCGCCTGAGGAAGGGAATTCCACATCCTTGCCGCTCTTATAGTAAAGAACCTTCTACGCAGTTTAAGGTTAAACCTCTTTTCTTCTAATTTTAAGTGGCCGTGTGTCTTCCACAGAAAAGTTTTATCCAATATGGGGTGGCAATAGTGGAAACGTAACCTTAGGAGATTTCCCTTAATTTCCTGTCCTGTAGACTCCATAGCAAATGCAAATCTTTCCAATGTGAGGGAAATCCTCTCTTAGCTGTCACAGGAATAAGTGTCCCAATTGTTCCCCTATATTACTGTTCTGGTGGCAACTCATATTTTTGGATTTATTCTGATTTTCATTCCTGCTGACACCTGCTGGTGACCAGAACAATTAGGGGGTGCATTTCACAGACTCTGACACAGTCAGCAATAAAAACCAGTGGTTCTAACACTTCACCAAAAAGTTTTACGCTTAGTAATGTCCGCTGGTTACATGATACAGAACTCAAACTACTGTATGTTTACACTTGTGGTTGAGGGGAGAAAAAAAGCACTTGGTTGATCTTTATTTTTACCGCCCCTAAGCGCAGCAGACAAGGGTGTACAAATGCAGTGGCTGCCAAGCTTTGTATCACAGCAAAATTTCAGCCCCCCAATGCTTTTGGCGACACGCCACTGCCTGCCAACTGAATGGGAGACGAGCCACGTGCAATATGTGTGGTTGTAGGGTGGAAAGCAAAGTTTTAAGTAGGGTTGTCCCGATACCACTTGTAAGGGAATGACCCGTGACGACCGAGAACAAGTACCGATACCGATTACCGATACTTTTACTTAATCTCATGTGACAGTGTCAGTATTTTATTTTTTAAAAAAAATTTTTTCTAGAATTTATTTATTTTGTATTTATTTTTCACAATGCTTTCTTTTTTTTAAGGGGGGTGGTGGGGGGATGTGGGGACAGTGCGTTTTTTTTATTTTATTATTTTTTACAATAATTTTTTTATTATTTATTGCATTTTTTTTTACCAGCCCTATTGGAGGGCTATGGTGAGATATCAGGGGTCTTAACAGACCCCTGACATCTTCCCTTTGAGACAGGAAAAGGGGCTAAGGACACAGATTCTCCAGTCCCTCTCTTAGCAGCCTCCGCTGCACTGAAAATGAATGGAGAGAATATAGCGGCTCCTCTTCATTCATTAACTGAGACATCGTAATCACAGGAGGTTACGATGTTTCAATTATGTGAATGGACAGTCCATTCTGTCCATTCAGAAAACTAAGGAGCCAGGTTTACTGGCTCCTACCTCCGCTCTACATCCTGACAGATCGAGGGGGACGGTACCGCAGAGGAGGAGAAGAGAGGGGGACAGATGCACGGAGGAGAAGAGAGGGGGACAGATGCACGGAGGAGAAGAGAGGGGGACAGATGCACAGAGGGAGAGAAGAGAGGGGGACAGATGCACGGAGGGAGAAAAGAGGGGGGGACAGATGCACAGAGGAGAGAGAGAGGGGGACAGATGCACAGAGGAGAAGAGAGGGGGACAGATGCACGGAGGGAGAGAAGAGAGGGGGACAGATGCACAGAGGGAGAGAAGAGAGGGGGACAGATGCACAGAGGGAGAGAAGAGAGGGGGACAGATGCACAGAGGGAGAGAAGAGAGGGGGACAGATGCACAGAGGGAGAGAAGAGAGGGGGACAGATGCACAGAGGGAGAGAAGAGAGGGGGACAGATGCACAGAGGAGAAGAGAGGGGGACAGATGCACAGAGGGAGAGAAGAGAGGGGGACAGATGCACGGAGGAGAAGAGAGGGGGACAGATGCACAGAGGAGAAGAGAATGGGGACAGATGCACAAAGAAGAAGAGAGGGGGACAGATGCATAGAGGGAGAGAAGAGAGGGAGACAGATGCACGGAGGAGAAGAAAGGGGGACAGATGCACGGAGGAGAAGAGAGGGGGACAGATGCACAGAGGAGAAGAGAGGGGGACAGATGCACAGAGGAGAAGAGAAGGGGACAGATGCACAGAGGAGAAGAGAGGGGGACAGATGCACGGAGGAGAAGAGAGGGGGACAGATGCACAGAGGAGAAGAGAGGGGGACAGATGCACAGAGGGAGAGAAGAGAGGGGGACAGATGCACGGAGGAGAAGAGAGGGGGACAGATGCACGGAGGGAGACACAGAGAAAAGAGGGAGACAAGCACCAATCACCGCTAAAAGGCACGGGGGGGGGGGGGGGGAGAGAGAGGACCGACTGTCAGACTTTTAAATCTATACAGGGTGATCAGTGCTTGTAACTCCCCCACCGCACTGATCAGTCCCACTGACCAAGTATCGGATGAAGCATCGGAGCATTTGCCCAAGTACAAGTACTCGGGCAAATGCTCGGTATCGGTACCGAGACCGATATTAGTATCAGTATCGGGACAACCCTAGTTTTAAGGATTAAAAGTGGTAGTGAGTAGGTAACATAACCCTCCTCCATTGTCTGCCAAAAGCCCTCTAAAAAGCAATCTGCCATGAATAGCTCGTTAAAGGGAGAAGTTCATGTAAATGAGCCCAATAAGGGTTGAGTTTATCTCCCTCTTCACTGACAATAAGTAAAAAAAGGCAAACAACTGCCTGCAAGTTGCAATAAAAGTCTGTAACAATTTGATTTGTATCTGTGCTTCAGTATATAGCAGTAGGACAGGAAGAACAGGCGGCCATCGCTGCATAAACTGCGATTTGCGTGGCCCCGCCCACTCATTAGAAAAGGAGAAACCCCTTTCTGGATCTGTGACGACAAGTAAATGCTTTCTGGTAATACATTTGAAACGTGGTGTTTTATTTTAGTGGAAGTGTCGGAGAACATGCGGTTTTGTTGACAATAGAGATGACTCAGGGACATTAGGTGCCAGGCACTTTCATTGCTGACTGCTGGGATCTGCCTAACTCATTGGGAATTGATGACATCATTCGCAGTAATGAATAAAGCCATCACCATTGGAGTTCTCTTCCAATATGATTCATGTATTGGCGATACAATGATTCGTTCGTTACTCTGATCATTTTCCAACAAATGACCAAAACTGCCTGTGTATGGCCAAGTCTACAACCTTGTGTACTGTAGGTGATAAACAACCACAAAGACGTTTGCTGGCCTTTCCCTTTAGAGAATGCCTGTTTTCTGGCTGCATGCTCATCCAACCTTTGTGACCCCAAAGTATTCAAGAAAGACAAAATCAGGCAACTAGTCTTTTCAAAAGTAAGCCAGCCTACATACACTATGACACGTGTATATTAACCACTTAAAGCGGAGGTTCACACAAAAAGTGAACCTCCACTTTTCAGAACTCTCCCCCGCTCCGGTGTCACATTTGGCACCTTTTTAGGGGGAGGGGGGTGCAGATATCTGTATAACACAGGTATTTGCACCCACTTCCAGGCATAGATATCCGCAGAATCTGCGGATTATCAACGCCACTTCCTGGCCCCCCGCTGTCTTCTGGGAGATCAAAGACAGGAGGGACCATTTCTATTGCGCAGCGCGACTCGGACATGTGCAGTAGGGAACCGGGAAGTGAAGCCACAAGGCTTCATTTCCTGATTCCCTTAGCGAAGATGGCAGCGGCAGCATCCGAGGATCGAGGCCTCGGGTGCCGACATCGCGGGCGCGCTGGACAGGTAAGTGTCCATATTTTAAAAGTCAGCAGCTGCAGTATTTGTAGCATCTGGCTTTTAAAAAAAAAAATTCGGACCTCCGCTTTAAGCCCCGGACCATTTGGCTGGCCAAAGACCAGAGGACTTTTTGCAATTCGGCACTGCGTCGCTTTAACTGACAATTGCGCGGGTGTACGACGTGGCTCCCAAACAAAATTTACGTTCTTTTTTTACCACAAATAGCGCTATAGACAAAAATAGAGCGACAATTTTGAAAAAAATGCAATACTTTTTGCTATAATAAATATCCTCCAAAAAATATATATAAAAAAAAAAAAATTTTTTTTTCATCAGTTTAGACCAATACGTCTTCTTCTACATATTTTTTGTTAAAAAAAAAAAAAAAAAAAAAATCACAATAAGCGTTTATTGATTGGTTTGCGCAAAACTTATAGCATCTACAAAATAGGGGATAGTTTTATGGCATTTTTAGCAATAGTTTTTTTTTTTACTAGTAATGGTGGCGATCAGTGATTTTTATCCTGACTGCGACATTATGGCGGACACATCGGACACTTTTGACACCATTTTGGGACCATTGCCATTTACAAGCGATCATCTCTACTACAAGCGATCATCTCTACTACAAGCGATCAACTGTACTACAAGCGATCAACTGTACTACAAGCGATCATCTCTACTACAAGCGATCAACTCTACTACAAGCGATCATCTCTACTACAAGCGATCATCTCTACTACAAGCGATCATCTCTACTACAAGCGATCAACTGTACTACAAGCGATCATCTCTACTACAAGCGCTCAACTCTACTACAAGCGATCATCTCTACTACAAGTGATCAAATCTACTACAAGCAATCACCTCTACTACAAGCGATCATCTCTACTACAAGCGATCAACTGTACTACAAGCGATCAACTGTACTACAAGCGATCATCTCTACTACAAGTGATCAAATCTACTACAAGCAATCACCTCTACTACAAGCAATTACCTCTACTAAAATGAATCACCTCTACTACAAACCATCACCCCTAATTCAAGGGATCACCTCTACTACAAACCATCCCCCCTACTACAAAACATTACCCCTACTACAAGCCATCATCTCTACTTCAAGCCATCACCCCTACTACAAGGGATCACCTCTACTACAAACCATCACTGCTACTATAATGGATAACCTCTATTACAAGCAATCATCTCTACTACATGCTATTACATCTACTACAAACCATAACCTCTACTACAGGGGGTCACCCCTACTACAAGCCATCACCTCTACTATAATGGATCACCTCTATTACAAACAATCACCTCTACTACAAGGGAACACCTCTACAACAATAGATGAACCCTCCTCAGTAAGGTGTTCTAAATTACTTTCCACCGCTCGGATGATGGTGGAAAGCTTACTGAGGAGAAACAGGAAGTGAGAAATTCAAACAAAGAAAAAAAACATTTAGAAGGGAAATGGAAAGAAAAAGGTAAGTGAACCAACAATGCACTAGCTTAAAGGAACCAATTTAGAAAATAAAAGACAAACCTTTACAATCCCTTTAACCACTTAATACCCGCCCGCCGTGAAATGACGGCGGGCGGGATACTCCATTATTATATGACGTTGTGTCATTTCAGGCCCCTAGGTGGCGCGCGCGCCGCCGGCGCCGCGCGCGCACACCCGTCGGGTTACTGACAACACTGTGCGCAGATAAACACCAAACCTTTCTCCAATAACAATATAACAATGTAAAATGTTGTGTATTGTTAAACAAATAACATTATTAGTAGTATTATTTATATCAGGGGTCTCCAAACTTTCTAAACAAAGGGCCAGTTTACGGTCCTTCAGACTTTAGGGGGGCCAGACTAGGGCTATTGGGAGTAAAAAATGTCCAATGGGAGTAAATAATACCATCATTGGTGACAGTGGTAGGACTTGTGCCCCATCATTGGTGTTAATGGAAAGAATTGATGGTGTCAGTTGGAGTAATAGTGCCCCATTGGTGTCAGCAACAAGAATTCTGCCCCATTTAAATTGGATTGAATAATGCCCCAAGGGCCGCATTAAGGCAAGCAAAGGGCCACATCCGGCCCCAGGGCCGCAGTTTGGAGACCCCTGATTTAGACTAACTGAAAACCAGATGTCATTACAGAGGCAGGAATCCAGAAAATCCAGGCTTTACAAACTTTATATAACCACTTTATAAATCTGCGCATAAAATCATCAAACTGAACAGCGAGGAGAAAGGCATTGCGTGGCAAACAAGAGGTTGTAAAATAAAGGGCTACAATAATGTGCATCTTTTATCTGCTTAGAATCCAACATTAAAGTCTCATGCCAATGGATTCTTACCAGCTCCTTGTACTGAGGCGTAAAAGCCTGGCGCTGTCCTGACTTGTAGACGACTTGGGTAAAAAGCGGTGGCCTCTGCCACGGTGCTTACCCCACATGGGCATACAGCGCTTTTCCCCCGAATGTGAAAGTGGCATGTATGGGGAAAGGTGCCATATGCACATTCCTGGTTAATTGCTGATGCAGAAGTCATTGGCGTTACCTTGAGCATGGCAGCGTACAGCCATTCACTTATATAGGTGGCTGTATATGGCATGCATGGCCCCCCGGGCAGAGGAAGCACTGGGCATTACACATTCCAGCACACAGGGGCTGATCCATGTGTATGAGGTCATTATTTCCTTGTGTCTCAATACTTTGTATCATCGGAGGGTTGTGTGTAATGTAAGTGATACAAACAAGGGCAATCCAGATAACACAACTACACAAAATGTACAAAGATAGCCAGCAAGTGTAACCCCTAAAGTGCCAAGTCACATGAATTATTTGTCATAATTATCATTATTTCTGCACTCATTGCTGTAAATAGTGATTGTATGGCTTAGTGAGCCGAGTCTATGAGACAATTTCTGCCAATTCTCACGTTGACTCATACTGTACATATGTGTGCGAGTCTCCTTCACTGCCATCCATTGAGACATCCAACAGCTGGCATTGTGGGTGCCATCAACAAGCGATCAACTCTGCTACAAGAGATCAACTCTACTACAAGCGATCTAATCTACTACAAGCAATCAACTCTACTACAAGCAATCAACTCTACTACAAGCAATCAACTCTACTACAAGCAATCAACTCTACTACAAGCAATCAACTCTACTACAAGCAATCAACTCTACTACAAGCGATCAACTCTACTACAAGCGATCAACTCTACTACAAGCGATCAACTCTACTACAAGAGATCAACTCTGCTTCAAGCGATCAACTCTACTACAAGCGATCTAATCTACTACAAGCAATCAACTCTGCTACAAGCAATCAACTCTACTACAAGCAATCAACTCTGCTACAAGCAATCAACTCTACTACAAGCAATCAACTCTACTACAAGCGATCAACTCTACTACAAGCGATCAACTCTACTACAAGCGATCAACTCTACTACAAGCAATCAACTCTACTGCAAGCAATCAACTCTACTACAAGCAATCAACTCTGCTACAAGCGATCAACTCTGCTACAAGCGATCAACTCTACTACAAGCAATCAACTCTACTACAAGCAATCAACTCTACTACAAGCGATCAACTCTACTACAAGCAATCAACTCTACTGCAAGCGATCAACTCTGCTACAAGCGATCAACTCTGCTACAAGCGATCAACTCTGCTACAAGCGATCAACTCTGCTACAAGCGATCAACTCTGCTACAAGCGATCAACTCTGCTACAAGCGATCAAATCCACTACAAGCGAATCAACTCTACTACAAGCGATCAACTCTACTACAAGCAATCAACTCTACTACAAGCAATCAACTCTGCTACAAGCGATCAAATCCACTACAAGCGAATCAACTCTACTACAAGCAATCAACTCTACTACAAGCAAACAACTCTACTACAAGCAAACAACTCTACTACAAGCAAACAACTCTGCTACAAGTGATCAACTCTGCTACAAGTGATCAACTCTACTACAAGCGATCAACTCTACTACAAGCGATCAACTCTACTACAAGCGATCAACTCTACTACAAGCGATCAACTCTACTACAAGCGATCAACTCTGCTACAAGCGATCAACTCTACTACAAGCAATCAACTCTACTACAAGCAATCAACTCTACTACAGGCAATCAACTCTACTACAGGCAATCAACTCTACTACAGGCAATCAACTCTGCTACAAGCGAATCAACTCTACTACAAGCGAATCAACTCTACTACAAGCGATCAACTCTGCTACAAGCGATCAACTCTGCTACAAGCGATCAACTCTACTACAAGCGATCTAATCTACTACAAGCAATCAACTCTACTACAAGCGATCAACTCTGCTACAAGCGATCAAATCCACTACAAGCGATCAACTGAACTACAAGCGATCAACTCTACTACAAGCGATCAACTCTACTACAAGCGATCAACTCTACTACAAGCGATCAACTCTACTACAAGCGATCAACTCTACTACAAGCGATCAACTCTACTACAAGCGATCAACTCTACTACAAGCGATCAACTCTACTACAAGCAATCAACTCTACTACAAGCAATCAACTCTGCTACAAGCGATCAAATCCACTACAAGCGAATCAACTCTACTACAAGCAATCAACTCTACTACAAGCAAAACAACTCTACTACAAGCAAACAACTCTACTACAAGCAAACAACTCTGCTACAAGTGATCAACTCTGCTACAAGTGATCAACTCTACTACAAGCGATCAACTCTACTACAAGCGATCAACTCTACTACAAGCGATCAACTCTACTACAAGCGATCAACTCTACTACAAGCGATCAACTCTACTACAAGCGATCAACTCTACTACAAGCGATCAACTCTGCTACAAGCGATCAACTCTACTACAAGCAATCAACTCTACTACAAGCAATCAACTCTACTACAGGCAATCAACTCTACTACAGGCAATCAACTCTACTACAGGCAATCAACTCTGCTACAAGCGAATCAACTCTACTACAAGCGAATCAACTCTACTACAAGCGATCAACTCTGCTACAAGCGATCAACTCTGCTACAAGCGATCAACTCTACTACAAGCGATCTAATCTACTACAAGCAATCAACTCTACTACAAGCGATCAACTCTGCTACAAGCGATCAAATCCACTACAAGCGATCAACTGAACTACAAGCGATCAACTCTACTACAAGCGATCAACTCTACTACAAGCGATCAACTCTACTACAAGCGATCAACTCTACTACAAGCGATCAACTCTACTACAAGCGATCAACTCTACTACAAGCGATCAACTCTACTACAAGCGATCAACTCTACTACAAGCGATCAACTCTACTACAAGCGATCTAATCTACTACAAGCAATCAACTCTACTACAAGCGATCAACTCTACTACAAACGATCAACTCTACTACAAGCGATCAACTCTACTACAAGCGATCAACTCTACTACAAGCGATCAACTCTACTACAAGCGATCAAATCTACTACAAGCGATCAACTCTACTACAAGCGATCAACTCTACTACAAGCGATCATCTCTACTACAAGCAATCAACTCTACTACAAGACAAGCGATCAACTCTACTACAAGCGATCAACTCTACTACAAGCGATCATCTCTACTACAAGCAATCAACTCTACTACAAGCAATCAACTCTACTACAAGCAATCAACTCTACTACAAGCGATCACCTCTACTACAAGCGATCACCTCTACTACAAGCGATCATCTCTACTACAAGCGATCATCTCTGCTACAAGCGATCATCTCTGCTACAAGCGATCATCTCTGCTACAAGCGATCAACTCTGCTACAAGCGATCAAATCCACTACAAGCGATCAACTCTACTACAAGCGATCAACTCTACTACAAGCAATCAACTCTGCTACAAGCAATCAACTCTGCTACAAGCGATCTAATCTACTACAAGCAATCAACTCTACTACAAGCAATCAACTCTACTACAAGCGATCATCTCTACTACAAGCAATCAACTCTACTACAAGCAATCAACTCTAATACAAGCAATCAACTCTAATACAAGCAATCAACTCTAATACAAGCAATCAACTCTACTACAAGCGATCACCTCTACTACAAGCGATCAACTCTACTACAAGCGATCACCTCTACTACAAGCGATCATCTCTATTACAAGCGATCATCTCTACTACAAGCGATCAACTCTACTACAAGCGATAAACTCTACTACAAGCGATCAACTCTACTACAAGCAATCAACTCTACTACAAGCGATCAAATCCACTATAAGCGATCAACTCTACTACAAGCGATCAACTCTGCTACAAGCGATCATCTCTACTACAAGCAATCAACTCTGTTACAAGCGATCTAATCTACTACAAGCGATCAACTCTACTACAAGCGATCAACTCTACTACAAGCGATCAACTCTACTACAAGCGATCAACTCTACTACAAGCGATCAACTCTACTACAAGCGATCAAATCTACTACAAGCAATTAACTCTGTTACAAGCGATCCAATCTACTACAAGCGATCAAATCTACTACAAGCAATCAACTCTGTTACAAGCGATCTAATCTATTACAAGCAATCAACTCTGTTACAAGCGATCTAATCTACTACAAGCAATCAACTCTGTTACAAGCGATCTAATCTACTACAAGCGATCAACTCTATTACAAGCGATCACCTCTACTACAAGCGATCTAATCTACTACAAGCGATCATCTCTACTACAAGCAATCAACTCTACCACAAACGATCTAATCTACTACAAGCGATCACCTCTACTACAAGCGATCACCTCTACTACAAGCGATCACCTCTACTACAAGCGATCATCTCTACTACAAGCGATCATCTCGACTACAAGCGATCATCTCTACTACAAGCGATCATCTCTACTACAAGCGATCATCTCTACTACAAGCGATCAACTCTACTACAAGCGATAAACTCTACTACAAGCGATAAACTCTACTACAAGCGATCAAATCTACTACAAGCGATCAAATCCACTACAAGCGATCAACTCTACTACAAGCGATCATCTCTACTACAAGCAATCAACTCTGTTACAAGCGATCTAATCTACTACAAGCGATCAACTCTACTACAAGCAATCAACTCTACTACAAGCAATCAACTCTACTACAAGCAATCAACTCTACTACAAGCAATCAACTCTACTACAAGCAATCAACTCTACTACAAGCAATCAACTCTACTACAAGCAATCAACTCTACTACAAGCGATCACCTCTACTACAAGCGATCAACTCTACTACAAGCGATCACCTCTACTACAAGCGATCACCTCTACTACAAGCGATCAACTCTACTACAAGCGATCAACTCTACTACAAGCGATCAACTCTACTACAAGCGATCAACTCTACTACAAGCGATCAACTCTACTACAAGCGATAAACTCTACTACAAGCGATCAACTCTACTACAAGCGATCAAGTCTACTACAAGCAATCAACTCTACTACAAGCAATCAACTCTACTACAAGCAATCAACTCTACTACAAGCAATCAACTCTACTACAAGCAATCAACTCTACTACAAGCAATCAACTCTACTACAAGCAATCAACTCTACTACAAGCAATCAACTCTACTACAAGCAATCAACTCTACTACAAGCGATCACCTCTACTACAAGCGATCATCTCTATTACAAGCGATCAACTCTACTACAAGCGATCAACTCTACTACAAGCGATCAACTCTACTACAAGCGATCAAGTCTACTACAAGCAATCAAATCCACTACAAGCGATCAAATCCACTACAAGCGATCAACTCTACTACAAGCGATCATCTCTACTACAAGCAATCAACTCTGTTACAAGCGATCTAATCTACTACAAGCGATCAAATCTACTACAAGCGATCAACTCTACTACAAGCGATCAACTCTACTACAAGCGATCACCTCTACTACAAGCGATCAACTCTACTACAAGCGATCACCTCTACTACAAGCGATCACCTCTACTACAAGCGATCATCTCTATTACAAGCGATCAACTCTACTACAAGCGATCAACTCTACTACAAGCGATCAACTCTACTACAAGCGATAAACTCTACTACAAGCGATCAACTCTACTACAAGCGATCAAGTCTACTACAAGCAATCAACTCTACTACAAGCGATCAAATCCACTACAAGCGATCAAATCCACTACAAGCGATCAACTCTACTACAAGCGATCATCTCTACTACAAGCAATCAACTCTGTTACAAGCGATCTAATCTACTACAAGCGATCAAATCTACTACAAGCGATCAACTCTACTACAAGCGATCAACTCTACTACAAGCGATCATCTCTACTACAAGCAATCAACTCTGTTACAAGCAATCAACTCTACTACAAGCAATCAACTCTACTACAAGCGATCACCTCTACTACAAGCGATCAACTCTACTACAAGCGATCACCTCTACTACAAGCGATCACCTCTACTACAAGCGATCACCTCTACTACAAGCGATCAACTCTACTACAAGCGATCAACTCTACTACAAGCGATCAACTCTACTACAAGCGATAAACTCTACTACAAGCGATCAACTCTACTACAAGCGATCAACTCTACTACAAGCGATCAAGTCTACTACAAGCGATCAAATCCACTACAAGCGATCAAATCCACTACAAGCGATCAACTCTACTACAAGCGATCATCTCTACTACAAGCAATCAACTCTGTTACAAGCGATCTAATCTACTACAAGCGATCAAATCTACTACAAGCGATCAACTCTACTACAAGCGATCAACTCTACTACAAGCGATCAACTCTACTACAAGCAATCAACTCTGTTACAAGCGATCTAATCTACTACAAGCGATCAAATCTACTACAAGCGATCAACTCTACTACAAGCGATCAACTCTGCTACAAGCGATCATCTCTACTACAAGCAATCAACTCTGTTACAAGCGATCTAATCTACTACAAGCGATCAACTCTACTACAAGCGATCAACTCTACTACAAGCGATCAACTCTACTACAAGCGATCAAATCTACTACAAGCAATTAACTCTGTTACAAGCGATCTAATCTACTACAAGCGATCAAATCTACTACAAGCGATCATCTCTACTACAAGCAATCAACTCTGTTACAAGCGATCTAATCTACTACAAGCAATCAACTCTGTTACAAGCGATCTAATCTACTACAAGCAATCAACTCTGTTACAAGCGATCTAATCTACTACAAGCGATCAACTCTATTACAAGCGATCACCTCTACTACAAGCGATCTAATCTACTACAAGCGATCATCTCTACTACAAGCAATCAACTCTGTTACAAGCGATCTAATCTACTACAAGCGATCAAATCTACTACAAGCGATCAACTCTACTACAAGCGATCAACTCTACTACAAGCGATCATCTCTACTACAAGCAATCAACTCTGTTACAAGCAATCAACTCTACTACAAGCAATCAACTCTACTACAAGCGATCACCTCTACTACAAGCGATCAACTCTACTACAAGCGATCACCTCTACTACAAGCGATCACCTCTACTACAAGCGATCACCTCTACTACAAGCGATCATCTCTATTACAAGCGATCAACTCTACTACAAGCGATCAACTCTACTACAAGCGATCATCTCTACTACAAGCAATCAACTCTACTACAAGACAAGCGATCAACTCTACTACGAGCGATCAACTCTACTACAAGCGATCATCTCTACTACAAGCAATCAACTCTACTACAAGCAATCAACTCTACTACAAGCAATCAACTCTACTACAAGCGATCACCTCTACTACAAGCGATCACCTCTACTACAAGCGATCATCTCTACTACAAGCGATCATCTCTGCTACAAGCGATCATCTCTGCTACAAGCGATCATCTCTGCTACAAGCGATCAACTCTGCTACAAGCGATCAAATCCACTACAAGCGATCAACTCTACTACAAGCGATCAACTCTACTACAAGCAATCAACTCTGCTACAAGCAATCAACTCTGCTACAAGCGATCTAATCTACTACAAGCAATCAACTCTACTACAAGCAATCAACTCTACTACAAGCGATCATCTCTACTACAAGCAATCAACTCTACTACAAGCAATCAACTCTAATACAAGCAATCAACTCTAATACAAGCAATCAACTCTAATACAAGCAATCAACTCTACTACAAGCGATCACCTCTACTACAAGCGATCAACTCTACTACAAGCGATCACCTCTACTACAAGCGATCATCTCTATTACAAGCGATCATCTCTATTACAAGCGATCATCTCTACTACAAGCGATCAACTCTACTACAAGCGATAAACTCTACTACAAGCGATCAACTCTACTACAAGCAATCAACTCTACTACAAGCGATCAAATCCACTATAAGCGATCAACTCTACTACAAGCGATCAACTCTGCTACAAGCGATCATCTCTACTACAAGCAATCAACTCTGTTACAAGCGATCTAATCTACTACAAGCGATCAACTCTACTACAAGCGATCAACTCTACTACAAGCGATCAACTCTACTACAAGCGATCAACTCTACTACAAGCGATCAACTCTACTACAAGCGATCAACTCTACTACAAGCGATCAAATCTACTACAAGCAATTAACTCTGTTACAAGCGATCCAATCTACTACAAGCGATCAAATCTACTACAAGCGATCATCTCTACTACAAGCAATCAACTCTGTTACAAGCGATCTAATCTATTACAAGCAATCAACTCTGTTACAAGCGATCTAATCTACTACAAGCAATCAACTCTGTTACAAGCGATCTAATCTACTACAAGCGATCAACTCTATTACAAGCGATCACCTCTACTACAAGCGATCTAATCTACTACAAGCGATCATCTCTACTACAAGCAATCAACTCTACCACAAACGATCTAATCTACTACAAGCGATCACCTCTACTACAAGCGATCACCTCTACTACAAGCGATCACCTCTACTACAAGCGATCATCTCTACTACAAGCGATCATCTCGACTACAAGCGATCATCTCTACTACAAGCGATCATCTCTACTACAAGCGATCATCTCTACTACAAGCGATCAACTCTACTACAAGCGATAAACTCTACTACAAGCGATAAACTCTACTACAAGCGATCAAATCTACTACAAGCGATCAAATCCACTACAAGCGATCAACTCTACTACAAGCGATCATCTCTACTACAAGCAATCAACTCTGTTACAAGCGATCTAATCTACTACAAGCGATCAACTCTACTACAAGCAATCAACTCTACTACAAGCAATCAACTCTACTACAAGCAATCAACTCTACTACAAGCAATCAACTCTACTACAAGCAATCAACTCTACTACAAGCAATCAACTCTACTACAAGCAATCAACTCTACTACAAGCAATCAACTCTACTACAAGCGATCACCTCTACTACAAGCGATCATCTCTATTACAAGCGATCAACTCTACTACAAGCGATCAACTCTACTACAAGCGATCAACTCTACTACAAGCGATCAAGTCTACTACAAGCAATCAAATCCACTACAAGCGATCAAATCCACTACAAGCGATCAACTCTACTACAAGCGATCATCTCTACTACAAGCAATCAACTCTGTTACAAGCGATCTAATCTACTACAAGCGATCAAATCTACTACAAGCGATCAACTCTACTACAAGCGATCAACTCTACTACAAGCGATCACCTCTACTACAAGCGATCAACTCTACTACAAGCGATCACCTCTACTACAAGCGATCACCTCTACTACAAGCGATCATCTCTATTACAAGCGATCAACTCTACTACAAGCGATCAACTCTACTACAAGCGATCAACTCTACTACAAGCGATAAACTCTACTACAAGCGATCAACTCTACTACAAGCGATCAAGTCTACTACAAGCAATCAACTCTACTACAAGCGATCAAATCCACTACAAGCGATCAAATCCACTACAAGCGATCAACTCTACTACAAGCGATCATCTCTACTACAAGCAATCAACTCTGTTACAAGCGATCTAATCTACTACAAGCGATCAAATCTACTACAAGCGATCAACTCTACTACAAGCGATCAACTCTACTACAAGCGATCATCTCTACTACAAGCAATCAACTCTGTTACAAGCAATCAACTCTACTACAAGCAATCAACTCTACTACAAGCGATCACCTCTACTACAAGCGATCAACTCTACTACAAGCGATCACCTCTACTACAAGCGATCACCTCTACTACAAGCGATCATCTCTATTACAAGCGATCAACTCTACTACAAGCGATCAACTCTACTACAAGCGATCAACTCTACTACAAGCGATCAAGTCTACTACAAGCGATCAAATCCACTACAAGCGATCAAATCCACTACAAGCGATCAACTCTACTACAAGCGATCATCTCTACTACAAGCAATCAACTCTGTTACAAGCGATCTAATCTACTACAAGCGATCAAATCTACTACAAGCGATCAACTCTACTACAAGCGATCAACTCTACTACAAGCGATCAACTCTACTACAAGCAATCAACTCTGTTACAAGCGATCTAATCTACTACAAGCGATCAAATCTACTACAAGCGATCAACTCTACTACAAGCGATCAACTCTGCTACAAGCGATCATCTCTACTACAAGCAATCAACTCTGTTACAAGCGATCTAATCTACTACAAGCGATCAACTCTACTACAAGCGATCAACTCTACTACAAGCGATCAACTCTACTACAAGCGATCAAATCTACTACAAGCGATCATCTCTACTACAAGCAATCAACTCTGTTACAAGCGATCTAATCTACTACAAGCGATCAAATCTACTACAAGCGATCATCTCTACTACAAGCAATCAACTCTGTTACAAGCGATCTAATCTACTACAAGCAATCAACTCTGTTACAAGCGATCTAATCTACTACAAGCAATCAACTCTGTTACAAGCGATCTAATCTACTACAAGCGATCAACTCTATTACAAGCGATCACCTCTACTACAAGCGATCTAATCTACTACAAGCGATCATCTCTACTACAAGCAATCAACTCTGTTACAAGCGATCTAATCTACTACAAGCGATCAAATCTACTACAAGCGATCAACTCTACTACAAGCGATCAACTCTACTACAAGCGATCAACTCTACTACAAGCGATCATCTCTACTACAAGCAATCAACTCTGTTACAAGCAATCAACTCTACTACAAGCAATCAACTCTACTACAAGCGATCACCTCTACTACAAGCGATCAACTCTACTACAAGCGATCACCTCTACTACAAGCGATCACCTCTACTACAAGCGATCATCTCTATTACAAGCGATCAACTCTACTACAAGCGATCAACTCTACTACAAGCGATCAACTCTACTACAAGCGATCAACTCTACTACAAGCGATCAAGTCTACTACAAGCAATCAAGTCTACTACAAGCAATCAACTCTACTACAAGCGATCAAATCCACTACAAGCGATCAAATCCACTACAAGCGATCAAATCCACTACAAGCGATCAACTCTACTACAAGCGATCATCTCTACTACAAGCAATCAACTCTGTTACAAGCGATCTAATCTACTACAAGCGATCAAATCTACTACAAGCGATCAACTCTACTACAAGCGATCAACTCTGCTACAAGCGATCATCTCTACTACAAGCAATCAACTCTGTTACAAGCGATCTAATCTACTACAAGCGATCAACTCTACTACAAGCGATCAACTCTACTACAAGCGATCAACTCTACTACAAGCGATCAACTCTACTACAAGCGATCAAATCTACTACAAGCAATTAACTCTGTTACAAGCGATCTAATCTACTACAAGCGATCAAATCTACTACAAGCGATCATCTCTACTACAAGCAATCAACTCTGTTACAAGCGATCTAATCTACTACAAGCAATCAACTCTGTTACAAGCGATCTAATCTACTACAAGCAATCAACTCTGTTACAAGCGATCTAATCTACTACAAGCGATCAACTCTATTACAAGCGATCACCTCTACTACAAGCGATCTAATCTACTACAAGCGATCATCTCTACTACAAGCAATCAACTCTACCACAAACGATCTAATCTACTACAAGCGATCACCTCTACTACAAGCGATCACCTCTACTACAAGCGATCATCTCTACTACAAGCGATCATCTCTACTACAAGCGATCATCTCTACTACAAGCGATCATCTCTACTACAAGCGATCAACTCTACTACAAGCGATAAACTCTACTACAAGCGATAAACTCTACTACAAGCGATCAAATCTACTACAAGCAATCAACTCTACTACAAGCGATCAAATCCACTACAAGCGATCAACTCTACTACAAGCAATCAACTCTGTTACAAGCGATCTAATCTACTACAAGCGATCAAATCTACTACAAGCGATCATCTCTACTACAAGCGATCATCTCTACTACAAGCGATCATCTCTACTACAAGCGATCAACTGTACTACAAGCGATTATCTCTACTACAAGCAATCAACTCTACTACAAGCGATCATCTCTACTACAAGCGATCATCTCTACTACAAGCAATCAACTCTACTACAAGCGATCTAATCTACTACAAGCAATCAACTCTGTTACAAGCGATCTAATCTACTACAAGCGATCAAATCTACTACAAGCGATCAACTCTACTACAAGCGATCAACTCTACTACAAGCGATCAACTCTACTACAAGCGATCAACTCTACTACAAGCGATCAACTCTACTACAAGCGATCAACTCTACTACAAGCGATCAACTCTACTACAAGCGATCAACTCTACTACAAGCGATCAACTCTACTACAAGCGATCAACTCTACTACAAGCGATCAACTCTACTACAAGCGATCAACTCTACTACAAGCGATCAACTCTACTACAAGCGATCAACTCTACTACAAGCGATCAACTCTGCTACAAGCGATCAACTCTGCTACAAGCGATCATCTCTGCTACAAGCAATCAACTCTGTTACAAGCGATCTAATCTACTACAAGCGATCAACTCTACTACAAGCGATCAACTCTACTACAAGCGATCAACTCTACTACAAGCGATCACCTCTACTACAAGCGACCTAATCTACTACAAGCGATCATCTCTACTACAAGCAATCAACTCTACCACAAACGATCTAATCTACTACAAGCGATCAACTCTGCTACAAGCGATCAACTCTACTACAAGCGATCTAATCTACTAAAAGCGATCAACTCTACTACAAGCGATCTAATCTACTACAAGCGATCATCTCTACTAAAAGCGATCATCTCTACTAAAAGCGATCAACTCTGTTACAAGCGATCACCTCTACTACAAGCGATCAACTCTACTACAAGCGATCTAATCTACTACAAGCGATCATCTCTACTACAAGCAATCAACTCTACTACAAGCGATCTAATCTACTACAAGCGATCAACTCTGCTACAAGTGATCAACTCTACTACAAGCGATCTAATCTACTACAAATGCTCATCTCTACTACAAGCGATCAAATCTACTACAAGCGATCAACTGTACTACAAGCGATTATCTCTACTACAAGCAATCAACTCTACTACAAGCGATCATCTCTACTACAAGCGATCATCTCTACTACAAGCAATCAACTCTACTACAAGCGATCTAATCTACTACAAGCGATCAACTCTACTACAAGCGATCTAATCTACTACAAGCGATCAACTCTGCTACAAGCGATCAACTCTACTACAAGCGATCTAATCTACTACAAGCGATCAACTGTACTACAAGCGATCTAATCTACTACAAGCGATCTAATCTACTACAAGCGATAAACTCTGTTACAAGCGATCACCTCTACTACAAGCGATCAACTCTACTACAAGCGATCAAATCTACTACAAGCGATCAACTGTACTACAAGCGATTATCTCTACTACAAGCGATCAACTCTACTACAAGCGATCATCTCTACTACAAGCGATCAACTCTACTACAAGCGATCATCTCTACTACAAGCGATCATCTCTACTACAAGCGATCAACTGTACTACAAGCGATCAACTGTACTACAAGCGATCATCTCTACTACAAGCGATCATCTCTACTACAAGTGATCAAATCTACTACAAGCAATCACCTCTACTACAAGCAATTACCTCTACTAAAATGAATCACCTCTACTACAAACCATCCCCCCTACTACAAAACATTACCCCTACTACAAGCCATCATCTCTACTTCAAGCCATCACCCCTACTACAAGGGATCACCTCTATTACAAACCATCACTGCTACTATAATGGATAACCTCTATTACAAGCAATCATCTCTACTACATGCTATTACATCTACTACAAACCATAACCTCTACTACAGGGGGTCACCCCTACTACAAGCCATCACCTCTACTATAATGGATTACCTCTATTACAAACAATCACCTCTACTACAAGGGAACACCTCTACAACAATAGATGAACCCTCCTCAGTAAGGTGTTCTAAATTACTTTCCACCGCTCGGATGATGGTGGAAAGCTTACTGAGGAGAAACAGGAAGTGAGAAATTCAAACAAAGAAAAAAAACATTTAGAAGGGAAATGGAAAGAAAAAGGTAAGTGAACCAACAATGCACTAGCTTAAAGGAACCAATTTAGAAAATAAAAGACAAACCTTTACAATCCCTTTAACCACTTAATACCCGCCCGCCGTGAAATGACGGCGGGCGGGATACTCCATTATTATATGACGTTGTGTCATTTCAGGCCCCTAGGTGGCGCGCGCGCCCCCGGCGCCGCGCGCGCACCCGTCGGGTTACTGACAACACTGTGCGCGTGCCCGGCGGCCGCGATGGCCGCTGGGCACCTGCGATTGCCGTGTAACTGAGCTGGGAAGTGGAGCTATGTGTGTAAACACAGAGCTCCACGTCCTTTAGGGAGAGAGGAGACCGATCTGTGTCCCTTGTACATAGGGACGCAATCGGTCACCTGCCCCAGTCACCCCCCCCCCCCCCTACAGTTAGAACACAAACTAGGATACACATTTAACCCCTTCCCTGTCCCCTAGTGGTTAACCCCTTCCCTGCCAGTCACATTTATACAGTAATCAATGCATATTTATAGCATTGTTCACTGTATAAATGTGAATGGTCCCAAAAATGTGTCAAAAGTGTCCGATGTGTCGCTATAATGTCGCAATCCCGAAAAAAAACGCAGATCGCCGCCATTCCTAGTAAAACATTTTTTTTTTTTTAAATCATAATTATGTCCACTATTTTGTAGGCAATATAACTTTTGCGCAAACCAGTCACTATACGGTTATCGCGATTTTATTTTTTATTTTTTTTTACCAAAAATATGTAGAAGAATACGTATCGGCCTAAACTGAGATAAAAATTATTATTTTTTTTTTTTCAATTAGATATTTATTATAACAAAAAGCAAAAAATATTGTGTCTTTTTTCAAAATTGTCGCTCTTTTTTTGTTTATAGCCCAAAAAGTAAAAACCGCACGAGCGATCAAATACCACCAAAAGAAAGCTCTATTTGTGGAAAAAAAAAGGATGGCAATTTTGTTTGGGAGCCACGTCGCACGACCGCGCAATTGTCAGTTAAAACGACGCAGTGCCGGAAGCTAACATTTTGTCTGGGCAGGAAGGGGGTGTAGGCGCACAGTAGGCAAGTGGTTAAAGAAGCCCATGCAAGGTTTACTTTCATGCCAGGCAACCTATCAGCACAAAAGCACCTTACCATTGCCCCCTGCTGGAAGCAAACAAATACCCTGTATTAGAGCTTCACCATTCTGGCTAAAATGAGAATCACAATTCTTTTGCTTAGAAGATAGATCACGATTCTCTCACGTAACATCATCTTTCACATTAAAACGAAAAAAAAAATTGAGCTAACTTTACTGTTTTTTTATTATTCATTGAAGTTTTATCAAAAAATTGCATTTAAAGACCGCTGGGCAAACACAGTGTGACATAAAATATTGCAGCAATTGCCATTTTATTCCCTAGGGTCTCTGCTAAAATATATATAATGTTTGGGGGTTCCAAGTAATTTTCTAGCAAAAAATATTGGGGCAGATTCACATAGAAATGGATTATCGAAGCGTATCAGAAATACACTACGCCGCCGTTTTTTTACCTGGCTCTACGTGGAATTCAGGTAGATTTTGTCCAGTAAACGACGGCGGCGTAGTGTATTTCTCCCGTCGCAATCCATATAGACGAGTAGGGGGCGTGAATCATTTAAATTAGGCGCGTTCCCGCGGCGATCGATCTGCGCATGCTCCGTTCGCAAATTTCCCGCCGTGCATTGCGCGAAATCACGTCGTGACGTCATTCGTTGTTTAGGTAGCGTCGTTTACGGGCGATCCTAGTCCCGAACGAGTTACGTAAACAAAAAAAAAAATTAAATTAATTCGAAGCGGGAACGACGGCCATACTTAACATGGGCTACGTAACGTTAGAGCAGCAAAAAGCTGCTCTAACATTACGTACACAAAAATAGACGAAAGTGATTGCGACGACCACTCGTATCTTCGGGAATCGCCGTAAAAAAACATTTGCATATCCCGACGCATCAAAACGACGCGAACTCCTCCCAGCGGCCGCAAATAGATGGCAGCGTAGATCCGAAGGCTTACGAAGACGTAAGCCTCTCGGATCGAAGCCCGAAGCCGCCGTATCATGGTTTGAGGATTCAAACTAGTGATACGGCGCGCGAAATTTGAAATTACTCCTGTCTAACACCAGTTAGACAGGCGTAATTGCTCTATGAATCTGGCCCATTGATTTTAACTTAAGAAACAAGTGTCAGAAAAAGATTTGGGCTTTAAGTGGTTAAACTTAAAGAAAGTTAGATACAATGTTTCATGTTGTTTAAAAAAAATATATATATATTTTTACACACACAGAAGTTTATCCCTTTGATCTAAACTTGGCAGACTGCCCGGATATTTTCTTTTGACAGCTGAGTGAGCAGATAGAGTCTCTCCACTCGTTATATGAAAGAATCGCAACTCTGCATTGGAGATCGTCAGGGGGGTTGAATCGAGATCACGATTTTTTAACGATTAATTGTGCAACTTCTTCTCATGTGACAGCGGGTAGGTGGACACGTTCATTCTTCACAGTCCCACTGTGTGTGGCAACATAGGCACCCTCTTGTGCTCGCTCCTGAGCTTGATTTTGGACAATAGGATGTGTAGTGCGCACAGAGCAGTGGAAAACCACAATTAAAGGAGTTGTAAAGGAAACATTTTTTTTTTTTGCTGAAGTGACTGTTTACAGAGTATAGAGACATAATAGTTAACTGAATCATTTTAAAAACTATTAAAAATAGATAAAAATCAATCATATAATGTACCTGTAGTTTTTATTTTCGTTTTTGCATGTTTCCTGCTTCTGTGATGTACAGAGCCACAGAGCCAATACAGGGCAGTGATGGTTTGAAAACGAAACTGATTGGTTCTGAGGGGATTTAGACACACAGTAATCACACCTCCTTGATTAGTGACCACAGAGAGAAAGCTCCCAGCACTGTAGTTATCAGCAAACAGGCAACCAGAAATTGTGGAGATCAGAGAAGGATTACAGCAACTTGAGAGCAAAAACTAACAACGAGGACATGAAAACAGCACTGCATTAAGGTAAAGGAAGCTATTAAGATAAAAAAAAAATCCTTTACAAACCCTTTAAGGTGCACTGCTCATCCCGAAGAAATGGAAGTGAGAGGGGAAAGGAGAGGTTTAGGAGCTCACTGAAGATGTTACAAGGAAAGCAGAAAGACACGGTAAGAAACAAGTTTATGAAAAAAAGAATATGTTATGGCCATTAAAGGGGTTGTTCCCTAAATAGCTTCCTTAACCTTAGTGCAGTCCTCCTTCACTTACCTCATCCTTCCATTTTGCTTTTAAATGTCCTTATTTCTTCTGAGAAATCCTTACTTCTTGTTCTTCTGTCTGTAACTACACACAGTAATGTGAGGCTTTCTCCCTGGTGTGGAGAAAGCCTCTTGAGGGGGCGAGCAGGCAAGTCAGGACACTCTCTACTTTGCAGATAGAAAAAAGGAGTTGTGTGTTAGTGAGCGTCCTGACCCTCCTTCTCACCCCCTCAAGAGGCTTTCTCCACACCAGGAAGAAAGCCTGGCATTACTGTGTGGAGTTACAGACAGAAGAACAGGAAGTGAGAATTTCTCAGAAGAAATAAGGACATTTAAAAGCAAAATGGAAGGATGAGGTAAGTGAAGGAGGATTGCACTAAGGTAAAGGAAGCTATTTAGGGAAGAAAAAAAATCCTTTACAACCTCTTTAAAGTGGTAGTAAACTCTATACTACCACTTTCACTTACAGGTAAGCCTATAATAAGGCTTAAGCGGCGTACACACGACCGAGGTTCTCGCTGAAAACCAGCGAGAACCTCGCTGGAAGCTGCATTCCAGCGAGGACCTCGGCCGTGTGTACACAGAGCGCTCGCCCCGCCCGTCGGGAATCCCGTCGAGCGAAAAGAGAGCACGCTCTCTTTTTGCTCGACGGCCCGCCTGGATGAATGGCTGGTTGCCATTCCCGACGGGCGGGTCGCCGATTTCGACGGCCGTCAGAGAACCTCGACGGGCGGAACGATGTGTTCTGCCCGTCGAGGTTCTCTGCCGTGTGTACACGGCCACACCTGTAAGTATAAAGAATATCTCCTAAACCTGTACGGTTTAGGAGATATTCCTCTCGCAATGCGCCGCTGATTGCAGCGGCGCATGCACAAGGAGGGATCCGCGGCGAAAGAACCGGCAACTGCCAGACCTTGCCGAATTGAAATCTCCTGCGCGCACGCACGCACGCACGGATTGTTTTTGAAGAATAAGGATACTGTTTATTTTCACTGATTAACTTTGCATCAATTTCTTTGCTAAATCAATCCCAGTATATCAAATCTGCCATATACAATCATATGCCACCCCTTCTAAACATCCAGCCTACTTGGGGGGTGAAAAGTCCCAATGCTATCTGTACTGTATGTTCTCATGAAGTTGTTGTGCTTTGTGCAGTTATTTTGTGTCCTAACCGAAGCATATTATAGTAGATGATGAATGGACTGGGGACTGGGATGAGCTCAGTAAATGAGGTCTAATCTCTAGGAGTAATCAGAACATGTATGGGCACCATGGCACTGCTCTTGATGGACAGCCAATGTAATGAAGATTCCGTGGCTTCTAAGTGGCACTTCCGATTTCCAGGACCCAACAATAGAGAAAAATGACATCACTATTAGATTTACAAATGTCATTGAGAAAACGATGATAGAGCATGTGACCTTTCACTTCCATCTTATCTCCACCATCATTCTTGTAAAGCAGCTGGCAGTCCATATTACTCAATCATGTCATGAGAGTGACACAGAGCGGGCATTCTTCGTGTGTATGGGCACAGATACATAAACAGCACGATAAAACGTTTCCTTCATACGGAGATTTCCTAATTATAGAAAAATAATTTATGACTAAGGAACGCTAAACTTTTTCATCTAGAAAACTGGAGATCTGACTCATCCATTCACTGGGGATTCAGGAGATTTCTGCTGTTTATTTTTATTTATCTTAGATGTTTGGTTTATTTTCCAAATCTTTATATTTGGAGCCAAGCGCCAGATAAAGTCTATTTATAAACATCTGTACAGTAAAAGAAATGACCCCAAACACGGGCTGTCCTGTGTCTGGCCGATGCTTCATAGGCATGGAATTGCTTACATAGTTACATAGGTCCAGCTTAGTATGTATGTGCCATATGTGCCATACCCGCCATACCCGAGAGATCCTTCTAGTATGTATGTGCCATATGTGCCATACCCGAGAGATCCTTCTAGTATGTATGTGCCATATGTGCCATACCCGCCATACCCGAGAGATCCTTCTAGTATGTATGTGCCATATGTGCCATACCCGAGAGATCCTTCTAGTATGTATGTGCCATATGTGCCATACCCGCCATACCCGAGAGATCCTTCTAGTATGTATGTGCCATACCCGAAAGATCCTTCTAGTATGTATGTGCCATATGTGCCATACCCCCATAACCCGAGAGATCCTTCTATATGTATGTGCCATACCCGCCATACCCGAGAGATCCTTCTAGTATGTATGTGCCATACCCGCCATACCCGAGAGATCCTTCTAGTATGTATGTGCCATATGTGCCATACCTGAAAGATCCTTCTAGTATGTATGTGCCATATGTGCCATACCCGCCATACCCGAGAGATCCTTCTAGTATGTATGTGCCATATGTGCCATACCCGCCATACCCAAGAGGTCCTTCTAGTATGTATGTGCCATATGTGCCATACCCGAGAGATCCTTCTAGTATGTATGTGCCATATGTGCCATACCCGCCATACCCGAGAGATCCTTCTAGTATGTATGTGCCATACCCGAAAGATCCTTCTAGTATGTATGTGCCATATGTGCCATACCCGCCATACCCGAGAGATCCTTCTAGTATGTATGTGCCATACCCGCCATACCCGAGAGATCCTTCTAGTATGTATGTGCCATACCCGCCATACCCGAGAGATCCTTCTAGTATGTATGTGCCATATGTGCCATACCTGAAAGATCCTTCTAGTATGTATGTGCCATATGTGCCATACCCCCCCAACCCGAGAGATCCTTCTAGTATGTATGTGCCATACCCGCCATACCCGAGAGATCCTTCTAGTATGTATGTGCCATACCCGCCATACCCGAGAGATCCTTCTAGTATGTATGTGCCATACCCGCCATACCCGAGAGATCCTTCTAGTATGTATGTGCCATATGTGCCATACCTGAAAGATCCTTCTAGTATGTATGTGCCATATGTGCCATACCCGCCATACCCCGAGAGATCCTTCTAGTATGTATGTGCCATATGTGCCATACCCGCCATACCCAAGAGGTCCTTCTAGTATGTATGTGCCATATGTGCCATACCCGAGAGATCCTTCTAGTATGTATGTGCCATATGTGCCATACCCGCCATACCCGAGAGATCCTTCTAGTATGTATGTGCCATACCCGAAAGATCCTTCTAGTATGTATGTGCCATATGTGCCATACCCGCCATACCCGAGAGATCCTTCTAGTATGTATGTGCCATACCCGCCATACCCGAGAGATCCTTCTAGTATGTATGTGCCATACCCGCCATACCCGAGAGATCCTTCTAGTATGTATGTGCCATATGTGCCATACCTGAAAGATCCTTCTAGTATGTATGTGCCATATGTGCCATACCCGCCATACCCGAGAGATCCTTCTAGTATGTATGTGCCATATGTGCCATACCCACCATACCCGAGAGATCCTTCTAGTATGTATGTGCCATATGTGCCATACCCGAGAGATCCTTCTAGTATGTATGTGCCATATGTGCCATACCCGAGAGATCCTTCTAGTATGTATGTGCCATACCCGAGAGATCCTTCTAGTATGTATGTGCCATACCCGAGAGATCCTTCTAGTATGTATGTGCCATACCCGAGAGATCCTTCTAGTATGTATGTGCCATACCCGAGAGATCCTTCTAGTATGTATGTGCCATATGTGCCATACCCACCATACCCGAGAGATCCTTCTAGTATGTATGTGCCATATGTGCCATACCCACCATACCCGAGAGATCCTTCTAGTATGTATGTGCCATATGTGCCATACCCAAGAGATCCTTCTAGTATGTATGTGCCATACCCGAGAGATCCTTCTAGTATATGTGCCATACCCGAGAGATCCTTCTAGTATGTATGTGCCATACCCGAGAGATCCTTCTAGTATGTATGTGCCATACCCGAGAGATCCTTCTAGTATGTATGTGCCATATGTGCCATACCCGAGAGATCCTTCTAGTATGTATGTGCCATATGTGCCATACCCGAGAGATCCTTCTAGTATGTATGTGCCATATGTGCCATACCCACCATACCCGAGAGATCCTTCTAGTATGTATGTGCCATATGTGCCATACCCGAGAGATCCTTCTAGTATGTATGTGCCATATGTGCCATACCCGCCATACCCGAGAGATCCTTCTAGTATGTATGTGCCATATGTGCCATACCCGAGAGATCCTTCTAGTATGTATGTGCCATATGTGCCATACCCGCCATACCCGAGAGATCCTTCTAGTATGTATGTGCCATACCCGAAAGATCCTTCTAGTATGTATGTGCCATATGTGCCATACCCGCCATACCCGAGAGATCCTTCTAGTATGTATGTGCCATACCCGCCATACCCGAGAGATCCTTCTAGTATGTATGTGCCATACCCGCCATACCCGAGAGATCCTTCTAGTATGTATGTGCCATATGTGCCATACCTGAAAGATCCTTCTAGTATGTATGTGCCATATGTGCCATACCCGCCATACCCGAGAGATCCTTCTAGTATGTATGTGCCATATGTGCCATACCCGCCATACCCAAGAGGTCCTTCTAGTATGTATGTGCCATATGTGCCATACCCGAGAGATCCTTCTAGTATGTATGTGCCATATGTGCCATACCTGAAAGATCCTTCTAGTATGTATGTGCCATATGTGCCATACCCGCCATACCCGAGAGATCCTTCTAGTATGTATGTGCCATATGTGCCATACCCGCCATACCCAAGAGGTCCTTCTAGTATGTATGTGCCATATGTGCCATACCCGAGAGATCCTTCTAGTATGTATGTGCCATATGTGCCATACCCGCCATACCCGAGAGATCCTTCTAGTATGTATGTGCCATACCCGAAAGATCCTTCTAGTATGTATGTGCCATATGTGCCATACCCGCCATACCCGAGAGATCCTTCTAGTATGTATGTGCCATACCCGCCATACCCGAGAGATCCTTCTAGTATGTATGTGCCATATGTGCCATACCTGAAAGATCCTTCTAGTATGTATGTGCCATATGTGCCATACCCGCCATACCCGAGAGATCCTTCTAGTATGTATGTGCCATATGTGCCATACCCGAGAGATCCTTCTAGTATGTATGTGCCATATGTGCCATACCCCAGAGATCCTTCTAGTATGTATGTGCCATACCCGAGAGATCCTTCTAGTATGTATGTGCCATACCCGAGAGATCCTTCTAGTATGTATGTGCCATACCCGAGAGATCCTTCTAGTATGTATGTGCCATACCCGAGAGATCCTTCTAGTATGTATGTGCCATATGTGCCATACCCACCATACCCGAGAGATCCTTCTAGTATGTATGTGCCATATGTGCCATACCCACCATACCCGAGAGATCCTTCTAGTATGTATGTGCCATATGTGCCATACCCAAGAGATCCTTCTAGTATGTATGTGCCATACCCGAGAGATCCTTCTAGTATGTATGTGCCATACCCGAGAGATCCTTCTAGTATGTATGTGCCATACTCGAGAGATCCTTCTAGTATGTATGTGCCATACCCGAGAGATCCTTCTAGTATGTATGTGCCATACCCGAGAGATCCTTCTAGTATGTATGTGCCATATGTGCCATACCCGAGAGATCCTTCTAGTATGTATGTGCCATATGTGCCATACCCACCATACCCGAGAGATCCTTCTAGTATGTATGTGCCATACCCGAGAGATCCTTCTAGTATGTATGTGCCATACCCGAGAGATCCTTCTAGTATGTATGTGCCATATGTGCCATACCCACCATACCCGAGAGATCCTTATAGTATGTATGTGCCATATGTGCCATACCCAAGAGATCCTTCTAGTATGTATGTGCCATACCCGAGAGATCCTTCCAGATGGAAATCCCTGTAGTAGGCACTACTAGTATAGTAATCTCCACTAGCTTCCAGATCCCATGCTGAGTGGTTGCCCTGCTGCATTATGAACACAGGAGGTCACTCGCTCAGCACAGGTGCCATTCAGGGAACGCTTTGCAAAGTGTTCTCTGATTGGACAAGGTACAGTGGTAGTGACGTTATGATCTCCATTTCTTCCAATCAGAGAACACTTTATATTAGCTGAGATCACGGAAGCGTTCTCTGAAGGTGCAGAGCAAGCAACCTCCTGTGTTCTCAATGCAGCAGGGCAGCCACTTGGCACAGGCTAGCAGTGATCACTGTAGTAGTGGTGCCTACCACAGTGCTTCCAGCTTCCAGGGGGTATCACAGGTATGGCACATAAATGGCACATAGGTACTTGCATTCATCCAAGCCTGAAACAATATACCAGTGGTCTCCAAACTGCGGCCTGGGGGGCCAGATATGGCCCTTTGCTTGCCTTTATCCATCCCTCGAGGCATTATTCCTGCCACAGACACCAACAATGGGGGAAAATTCCCACCACTGACACCAACAATAGGGGCAAAATTTTTCCCACTGAAACCAACAATAGGGGCACCATTCCCACCACTGGCACCAACAATAGGGGCACAATTCTTCCCACTGGCACCAACAATAGGGGCACAATTCCTTCCACTGACACCAACAATAGGGGCACAATTCCCACCACTGACACAAAACAATAGGGGCACAATTCCCACCACCACTGACACCAACAATAGGGGCACAATTCCTTCCACTGACACCAACAATAGGGGCACAATTCCTTCCACTGACACCAACAATAGGGGCACAATTCCTTCCACTGACACCAACAATAGGGGCACAATTCTTTCCACTGACACCAACAATAGGGCACAATTCTTTCCACTGACACCAACAATAGGGTCACAATTCCTTCCACTGACACCAACAATAGGGGCACAATTCCTTCCACTGACACCAAAAATAGGGGCACAATTCTTTCCACTGACACCAACAATAGGGGCACAATTCTTCCCACTGACACCAACAATAGGGGCACAATTCTTCCCACTGACACCAACAATAGGGGCACAATTCTTTCCACTGACACCAACAATAGGGTCACAATTCCTTCCACTGACACCAACAATAGGGGCACAATTCCTTCCACTGACACCAACAATAGGGGCACAATTCCTTCCACTGACACCAACAATAGGGGCACAATTCCTTCCACTGACACCAACAATAGGGGCACAATTCTTTCCACTGACACCAACAATAGGGGCACAATTCCTCCCACTGACACCAACAATAGGGGCACAATTCTTTCCACTGACACCAACAATAGGGGCACAATTCCTCCCACTGACACCAACAATAGGGGCACAATTCTTTCCACTGACACCAACAATAGGGGCACAATTCCCACCACTGACACCAACAATAGGGGCACAATTCTTTCCACTGACACCAACAATAGGGCACAATTCCTCCCACTGACACCAACAATAGGGGCACATTTTTCTTTCCACTGACACCAACAATAGGGGCACAATTCCCACCACTGACACCAACAATAGGGGCACAATTCCTTCCACTGACACCAACAATAGGGGCACAATTCCTCCCACTGACACCAACAATGGGACATAATTTACATGTAACATAAGTTGAAAGAAGCCAGAATGTTAGTAACTTCATAAACACAAATTGTAATTTATGGAGGAACTGCAGTCTTCTCACATAATTTGTATTAAAAACATCTTTGCCATTCTGAAGCTTCCCTCCAATCACTTTGCATATTATTTTATATATACTGTGATTCTGTACTTGTCATTTTAACTGTGGGCAGCTGAAGCTGCTGCCTGTTCACTTCCTGGATTTACACAGACACACACCTCCAGCTCTGCAGTTCTCATTTGCCCTCTTAGGACTCACCCCCTCCTTCCTGGCAAACAAAAGTGAGAGAGAGAGAGAGAGAGAGAGAGAGCTGTGCATGATGTCATAAGCCTAGGCTTTTTAACAGACAAACAGGAAGTGGGCTGTATGAGGTATTTACTGGCAGGAAAAAAAAATTACTATCCAAAGTTAGAACAACAAAGGCAGAAGATTTAGATGGAAAAATGAAACAATTACTGAATCTCCGCTTTAAAGCAAAAACCACAAACTGAAATGCTATTTATTCAATGTAATATTTAAATCAGCCATATCGCCATGTTTTATTTTGTGGAGAAAAACATCCACAGGTGTCAAACTGGTGGTCCTTCTGCTGTTGCAGAACTACAAGTCCCATGAGGCATTGCAAGGCTGACAGTTACAAGCATAACTCCTACAGGCAGAGGCATGATGGGACTTGTAGTTCTGCAACACTTGAGTTTGATACTGAAGGGCAAATGATTCATGTAGCATTTACTTCCTGTAATCCACCTGCCCTTAGCTGAGGCATGCAGGCAAGAATGTGTGCTTCACTGGGAAAACCTCTCCTCCCCAGAAGAAAGGATAATAATGCCCAGGAAGATCTATGACATTATTTTGGCCTAGGCCAGAAACTAGGAAGCACCTGAAGACATGCAATAAGACAAAAAAAGGTTTAAAACAAGTAAATTGAAAATGCCTTGCTGTCTATTTACTAATGCTATCAGAATAGGGATTCAGAATGGTTCACAGTGAATTGAGAATTACATTCCACTTAAAGCTCCTGTGTGTTACTGTTCACCATCATTATCAAAGCTGAAAGAGAAGGATCAGCTCCCATGATGCAAAGGGAGCTTTCCCTACTCTGTTCCTGCATAGAGTATATCATATATACAGTAACATATAGACCACAGTTGGACATTTTTAGCAGCTTGAAACAAGATGTGACATTTGGGTTCCTGTGTTCTTGGATTGCTGGGAGCCAACTAACCCTCTCTGGATCCCTTTCATCCAGCAACCCAACAGTTAAATTGCCCCCAGGGTGGCAGTCCAAGCCCAGGCAGGCAGTCCAAGCCCAGGATGGCAGTCCAAGCCCAGGGTGGCAGTCCTACCCCGGGGTGGCAGTCCAAGCCCAGGTTGGCAGTCCAAGCCTAGGGTGGCAGCCCAAGCCCAGGTTGGCAGTCCAAGCCTAGGGTGGCAGTCCAAGCCCAGGATGGCAGTCCAAGCCCAGGATAGCAGTCCTACCCCAGGGTGGCAGTCCAAGCCCAGCCCAGGATAGCAGTCCTACCCCAGGGTGGCAGTCCAAGCCCAGGGTGGCAGTCCAAGCCCAGGTGGCAGTCCTACCCCGGTGTGGCAGTCCAAGCCCAGGATGGCAGTCCAACCCAGGGTGGCAGTCCAAGCCCAGGGTGGCAGTCCAAGCCCAGGGTGGCAGTCCAAGCCTAGGTGGCAGCCCAAGCCCAGTTGGCAGTCCAAGCCTAGGGTGGCAGTCCAAGCCCAGGTTGGCAGTCCAAGCCCAGGATGGCAGTCCAAGCCCAGGATGGCAGTCCAACCCCAGGATGGCAGTCCAAGCCCAGGGTGGCAGTCCAACCCAAGCCCAGGATGGCAGTCCAAGCCCAGGTCAGTCCAAGCCAGGATGGCAGTCCAACCCCAGGATGGCAGTCCAACCCCAGGATGGCAGTCCAAGCCCAGGATGGCAGTCCCAGGATGGCAGTCCAACCCCAGGATGGCAGTCCAAGCCCAGGATGGCAGTCCAAGCCCAGGATGGCAGTCCAAGCCCAGGATGGCAGTCCAAGCCCAGGAAGGGGATGGCAGTCCAACCCCAGGATGGCAGTCCAAGCCCAGGATGGCAGTCCAAGCCCAGGATGGCAGTCCAAGCCCAGGATGGCAGTCCAACCCCAGGATGGCAGTCCAAGCCCAGGATGTGCAGTCCCAGCCCCAGGGTGGAAAGTCAGTCAAGCCCAGGGTGGCAGTCCAAGCCCAGGTTGGCAGTCCAAGCCCAAGGATGGCAGTCCAAGCCAAGTCCCCAGGTGGCAGTCCAAGCCAGGATGGCAGTCCACCCAAGCCAAGCAGGGTGGCAGTCCTACCACCCAGGATGGCAGTCCATGCCCCAGGATGGCAGTCCAACCCCAGGATGCAGTCCAAGCCCAGGGTTGGCAGTCCAAGCCCAGGGTGGCAGTCCAAGCCCAGGGTGGCAGTCCAAGCCAGGGTGGCAGTCCAAGCCCAGGATGGCAGTCCAACCCCAGGGTGGCAGTCCAAGCCCAGGATGGCAGTCCAAGCCCAGGTTGGCAGTCCATGCCCAGGGTGGCAGTCCAAGCCCAGGATGGCAGTCCAATCCCAGGGTGGCAGTCCAAGCACAGGGTGGCAGTCCAAGCACAGGGTGGCAGTCCAACCCCAGGATAGCAGTCCTACCCCAGGGTGGCAGTCCAAGCCCAGGGTGGCAGTCCAAGCCCAGGTTGGCAGTCCATGCCCAGGGTGGCAGTCCAAGCCCAGGGTGGCAGTCCAAGCCCAGGGTGGCAGTCCAAGCCCAGGGTAGCAGAAGCTCCTTCCTATGGGAATATTAGTGCCAGGGAGGACATCAGATGGAAGTGTCAGAAAGGTGTGTCTGATCCTGGGATCTGTCATCTCCTGCCTGCAAACACCCCCAACCGGTGACATCACAACTAACAGATGACATCATAGAGTTATCCACCAGTCGGTGAGTCCATCTCCGAAAACTAAAAGGCCACCCAGCAGCGCAGACCTGACCTGAGCCCATTGCACTGCTGCCTGCCGGCACTTCACAGGTTAATCCACCGGGATGACGACAACGCGGCTCCTGTCACACCTAATGACAAGTGACGTCACAGCTGGAAATCTATGAATGGAGCTCAGGGATCGCCTTAACCCCTTCACTGCCAGATCGAGGGGACAGGTGACTTTTACGATGTCGCCCAATTTGGGGGATCGCCGGGCAGTCTTTGGGCTTCATGGACTTCTCTCTAGCCTTAGGCCGTGACCTGCACCCCTCCCCCCCCCCCCCTCCAGTCACCACAACCGGGACAACGTACCGACTTGACTGAAAGCACCGGAGCCGAGAGCCCCAGATGGCTGCTGAGGCCACCAAACTTCTAGCAGGTCCCCAATGCCATCCTTCCTGAGCCAGGGCAGGTGTCACCCAGCATGGGTAGGATTACAGGGCCACCCATCCCATCAAACAGGTGTGTGTGCCACCCAAGGGTGACCAGGCAATGGGAAGAAGGCGAGCCTAGAGGGCACATGAGCAGATCGCGGTGCCAGGTCCCCAACACTGCAAGAGCCTTACCTGGCATGGGGGCACCTCCCGTGGGGCAGCGGACGTGCGCCATCTTCCCGGGGATCCTGGATTTTCCCGACTCTCAATTTGCATTAAAAGAAAACACAGGGAGAGGAGAGGAGGAGAGAGGAGGGGAGAGGAGGAGAGCAGCAGCCATCTGTAGGGAGGAGGGGTGAGAGACAGGCAGGCAGGGGAGGAGCAGAGACACTGGCAGTCCAAGAGACAGCAAGAGACACAATGTCACCCAGAGTCCCCCCATCACAAGAGACAGCAAGAGACACAATGTCACC